>JAVIAB010000160.1:32845697-33104101 GCA_032433765.1 Megaustenia siamemsis | reverse complement strand
ATCCGATTCCTTATCGACTGCGTATATTTTTTGTCTTTAGGTTCGTTTTGTCGAGGTGCCAGTCTATATAACAATTCATGATCCGGGAGAGGGGTCCTCGGATCTCCTTGGCAACAATTTGCTATAGATCGAGAACGTTTTGAAAGACGTGAACTAGAATGTGGCAAAATCATCTTCCTGTTCGGATTCTGGTCACAGAGCTAGTGTTTTAGACAATAGACTAAATTGGCTGTAACGTGTGGCGCCCTTACTTTCGTGCCTCACACAGAGTCAGACAAACACCACCCCTGCTGATTATTGAATATTTTATATATATATTAGCGGTGTATATTATATAATTATTCCTAGATCCTTTCCTGAAATATGTTTATTCTTTATGTTATCTGAGTGATTTCTTTTAGTTATAAATACTTTATTTTGTTCATTCTCCCTTTTTGATATTTTTGGGTCGAATTATCGAAACATATTTATAATATGTATCACCTATATTGTGGAGTGTAACTATATAAACCTATAGCTTATCTATTGTCCTTTCGAGCCGAAGACGGCACATAGCGCAGAACCACAATCTCAAAAACAGAAACCTTGCGTGCCAAAGTGGCACATAGGGCAGAACAACAATCTCAAAAACGAAACCTTGCGTGCCAAAGTGCACATAGGGCAGAACCACAATCTCAAAAACAGAAACTTGCGTGCCAAAGTGGCACATATTGCAGAGATCACTGCTCTAAAATCTATGGCAAAATCATCATGATAGTTTATAATGTAACAAAAACATTTGCTATTTCCTGTTTAAGATTTCTACTCACGATTTGATGGGCATCTAATAATATTCTCGCTTGGACGTAGTCGCTATGTCTACGTCATACTCTCATTACCGGCTTGTCGTCGCAGTGTCTCATATTTTGCTTGGTCATTGTCTCCCTGTGTGGTCAATTAGGATACATATCCCTAATTTGGGATTTTAGCGACACTTATTCTCGCGTTATCTATCATCGTCCCTATTTATCTGAATAACATCCACGTTTATTATATTTGTTTCAGCTATCACTTCTACGAACACCAACTATACCGGTTGACCTGTTTGACAGACTGTGAGCTGTAGTGTCACATTTAATCTCACTCATTCTCTCTATTTATGTCTGTCATAAGATGAAACTATTCCTATATTTTAAAATCCAATATATATATATATATATATATAATATATGTATATATATATATAATATATGTATATATATATATATATATGCTTTCTGAATATATCTAACACTCACTCCTATAAGAGATACAGACTTTCTTAATGGATGCTTACGCAGAATAAAAGGATGGAAATGGCAGGACAAAATCACTAAACATAGAATTATGGAAATGTACCAGTCAAATACCAGTGGATAAAGAGATACAGCGAAGACGATGGAGCTGGATAGGACACACACTACGGAAGCCAACTGAGAGTATTACACAACAGGCCCTTTTTTTGGAATCTCTAGGGGAAAAGACAGAGAGGAAGACAAAGGAATTCTTGGAGAAGACAGATAGAAGCAGAGATGAAGATGATGGGGAAGAAATGGAATGATCTTAAAAGAATGGCAAAAAACAGATCGACTAGGAAAGTGTTTGTTGAAGACCTATGCTCCACTGGGAGCTAAAAAGGTTAAAGAAGAAGAGGATTCCTAAACGATCGTCTTCTATAAACAATATATGTAAACATATATTTATATAAAAATTATTTGCTTATTTTGTCTTACCATATGTAAACGCAATCAGAAATTTGAATAAACAACCAATAGGTTATTTTGTCTTATATAGAGAATAATGTGTGAGAGTGTGTATCAATAACATCGGGAACCTAATGATGTCACAACACCAGTGGTTGTAGCCGCTTATAATACTTTATAAACACACCCATCACCACTGCCCAAGTACCATCACAACTAGACCATTTAAAATTACATAAAAAATTAGGTCACGCCTCATCATCATCAACGGTGCCGTCTTCGGTACCATGTGTCGCCATTCCACTCTGTTTCTTGATTTGATGGGCAGGTTGTCATAGATGACTTGTTCATCTTTTTATGTTACTTGTCCATGTTAGTATTGGTCTGCCTCTGCCCTTTTACCTTGTATTTTCCCTTCCAATATTACTTTTAGTAGGATGTTGTGTCAAATAACATTCCCCAAAAATTTCATTGTCTTGTTCTAATTGTGTTTAGTAGTTTCTCTTTTTATTTTAGTTGTTTTAAAACTTCATCGTTTGTTTCCTTTTCTTTCCATCCAATTCTACCTATTTTTCTACAAATCTTTCGGGTTGAACATACCCGGCCGGGCACCATTTTTGTCGAACCATGTTCTTGCCTATCGAACCGCGAACATACGACACAAAGAAGAATAAATCATATTCCACTTAAATATCAGAAAAAGTTCACAGTTCATCCACAAGTCAGAAGTAAAACATACACAAACGGGGAATAGCAACACATAATTTCACAACTAGATGTCGTGTAAATCATTTAAATATATCAGCAAAAGCCGATTTATAAAAACGTCTACACGTAGTTACCATGACACCGGAACTATAATAATTATATTAGATCACGTCTAAGGCTTGAATTCTCTGTTCTGTTTTCGTGTCTAATGTCCGTGCTTCTGCACCATATAGGAATGTTGACAAGATATAACATTTTGCTATACTTAGTTTTAGCCCTGTGTTATTTGTTTTGATGTTAGTATATTTTTCACGACATTAAAACTTACCTTTTGCCATTCCTATTCTTTTTTTTTTTCAGTTGTACATTTTCCATCACTGGTTATAGTATGTCCAAGATAGTTGTAGATCTGAACTGTCTCCAGGTCTATTCCCTCAATTTTGAAATGCACTTGTGTGTTTTGAATATTTTTTTTTTTATGATCATAGTTTTAGTCTTTTTGATATTCATATCTAGTCCATATTTTTTGCACGTCATGTTTATTTCATTAAGTAATTGTTGTAGATCTTAAGATTTTCTGCTAGTAGAACAGTATTCACTGGTATACAAGAATATATAGAACACCAACTTAAATGGTTGGGCCACCTGGTCAGAATGAATCCTTACCAATCACCATCAAGGGTGTTCTTCTCGAGAATGCATGGAAAAAGACCAAGAGGAAGACCCAGAAGAAGGTGGATAGATGCAGTGACAGAGACATGTAACAACAAAGGAAAATCACTAATTCAGACGGTTCGAGCAGCTCAAGAACGACAAATAATATAAACCACGACACCTTTTAGGTATCAGTGAAAAGAGAAAAGAAGAAAGAAGAAAAAAGTACAGTATCATCAGCATATCTAAGGTTATGATTATCTTTCCATTGATATTTAGGCCTGTATCTCTTGATGTTTTTAAAGATTTGTTCGGTGTATAGATTGAACAAGCTTGGTGATAGGATGCATCCCTGTCTTGCTCCTCTTTTTATATCAATGGGTGTAAAGTTCTCTTTGATATATCCTATTATTGCTGTTTTCTCCCAGAATAAATTACATAGTAGTCGTATGTCCATGTTATCTAGATGTATCTCTTTTAGGCATTCTATAAAGTGTTTGTGGTGTATTCTATCAAAAGCGTTGGTTTTAGACTATGATGTAGGCATATATTGGTTTGTTTACTTCTGTGCACTTTCGATTTAATGTTCTCATGCAGAATATGGCTTCTTTGTCTCACTATTTTTCCTAAATCCAAATTGCTGCTCATCTAATTCAGTATTGATTTTATTCTGAATCCTTCCTTGTATAGCTTTTAGCAAGATTTTTGTAACACGGCTCATAAGGCTTATTGTTCTAAGACACTGCATACAAATGCAATCATCATCATGTGCCATACCGGTTGGCGTAGGCGATCATGTCTTTCCACAATCTTCTATCTACAGTGCATCGTATCAGTCTGTTGTTGACTGTTTTCCATGCCATGACACAAGTTATCCAGAATTTTCTCTCTTTGCTTACAAATTCGCCATTCTTTTAGGCAAAGCAATGAAAGATGATGTTTTTAGTTCATTTGGTATGTATCCTGTGTGGTATATGTCCTTGCATATGTCTGTAATCACTTCAATGCCAAAATCTTCTAGTGCCTGTATCATCTCTATCTTTTTGTTTCAGGTCTTGCTACTTTTCACTTTTTCATTGTTTGTATAGCTTTTTCCACCTCGGATCTTACGATTTCATAACTGATGTACAGTTTCTAATTAGTTCTTGTCCATTTTATTATGAAATAATTATGTTATATATTCCTGCCATCTATCTATTATATCTTTATTGTCTGTTTGCATTTTTCCATTTTTTTTTCTGCAATGCATCAGCTTTCTGTGATTTTTAAAATTTGTATTAGTCAATCTCTTATTCGTGTCCTCCTAAGTCTTGTTATTTTCCATGTTTCTATTTCTATACATTTTGGCGAACCAGTCTTCTTTGCCTTTTGCGTACTTCATTATCTATGTTATTGTATTGGGCAGTGTTCTTCGCTTGTCTCCTTTCTTCCATTTTTCTAAGATGTTGTCAGTTATCCATTTTGTTTTTTTTAATTCTTTTTTTTTCGGGGTGGGGAGTGGGGGGTTTAAAATGTCGCAGGTTTCTTGTATGCTTTTCTTTATGCATTGTCATTTGGTTGTAACTTTTTCATCAGGATTTTCTCTTCTGTATTGCTCAATTCCTTATTTTAGGAGCTTCTCATATGCGTTCTTTACTTGTATTATATAAGTGTCTTTAATATTTTTTTGATTTAAAGCTGTTATATCTAGTGGTATTGTTGATGAATTAGACTTTTGCTTGTTTCTCTTTAGTTTGATTTTCATTTGAATCATTACAAGATTATGTTCGAATTAATATCTGCTCCTGGTAGGTTTTGGACTTTCTTTACGCTGTTACGGAACCTTTCTTTTATCATTATGTAATCTATTTGATTTCTCTTCTTATCTCCAGGGCTTTTCCATGTGTATAGTTTCCTTTTCTCTTGCTCAAAGTAGGTGTTACATATTATCAGCTTGTTTTCTTCACAGAATTGTATTAATCTTTCTCCTCTGTCATTTCTTTTTCCTAAACCATGATTTCCTATAATGGTCTTATATCTACCTTTTCCTACTTTAGCGTTCATGTCACCCATTACAATCAAGACGTCCGAAGATTTCACTTGCATCATAACTTTATTTAGATCTTCAAAGTATGCCTTTATTTGCTCATCTGTGTAGTCTTGAGTAGGTGCGCATGTCTGTATTATTGCTATGTCAAGTGGTTTTGCTTTCATCTTGAGTAGTATAATCCTATCGTTGTATGCCCAGTGGGTACTTATATATTTGTGTAGTTCTCTTTTTATTAGTATCCTACTCCCCTTTGATTTCTGTTGTGTTGCCTGAGTATAAATGTATATTTTTTCGTCCTTTATGTACCCATATTCTTTCCATCTTGTCTCTGATATGCCTAAAATATCTATGTTTATTCGTTCTGCTTTTGAATCAGATTTTCCAATTTCCCTTCCTGTCAGGTCGGGTAATGTGACCTGCTACTGTATGCAGTAAACAGTACAACCTGTGGCTGCCCTACTGCCTTGCAGGTAAGCTCGGGAGAGTAAAAGGCTAAGGGAGGGTACCCCGAAGTAAAACAACCCCACTGCCTTGTGGGTGAGACTTTTAGTCAAAGGCTAGCGGAGCCAACCGTAAACAAATCGACGGAAGGCAACAGAAAACCACCGTCGTAATTTCTTTGTATAATCATGAATCGCCACAACTAGAGGTGAAAACAGATCTATACCTATGTTTCAGAGATTACACCAAGGCATTTGACAAAGTAAATCACCAAGAAATAATCAACATTTAGAAAGCATAAACATAGACAGCAAAGATCTAAGAATAATAAAGAATATGTACTGGCAACAAACAGCGGCCATAAGAACTGGAAAGCAATTGGGAATGTTTCAAAAATAAAACAGGGTGTTAGGCTAGATTGTGTGCTGTCACCAGATTTGTTTAATATTTATAGTGAGATTATTTTAAGATCCATAAGGGGCATGCCTGGAATAACTTGGAGGTCATTTTATAAATAATCTAACGTATGCTGATGATACAGTATTAATCGCTATGAGTGAAAATGAGTTACAAGAAAGTTGGACATTATAGTGAAAGAAAGCAAAAATAAAGGACTCAGCCTTAATAGCAAAAAGAGAGAAGTAATGGTAACAACAAGATAAAGACATCACCTCAGTGCAAAATAAAGACAAGTGAAACAATATTAAAACACGTAAATGAATTTAAATATTTGGGAACTTTGTTAACCTCAGACGGAAGATGTACAAAACAGGTAAGATGCAGAATGGCTCAGGCAAAAGCAGCTTTCCAAAAAATGAGGAAAATACTATGTAATCCATTTTTGACAACAGAAACAAGAAAAAGAGTTCTTAAATGTTATGTAGAGCCAGTCTTAACATATGGATACGAGTCATGGACAATAGGACAGCATACAAGAAAATCACTGGAGTCTGTCGAAATGTGGTTTTACAGAAGAATATCGAGAATACCATGGACAGCTAAGAAGAGTAATGAAGAGGTTCTGAGAAAGGTCAAAGCAAAAAGAGAGCTAATTTCCAATATTAGGAAGAGACAATCATCATTTTTTGGCCATGTAATGAGAAGAGAACAACTTGAATATTGTAACAACTGGAAAAATTGAGGGACGAAGATATAGAGGGAAGCAAAGAGAAAAAATAACAGACAGCTTAAGAGAATGGCTTGGCAGAAGGTCAACAACAGAAATGATAAATAACTGCCGAGATCGAAAGTTGTGGAGGGACATGATCTCCTACGCCACTAGGCCGGTACTTGATGATGATGTACCCACATTCTTTCCATCTGTCTCTGATATGCCTAAATATCTATGTTTATTCGTTCTGTTTTTTTAATCAGATTTTCCAATTTGCCTTCTTGATATAGAGTCCTAACATTCCATGTACTTATTTATGATCTTTCCTCCGACATAAGTTCTAATTCCTCTCCATGGCTTTCTCTGGAAAAGTGCGTAAGAGGCTCAATCTCTTTCACGGTGGTTAGCCACATTCGTCCTTTCGTGTCCTATTGTGAACATACCCGTGAACATGCCTCTTGTGAACTACACACTTTGCTGTTTTCGCTTTCTGGGCCGTTGGTCATTGCTGACTCTTCCGCCCCATCCACCATCACAGATTTGTAAAATTCAGAATGGACATTCCCGTTTGCCCGGAGCGACAATGAAAAACAATGACCTATAACCTATAGGTCTATCTCGAATGAAAAGAAGATAAAAACCCACTTAACAACGAGAATTTCTACCGCTCACCAGCCTGTCAGAAGTACACAACAGGCATGCGCAGAACATTAATCCCAAGAATCACACCGCGTGTAACCGGCGTATTTCGAAACAACACACGCGAACGTAACACTGTCCACATACAGACGTCATCTTGAAGCATATTTAAAATTACATTAAAAAAAGACCGAGGGCACCCTATATAAACACTAAGGAATTTCCCAACCCCAATATGCGACACCTGACACCACCCTTTACACAAAAACGCCTCTACAACTAACTCGCGATTTCTCAGGTTACCGTCAAGGTCAGCCCCTGAGGTCACTCCCTGGGTCACTCCACTTCATCTCAGACTCAGAGAGGTCACCTCCGGGCAATCGCTTTTTTGTTTTCAACTCAGCAAACGCCAGATATGATTATATCAGTGGCGTATACTGGTTTGGGGTCTGGACTACGCTGACATAATAAATAAAAAATACATTATATTCAGTTATAATATTACAATTCAGTTATAATATATTACAATTCAGTTATAATATATTACAATTCAGTTATAATATATTACAATTCAGTTATAATATATTACAATTCAGTTATAATATATAAGTTCAGGCTAACATAAAGTAATATTTTCTAATGATTCACATTTTAAATTACTCCTTGTTTGGGACGAAAATGTCTTGATGACTGTGTCATTGAAAGTACTGTTGGGTTGGTTTCTAAGTTTCTGAGGGAATGATTTCTCAGTGGACATTAATGCCAAACTAGACAAGCGTTCTTGTGTCGGGTTGAGCGACAATAAGATTTGATTCTCTTGAGAGCAGAAAAAGTTCTTTCTACAAATGCTGATGCGCATAGCGTAGTTATAAATAGCTAAGGAAGTTCCGGTAATCAGACATAGTTTCGCTTTCACTTTGTGACGATTCTGATTGCTAGAGCTAAAAATAACCAATGAAACCGCATTCCTCTAGGCAACACTCCTTATATTATTTTGATTCCCATTTTTGAATATCAAGGTCGTTAATACTTGGTCCGGATAGAGGAAAAATGTACCGCTGGCTCCTAGAGGTTTCAATGTAAAACAGTTATAACATTCACAAACGTTATAGTGGCCAGAGGAATACCTTGCTTTAATAAATGCAATCAAAGCAAATAAATCATAATGGCTTACGAAATGTGTAATAGAATATTCGAAAATTTGTAATATAATTATTTTTAAAAATATGATAAAATATCATTTCCTTTTGTATTTCGTTTAATATGTACATGCTACCGGCGGTAGCTGCGGTGTCATGGAGAATACGCCACTGGATTATATAAGGAAAAAAAAATCGGTTTTACAACCGTTTTACGTGTCCATTTTGCTAACTATATACTACTCATGGCTTCATCACTACAGAAAGAAGTTCTGCTATCTCCTGACACTTAACGTATCTGTGGCTTAAAGTATTCAATCAACAACATGGCAGCACTAGAGAAAGACAAGGATTTAGACGTAACATCTCATCAATTCTGCAGCTTCGCGGAGCTAACAGCTCCTCGTGGGACTTGACAGCGTTGAGAAAGCAAAACGCACAGCTAAACCTGCATATGTGGAAAGTACAAGCAAATATTATTTCCCTCATCCCTCTTTTCATGCCTTTCTTTTTCTGACTTCAGGAAAGTAGTTCCTTTTATGCAGCGTCTACCGTTACATTCGTTTATCTTTATTGACATTGCACAAGTGTTATCCAATTCTCTTAAAAAGATATCCTATCTAAATAGTGATAGAGAGGACGTGACTAATTAGTAAAGTTCTGTAATATTTACAGTTACGCACCACAAATAAAATCACGTTCCATTTATTGTATTTGGAATTGAGACAAAAGCAATACGAATACTTGGTACGGGATATAATAGAATGACAGACAAATGGACATAAAAATAGTGAAATACAAATAATAATGTTTGTCGTGTGTCCTTTTTTCCCTTATCGAGCAGCCTAAAACAAGAATAATGAAGTCATGATGATCCTGACCCTGCCCGCACCGCTGGGCATTACATAGGGTTCGTGTCTGTCGGTACTATCTCCATTATTGCCGAGATGTTCGATCTTATCTAATGAGTCTATGCCTACAAACTTTGCTTCTCTTATAATTGTTCTTTTTTAAAGTCTCTCGAGGTCTTCCTCTTTTTTTTATATCCTGATGTTTCCCATAGAAGAGCCTGTTTTGAAATTCTCTTGTTGTCCCTTCTCAAACATGTCCGACACATGTCCATTTTCTCTTCCCAATGGTAGATGAGAACATTGGTTGCATGGCCATTTATCTTTTCTATATATAGTCTTTAATTCATTCCCTTGTACACAGATTTTTCTTAGGCATTTGCCTTCAGAAACATATAGTTTACTCTCAATCTTTTTTGTTGTTTTCCAGCTTTCACATGCATAGGTAAGGGTTGATGATAGGTTTGAGTTGAATATGCTAAGTTTATATGGTGAATATAGGATACTTTTAATGCACTCGTGACATTGAGTGAGTGAGAGTGACGTCATAAAACAATCTGACACTTGTTGCTTTGTTAAGATATTTATAGCCATTCTGTAGTTACACCAGATTGATCACATCAATCATCATCAGCGTTCAAGCCTTGTGATCACACGAACTTGACCCTTTATCCTGTTTCGCGATGGGAGGGTTCAGAACAACATCATGATACAAGATGAGCTGGTTGCGTGGTCAGTACTTGTATAAGCGGGTGTATCCTGATTTCTCCCCTAAATCTGCGCCGTGGCTGACACACACTGTCTTCGGCGGCCTGGATCTACACATTTTCAAAAGTATATTTAAATCGATACAACTTATTCTTTCTTATCCGTTGTGAACATTGTTGTATTACATCTCTAAAGTAGATATGAGGAAATGTTGTACGCAGCTTTTTTTTGTGTGAAGAAGCTGCACTTAAAGATCTGGTGCAAATATATATCTGCACATTTATGATACAACAATGTCTCTTATCTAATTGTTTGTGTTTTTATTATTTATCTGCAATTTTTACCCGTAATCTTTTGAAGACAGGGATGCATCATAACATAAAGCTTGTTCAATTTAACACTAAGCAAATCTTTAGAAACATCACAGAGATGCTAGGACTAAACATTAATGGAAAGATAATCAATAACCTAAGATGTGCTGATGATACTGTACTACTAGCAGAAAATCCTAAGATCTACAATTGCTTAATGACATGAACATGAAGCAAAAAATCTGGATTAGATATAAATACCAAAAGACTAAAACTATGCTCATAACAAAGATAATACTCAAAACCTGCAAGTGGATATCAAAGTTGAAGAAATAGACCTGGAGACAGTTCAGAGCTGCAGCTACTATAACCAGTGATGGAAAATGTACACCTGAAATAAACAAAAGAATCTATCTAACTATTGTCCTTTCGAGCCGAAGACAGCACATAGGGCAGAACCACAATCTCAAAAACAGAAACCTTGCATGCCAAAATGGCACATATTGCAGAGATCACTGCTCTAAAATATATGGCGCAAACAAAAGAATAGGAATAGTAAAAAGTAATCTTAATGTCATGAAAAATATACTAATACCAAATAAATAACACTAGGGCTAAAGCTAAGAATAACAAAATATTACATCTTCTCAACATTCCTGGGTGGTGCAGAAACATGGACATTAGACAAGAAAACAAAATAGAAAATGTGAGCCTTTGAAATGTGAATTTATAGAAGAATAGAGAACTGGATGTAAAGAAAATAAAACAATTAATGGAGTCTTAAAAGAACTAAAATTAAAAAGAAAACTACTAAACAGAGGCAGAACAAGACTAACATGGACGAGAACATCAAAAGACAAGTCAGCCTATGACAACCTGCACACATCAAAGCAAGAGACAGAGCGAAATGGTGCTCCATGGTAGCCAACCTTCGATGCGTATACGGCAGTCTATGACGATGATGATGATCTATTGAACGTTTACAAACTGTCGTGATGGCAATTGTTGCATTACAAATATACGTTTCATTATTTCGAATTGCCTTTACATGGAAGATATTTTGATCTGAAATAAAGTTGCCGGTATATGCAAGTGATATAAAAGTTGACTAAGGCTAATCATATATATGACACCACACATAAATTGTTTGTACAGCCAACGATTACAAGTGTAGCCATTTCTAAGAAAATTATCACTATTTTTAGCTTTATATGTTTCGTGTCCATGAGAGTAACAAGAAAAAGGAGAAATCTTGCCGCTTCAATCACTATATTGATTGTAATCGGAGTGAATACTTTATTGAAATAGATACAATTCTTTTTTTTACTGTCAGCTATAATTGTGCCCATTTAGTTACTCCTTGTAGCTAAGAAGAGAGAGCTTTGCGGTGGTTATGCATATCATCCTTAAGGAAACATTTCATAAGTAAAAAAAGGAAAGTAGTATAATACATTAAACAAGAAATAAAAGTTAGTTTACTAAGTTAAGTAAGTAGTATTACAAAAATTAAAGAAAGTAGTATTACTAAATTCAGTAAAATAGTATTACTAAATGAAAGATAGTAATATTACTAAATTTGAGAAATTAATATTATTAAATTAAGTAAAATATTATAATTAAATACAAGAAAGTACCTTAGGAGCGCAATAAATATATAGCCTCGGACGCTGGCAACCCATTTACTAGCTAGCCCATGACGCTGACAATCCACATACTTGCTAGACATGGATGCTGACAACACACATACTTGCTAGACATGGACGCTGACACACACATACTTGCTAGATATGGATGCTGACAACACACATACTTGCTAGATATGGATGCTGACAACACACATACTTGCTAGATATGGATGCTGACAACACACATACTTGCTATATATGGATGCTGACAACACACTTACTTGCTAGATATGGATGCTGACAACACACATACTTGCTAGACATGGATGCTGACAACACATAGTTTAGTAGACATGGACACTGACAACACACACTTTGCTAGACAGGGCCACTGACAACATACATACTTGATAGACATAGATGCTGACAACGCACATATTACTAGACATGGATGCTGACAACACACATTTGGTACACATGGACACTGACAACACACATGCTTACTAGAGATGGATGCTTGCAACACACATTTTGGTACACATGGACACTGACAACACACTCACTTGCTAAATATGGACACTGAGAGCACACTTACTTGCTAGACATAGATGCTGACATCAAACATGCTTGCTAGACATGGGCACTGACAACACACATACTTGCTAGACATGGACACTGACAACACACATACTTGCTAGACATGGACACTGACAACACATATACTTGCTAGACATGGACACTGACAACACACATACTTGCTAGACATGGACACTGACAACACACATACTTGCTAGACATGGACACTGACAACACATATACTTGCTAGACATGGACACTGACAACACACATACTTGCTAGACATGGGCACTGACAACACATACTTGCTAGACATGGACACTGACAACACACATACTTGCTAGACATGGACACTGACAACACATATACTTGCTAGACATGGGCACTGACAACACACATACTTGCTAGACATGGACACTGACAACACACATACTTGCTAGACATGGACACTGACAACACACATACTTGCTAGACATGGACACTGACAACACACATACTTGCTAGACATGGACACTGACAACACACATACTTGCTAGACATGGGCACTGACAACACACATACTTACTAGACATGGACACTGACAACACATATACTTGCTAGACATGGACACTAACAACACACACTTTGCTAGACAGGGCCACTGACAACACACATAGTTGTTGCACATGGATGTTGACAACTCACATACTTGATAGACATTAATGCTGACAATACACATATTACTAGACATGGACGCCGACAATATACATACTTTTTATATATGGTTGCTAACAACACACATACTTGCTAGACATTGATGCTGACAACACACAGTTTAGTAGACATGGACACTAACAACACACACTTTGCTAGACAGGGCCACTGACAACACACATACTTGTTGCACATGGATGTTGACAACTCACATACTTGATAGACATTAATGCTGACAATACACATATTACTAGACATGGACACCGACAATATACATACTTTTTATATATGGTTGCTGACAACACACATACTTGCTAGACATTGATGCTGACAACACACATACTTGCTAGACATTGATGCTGACAACACACATACTTGCTAGACATTGATGCTGACAACACACAAACTTGCTAGACATTGATGCTGACAACACAAATACTTGCTAGACATTGATGCTGACAACACAAATACTTGCTAGACATTGATGCTGACAACACACTTGCTAGACATTGATGCTGACAACACACTTACTTGCTAGACATTAATGCTGACAACACACTTACTTGCTAGACATTAATGCTGACAACACACTTACTTGCTAGACATTAATGCTGACAACACACTTACTTGCTAGACATTAATGCTGACAACACACTTACTTGCTAGTCATTAATGCTGACAACACACTTACTTGCTAGACATTAATGCTGACAACACACTTACTTGCTAGACATTAATGCTGACAACACACTTGCTAGACATTAATGCTGACAACACACATACTTGCTAGACATTGATGCTGACAACACACAAACTTGCTAGACATTAATGCTGACAACACACTTACTTGCTAGACATTAATGCTGACAACACAATTACTTGCTAGACATTGATGCTGACAACACACTTCCTTGCTAGACATTGATGCTGACAACACACTTACTTGCTAGACATTGATTCTGACAACACACTTGCTAGACATTGATGCTGACAACACACATACTTGCTAGACATTGATGCTGACAACACACATACTTGCTAGACATTGATGCTGACAACACACATACTTGCTAGACATTGATGCTGACAACACACTTACTTGCTAGACATTGATGCTGACAACACACTTTCTTGCTAGACATTGATGCTGGCAACACACTTACTTGCTAGACATTGATGCTGACAACACACTTGCTAGACATTGATGCTGACAACACACTTACTTGCTAGACATTGATGCTGGCAAATCTACAGTTGCTAGTCCTGGGCGTGGCAACTCGCGGTACAATCCTGAGTTAAGTAATATCACATTTATTTATCCAATTATATTTTCTTAAGATGGGGGGGGGGGGGTGGTTGGTTATATCTCGAGTCAAGACGCCAGACTCGAGACAGAGAGGTTTCGGGTTTAAACCCGGCTGCACCAGCTGGGATTTTATTTATTTTTTCTCTCTGTGACAACCACCGAGTCTGTCTTAGCAGAGAGGCCTGGCTTGAAAAGTAGATTACTCATCGACGGAAAAAATATTAGTACTTTCGAAGACGGGGTTATCTGCCTGTGCAGCGAGGGGCCTCTGTGCACACGGCTGCCATGGAGAAATGGATTAACACGCAAATTTCAGTTTCTAGTCTCTAGGGACTTCGTCAGAAGTCAAAGCTGGCGAACGAAAAAAAAATCTTAAGTAACATATGTTTTTCCAATTATATTGCACATAAAGTAATGAAAAACATTTAGTGTAATGTGTGGTCTGTTCATTATAGAAGGCCTGCTGTTGCAATACAGTACCTTGTGGTTGGACAAATTCCAGCTTCTCCAGCATAGCCAACGGTGGATTAATCAAACGACAAAATAAGCATGTGCGTAGGGTATCATGGGGAAGGGTGCACCATAAAGGGGCCCCCACATTCAGTGAAAAAAAATACCTACAGATATATACAATAATAACAAGAGTACTCAGTGAGTGCATACCTCCGCCTTAGGTCATGAATTCAAAGGAAACAAAATCTCTCCACCCCCTTTTTTCCCCTTTACACCACCACATAAATAAAAGGAGGGGAAACTTTGTATGCAGTCTGTGAAATTTGTTTACCTTCCAAAAATCAGTGGGGAAACACACATACATACACATATTAAAAAAAAAAAATTAAAGTGCCCTGTCACGCCAAGTGGCGTATAGGGAATATAGTGTTAGTGACCATCATTTTAACAGACTTTCCGTACATGATTTTTATGATAAATTGATCAGTCTGGTCGGTCTTACGTCCGTGCCGTTTTACTTTCCCAGAAAAATCCGGTACCCAATTAAGGCTGGGTGAATCCGGACCCCGTCGATCAGGATCGAACATGGCCTCGTATCTTTTGTAGTCCATTTCACTAACAACTGACTGAGCTATCACGGCTTCCACATACACATATACTCCAACAAAACCATAATCTCCTTCACGGAAGTAAAAAATAATAGTAATGCAACAGCAGCAATTTTGAAATCTTTCCGTACAATTTTTAAAACATTTGACTATTTAGCCGAAGACCAGTCACACAAAGGGAGACAGACGTTAGAAGAAAAACAAATAATATTGCAGACAAGATGCAAGAGCTAGAATTCGTTTTTATGTTGAATTTTTAAAATGAGATTTACAGCAATTTTTACAGAATGAGCCAAACTCTGTAAAATGAGGATGTGAACTTAAAGACATGCGCAGATATGTATGTATCATTAGCTGACCAATTGTGCACTTTAAAACATGGGCAGATCTGTATGTATCATTCATCATCACCATCGTGTGCCTTCTCCGCAACGAAGGTTGGCTACAATAGATCGCCATTCTACTCTGTTTCTTGCTTTGATGGTGCAGGATGTCATAGATTGACATGGCCATCTTTTGATGTTACTCGTCCATGTTAGTCTTGGTCTGCCTTTGCCACTTTTACATCGTATTTTCCCTTCCAATATTACTTTTAGTAGGCTGTTGTGTCTTTTAACCTGCCCCGAAAATTTCATTTGTCTTGTCTTAATTGTATTTAGTAGTTCTCTTTTTATTTTCAGTTGTTTTAAAACTTCATCGTTTGTTATCTTTTGTTTCCATCTAATTCTACCTAATCTTCTATAAATCCACATCAAAGGCTTCAATTTTCTGTTCTGTTTTCTTGTCTAATGTCCATGTTTCTGCACTATACAGGAATATTGAGAAGATGCAACATTTTGCCATTCTTAGTTTCAGCCCTGCTGATATTTGTTTTGTTGTTAGTATATTTTTCATGGCATTAAAATTACTTTTTGCCATACCTATTCTTTTGTTTATTTCAGTTTTGCATTTTCCATCATTGGTTATAGTATGTCCCAGGTAGTTGTAACTCTGGACTGTCTCCAGATGTATTCCCTCAACTGTGATATTTAATTGTAGGTCTTGATAATTTTCTTTCTTTATGATCATAGTTTTAGTCTTTTTGATATTCATTTCTAGTCAATATTTTTTGCTTGTTATGTTTATCACATTAAGCAATTGTTGTAGGTCTTTAGGATTTTCTGCTAGTAGAACAGTATCATCAGCATATCTCAGGTTATTGATTATCTTTCCATTAATGTTTAGGCCTGGTATCTCTGAGATGTTTTTGAAGATTTGCTCAGTGTATAGATTGAACAAGCTTGGTGATAGGATGCATTCTTGTCTTACTCCTTTTTATGTCCATGGGTGTAGAGTTCTCCTTGTTATATCTTATTATTGCTGTTTGCTCCCAGTACAAATTACATATTAGTCGTATGTCTGCGTCGTCTAGATTTATATCCTTTAGGCAGTCTATAAGTTGGTTATGGTGTATTCTATCGAAAGCATTGGTGTAGTCTATAAAGCAGGCATATATTGGTTTCTTTACTTCTGTGTACTTTTCAATCAATGTTCTCATGCTGAATATGGCCTCTTTTGTCCCACTGTTTTTCCTGAATCCAAATTGTTGTTCATCTAATTCAGTATTGATTTTATTCTGAATCCTTCCCTGTAAATTTAGTAAAATTTTTGTAACATGGCTCATTAGGCTTATTGTTCTGAAGTCACTGCATTCAGCTGCACCATTCTTTTTAGGCAATGCAATGAAAGTTGATGTTTTTTGATCGTTTGGTATGTATCCTGTATGGTATATGTCATTGCATATGTCTGTGACCACTTCAACGCAAAACTCTTCTATTGGTCGTTTCAAATCTAAATGTTCACGATTAACATGAAATATCTCCTCTTTCCCTGCACTTACAAACTTGATTTTTTGCATCTGGCCTTGTTTTTCCAAGGTCCCACCGATTTCATAAAATTTAATGATGTAGGAAGTATGCTTCATCATGAAGCAGCACTTTCCTTTGATCTCAGTGAATTTACGGATCTTTTTGTTCCTGGAGAAAATAATTTACCGTACATTAATGGAAATCAGCTTCTCGACATAGGCGTCTCTACACAACTTGAAAGTTGGAGGCGTTTATCAACTGTTTACTTTCTATTGTTTACTTTCTTTAAAATACTATGAGAATGTCAATGTTATAGCCTTTACAGACGGTCTAAAACAAATCAGCGTATAAACAGTTCCATTAATGAAAACTATTTAAACAATATACAACAAAGAATACATTTAAAAAAATTAATTATCCGTTGCGAGCGATAACGAGCATGACATATCAAGCAAAGTTATTGTTTATGGGTACGCATGTGACTAAAGAGTCCGATGTAAGCACGGGATCCTCTTCACTGTAAAGAGCTACATTGTTCGTTTTATGTCTTTCCATGTGACTTTCATTATTTTACGTAAACAAGACATATGAAAGTGATTTAGTTTCTTTGCATGCCTGCAGTACACATATCAAGAATCTTTACATTTTCAAAACGTTATCAACTTTAGCTAAAGATTGATCATGCGGACATATAAAAACGTCCATTATTATTTCATTTATTCTGAATCAGAGGAGTCTAACATATTGATTACTAATCTGGGCTGAACGAACGATAGTCCATCTTTTTTCCAATAGTCATTTTCTTCTTTTAAGACATGATCTTCACATTTGCACCAAAAATCTTTGTCAATCTGTGATAGAGCAGCATATGTCAGTCCTTTTATATCGCATAGTTTAAAACTTGTATTCTCAGCTGCCACCTGCCCTTTAATTTTTGCCCAAACGAGTTCAATGGGGTTTAATTGTGGATGATAAGGGGGCAGTCTCAAGCACGTATGACCATGCTGTTGAATGATTTTGTCTATTTGGAATACTTTGGTCTTTTGCGATTTCTTAACAAGTGACAGTAATTCAGGTTTCAAAAATCCCTCGTTAAATGGAATTCCTTCCTTTC
The DNA here is from genome assembly GCA_032433765.1 of Megaustenia siamemsis. NCBI lineage: Eukaryota > Metazoa > Mollusca > Gastropoda > Stylommatophora > Ariophantidae > Megaustenia > Megaustenia siamemsis. Next base: position 33,085,570 of record JAVIAB010000160.1, on the reverse strand, counting down.
TTAGCCAAATCTTTATAACATCTTTTGTACTGGTAGATGTAGGAATTTTGTCTTCTTCTGCCACAGCGTTGTGGTACGACGCGTTGTCCATTACCAGACAGGATGGTCTGTCTAGAATTGGAAGAAGAGTATTTTCAATCCACTCTCTAAATATATGGCCATTCATCTCGGTGTGATAGTCCCTGTTGTCAGTATAATTAGAGGTGAATATAAGTTCTGCATTTTTCACCAACCCTTCTTTTCGGCTGCCTGCATGTGCCATTATAATACGCTGTCCTTTTCCAGTGGGTACACATCTTTTAATACTTCCATCTGATAACTGCCATTCCTTTGCACTTGTGTGGTGAGAATTTATCCAAGATTAATCTGAAATACAATATCATAACCTTGGTTACGCATTTCCCGTACTTCACGTAAATATTTACTCCTCATAGAAACTAAGTGCGGCTTCTCGCAGATGACATTTCTACCACTATCGTACTTTCTAAACGTAAAACCGATGCTTCTAACAGTTCTCCATAATGTTGTTTTCGACACAACAATGTCATTTTCTGCTCTCAGTCGAATTTTCAGTTTTCTTAAAGTCACAGTTTCTTTGGAATCGAACATTTTACAAATTGCTCTTCTAATCACTTCCTTGTCAAAACTATCTACTACTTTCTTTCTTCCTAGCGTCCTAGTCTTGATTGAACTGGACACTCCGTTAGCTTTAAGCACTTGTTTGAAAAAGCGTTTGCTTATACCCAATGCGTGAATAGTTCTCTTTTCTGGCTTTGAGATGCTTCGATACAGTTTTCCACGCTTAGCTTCTATGCAAAAATATTTATACACCTTTATTGCCACTGATTGCAATGTAAGGAACTTTACTTTTATACCCATTGACTAACAGATCACAAATTTAACGAAATTACCCAATAATTAGGATACGCCGTTGCACATAAATCACAACAAAACGACAGGAAATGGGATGCACCGGATATAAAATTATAACTATGACGCGTTTTATGTGTTTTTTAGTGCTTAAAACAGGGAAATTGGCGCGCATTACGTTCAAGATGACAAGTCCGTGGGTGCTCACTCATATGAAGCGGTAATTCCTCCAAATATATGGTTTGACCAAAATGCCTTAAATTTGTATACTTCAAATAAAGAATATTTAAAACTATACGTTTGTTGGTGAGGAAATGAATGTACTTCTTGGGACCAAAAAATCACAAGACCATATGCAAAATTTCAGCATTATCAATCAATTGGTTGCAGAGATATGGAATTTTAAACACCTTCAAAATATTTTGAAACGACCAATAGAGCCTGTATCATCTCTATTTGTATATTGTCAGGCCCTGCTGCCTTTTCCTTTTTCATTGTTTTTATAGCTTTTTCTACTTCAGATTTCAGGATTTTATAGTTGTATGTACATTTTATGTCTGGCTTTTTGTCCCTTTCGTCGTGAAATAATTCTGTTATATATTCTTGCAATCTATCTATTATATCTTTGTTGCCTGTTAGCATTCTTCCCTATTTGTTTGCAATACATCCGTTTCCTGTAGCTTTTTGTCTTTATTCGTCATCCTCTTTATCTCTGTGGTAATCCCTCTTAATTTTTGTTTACTTTCCATAGTTTCGACTTCTAGACATCTTTGGTTGAGCCAGTCTTCTTTTGTCTTCTTGCACATTCTCCGTATTTCATTGTCTATATCCTTGTATCTGGCAGTGTTTTTCGCTTGTCTTCTTTCTTCCATTTTTTCTAAGATTTTATCAGTTATCCATTTTTGTTTTTTGTTACTTTCCTTTTTGGGAAAGGTGTTGCATGATTCTTGCATGCTGTTTTTTATGCATTGCCATTTTGTTGTGACTTTTTCCTTAGGATTTTCTCTTCTGAACTGCTCTATCCCCTCTTCTAGTAGCTTCTGATATGTGTTCTTTACTTGTACAGTATAAGTTTCTTGTACATCTTTCTGGTTTAACGCTGTTATATCTATTGGTGTTGCTGAATTAGTTTTTTGTTTGCTTCTTTTTAATTTGATTTTCATTTTTATCATTACAGGGTTGTGGTCTGAATTAATGTCTGCTCCTGGTATGTTTTGGCTTTCTTGACGCTATTCCTGAATCTGTCTTTATCATCATGTAATCTATTTGATTCCTCTTCCTGTCTCCAGGGCTTTTCCATGTGTATAATTTCCTTTTCTCTTGCTCAAGAAGGTGTTGCATATTATCAGTCTGTTTTCTTCACAAAATTGTATTAATCTTTCTCCTCTGTTATTCCTTTTTCCTAGACCATGATTTCCTATTATGGTCTTATATTTACCTTTTCCTACTTTAGCGTTCATATCACCCATTATAATCAAGATGTCTGATGATTTCACTTGCTTCATAACTGTGTTTAGATCTTCATAGTATGCCTCTATTTGTTCGTCTGTATAGTCTTGAGTAGGTGCGTATGTCTGTATTATTGATATGTCGAATGGTTTTGCCTTCATTCTTATTAGTATATTCCTATCATTATATGTCAATTGAGTATTTATATATTTTTGTAACTCTCGTTTTATTAGAATGCCTACTCCTCTTTGATGTTCTTTTGTGTTACCTGAATATATAAATGTATATTTATCGTCTTGTATGTATTCACTTTCCTTCCATCTTGTTTCTGATATGCCTAAGATATCTACTGAAGGGAGGTCAAAAAGTAATGCACACCAATTTTTTTCTCGGAAACTATTCGGGCAAAATGTGTGAAATTTTCACAGATTGTAGCTGAATATCCCCTTTACACTACCTATTTTTCAACATATCTCCGTCCAAGCGTATTGCCTTACGCCAACGCGAAACTAGGTCATGAATGCCTCGTTTGTACCAAGTTTTGTCCTGCTCGCGTAGCCATTTTTTAACTGCACGGATCACATCCTCATCATTGTCAAAGTGTGTCCCACGCAGGAATTTTTTGAGTGGTCCAAACAGATGGAAATCTGAGGGAGCCAGATCAGGGCTGTAAGGAGGATGGGGCAGTACAGTCCAACCAAATTTGTTGATTGCTTCCCGTGTTACCAGACTTGTGTGAGGGCGTGCATTGTCATGTTGAAGCAACAAATCTGCAGATGGCTTATTAGGCCGAACTCTGTGGAACCGATTTTTGAGTTTTGTCAGTGTATTGATGTAAGCTGTCGAGTTGATTGTCTCACCTCTTGTCATTACATCAACAAGAATCACACCATCAATGTCCCAGAAGACAGTGATCATCACCTTTCCGGCTGATGGAGATGTTTTGAATTTTTTTCTTTTTGGTGACTGCGGATGATGCCATTCCATTGACTGCATTTTTGTTTCAGGCTCATAATAATGTGCCCACGTTTCGTCACCGGTAACAATTTTTGACAAAAACATTTCTCCTTCAACACCGAAACGCTCCAACAATTCAGAACAGAATGTTTTCCTTTGAACTCTGTGATCATTTGTTAGGCACCGAGGAACCCATCGAGCGCAAATCTTGAATATCCGAGAGTTTTAAAAATTGCGATTGCACTTCCCTTGCTGACTGTAAGCTGCAATGCCAATTGCTGACTAGTGATACGCCTATCCTTACGAATAATGGCATCAGCCCGGTTTAACATGTCTGTGCTGGTAGCCGAGGCAACACGTCCAGAACGCGGTAAATCATGCAGCTCCACTCGTATACTTTCTGCAGCTTTAATTCTCTGAACCCAGCGACTAACTGTGCTCCTATCGACTGCAGAACATTTGTACACTGCACACAGTCGTTTATGAATGTTTGCCACAGTTTCTTTTTCCGCAACCAGAAATTCTATGACAATTCGCTGTTTGTAACGGACATTGTTGACAAGCTCCATTTTAACGGTTCATAGATTGCGTAATATTTATCAGAATGCTGTGCAATTTGGTGCACATAATTGGAACATGTCATATTCCAAGTGTGCAAAATTTCATATTCCTATGTTTATTATTAGCCGAGAAAAAAATTGGTGTGCATTACTTTTTGACCTCCCTACGTATGTTTTATCGTTCTGCTTCTACCATAAGATTTTCTAGTTTTCCTTGTTGGTATAAGGTCCTAACATTCCATGTAGCTATTTGTATTTCGTTCCTAGAACAGTAGTTAGAATTTCTCTCCATGGCTTTCTTTGGAGTGTTACGTGATGAGGCTCCAGTCTCTTTCACGATGGTCTGCCATATACATGTATCATTAGCTGACAAATTGTGCACTTTAAAACATGGGCAGATCTGTATGTATCATTAGCTGACCAACTGTACACTTAAAAGCATGTACATATCTGTATGTATCATTAGCTGACCAACTGTACACTTAAAAACCTGTACAGATCTGTGTGTATCATTAGCTGATCAACTGTATACTTAAAAACATGTGTAGATCTGTATGTACCAGTAGCTGATATCACAACCATATGTTAGCACTAGTATCACATCCATACGTTAGTGGTATCACATCCATCAAGGAATGAAAAGAATAAAATGAACGTCCTGAAGCTCTGTGAAATGGGATGATAAGGAGCAGGTTATTACAATCCGACCGAGAAAATGTAATTTACTCTGGGGAACAACGCGCGAAAGAGGAGTTGGCATAATATTTGATAGAGAAAGAAACAAAACTGTGAAAGGATTTGGGCCAGTATGAGATAGGATTCTGCTAGTAAAATTGAGAGGTAGAGCAATCAATATAATTCAAGCCTATGCATGCACAAGTAACAGTGAAGACGAAGACATTGACACCTTTACAACGAGCTAAAGATGGCAGTGGAAGAAGTGTAAACCCCATCAAATAACACTTATTTTAGAAGATTTCAATGCAAAGATAAAAACAGCTTAAGCAAAAAATGTGACTGGAGGACATGGCCTTGGAGAGACGAATGACAAAGGGGATAGATTGATAGATTGAGCAAAGACATGCGAAATTACTATAAATAACACCTGGGGTTTTTTTTGTTTTTGTTTTTTTTTTTTTTTTTTGTGTTCGCCAGCATGTGCCTCTGACGAAGTCCCTAGAGACGTCTCTAGGAACTGAATTTTGCGTGCTAATCCATTTTTCCCTGGCAGCCGTGTGCACAGGCAGATAACACCGTTTTCGGAGGTACTCATAATTTTCCGTCGATGAGTAACTGACGTTTCAAGCCGGGCCTCACTGTTGAGACAAGGGGTGGTTGCCGCAGAGAGAAATATTAAATATAAATCACAACCAACCGGGATTTGAACCTACAACCTCTCTGTCCCGAGGCCGACGTCTTGCCTCGAGACCAACCAGTCTCCCATCACACCTGGTTCAAGCAACACCCTCGGCAACTATGGACATGGCAAAGCCTAGACAAGAAAGTACACAATCAAATTGATTTTATACAGACAGATGGCGAGATTTGATAAAATATCTTTAAAAGAAAACTGCTAGAACAAAAAATTCATATAGGAGAAGGTGTATCTTGGTCTACGCCATATGGCCGGTTACGGCTCGAAAGGTCAATAGATAGATAGAGAAGATTTAGGAATGGGGTAACGTGTTTAAACAAGAGCAGGAGCAAATTGCAATAGCTTACCAGTTGCAACCTGCTGCAGTAGGTTGAAAATGAGAATAAAACCGAGTAAGATACACACATTCACAAGAAGTATGAAATTACAACGAGATCTTCTTCTCCTTCTTCTATCTTTCCTCCATTGCCGTTGGCGTCGAGGGGAGATACAATCTGCGATTCTTTGCTCTTTTGTTGGCCTTTGTTTTATTTCGTAGCGTTTGGTTATGGCTCTTTGAGTCATTGTTAGTTTTTTTTTGTCTTGTTATGTGGCCGAACCAATTTATCTGTTGTTTCTTATGTATTCGATGGCTGGTTCAATTTGATACAACTAAATATACAACTATAATAGCTCTGATGACGTCTGTTTTACTGGCGTCATCTCTTGTTCCTCTGATACCCACAGCCGTTTCACGTAGGAGCACTAACTCATAGTCCGCTTTGGTACTCTCCATCTGAGAGGATTACATTTTTTGTCACTCTTTTCTTTACTCACTAGTCTCCTCTCCATTCCTTTCCTGTGTCATTTCCCAGTTTCTCCCTGCGTTATCTTTTTTACCTCTTGTACTTTTCTTCCCCCTTGAAATCCCTATCCTGTCTTTCTTTTACTCTTCTTCTCATTTACTTCGTATCTATGGGATATTTCCTTTCATTTTTCCAATTTCTTACTGTTTTATTCCTTCTGTTTAATTAAACCCCAACTGCCCTATTGTCTATTAATCTTTTAACCTGTCTCTACGTAAATCCTAACCATCATCTTTTCCGCCATTCTTTCCGACATTTTTCTGAGCTGTGTTGTATTATCTGACTTTGATTTGTGTGTTTAAGGTGTATAGTTTTTGATATACCCAATGAAGGTTTTTGTCGAAACGTTGTAGTTTGTCTTGTCTTTCTGTTAGTTTAGATGCTCTATACTTTTTTTAATGTTTATTCTATCCATATGGCATCTGCAGCTATACTCGCGGTCCCTGGTATTGATGATTTTTTTTTATATTTGATATCTGCGCTTATCTCCTTTAAACAATGTAAGATTGTCTCTGTGAGCCATTTTTGAGCTCTTAGGCTGTTCAGGGTGCTATTGATAGTAAATTTTGTCAGGGGTCTGTCAAACAAACACATAAACAAACACAAATATATGTTGTCTGTCATATACATACAAGGAGGTGTGTCCTTCTTCAAAGCCCCATCAATTTCATTGGTTAGAACTATAACAAAGGCAGCGAAGACATGTCTAATGAAGGAATCACCGACGAAATGAATTGTCGTTCCATTTAAAATCTTGCAGGCTTCATCTTTGTTGAACTTTTTAACATTACAACGACCATCTTCCGGCTGCCACTGAGCGTACTCAGCGTGAATGGCTTGTCGCTCGTCGTAGCAGGTTGCACAGCGGCACTGTTCTTCCGGTAAGGAAACGCATCTGAAATAAGAAACGGAACAAATACAACCGCTTTAAAACTGAAAGAAACACGGTGCGTCTTTTAGTTAATGTGTACATGTAAATAGTAAAAGGAAACTCTTTATACAGAGCCTAACAGCAGGAGGCAATCTGATCATCAGAAGGGATCTCCTGTCGAGTAAGACCTTTAGCTTCTTGACACTTTAGGGGAGGTGGTCCCACCTGGGTCATGACTCCAGGCGTCGACCTCCTGCCACATTGAACTCTAAGGCTTACAATATGTTCGGTACATAACAAGTATTCTGCGCAAAATAAGTATATATATTATATTATATTATATTATATTATATTTATATTTATTATATTATATTATATTATATTATATTATATATATTATATTATATTATATTATATTATATTATATTATATTATATTATATTATATTATTTATTATTATATTATATTATATTATATTATATTATATTACATTATATTATATATATTATATATATTATATTATATTATATTATATTATATTATATTATATCATATTATATCATATTATATCATATCATATCATATCATATCATATCATATCATATCATATCATATCATATCATATCATTCATTCATATATCATATCATATCATATCATATCATATCATATCATATCATATCATATCATATCATCATATCATATCATATCATATCATATCATATCATATCATATCATATCATATCATATCATATCATATCATATCATATCATATCATATCATATCATATTATATCATATCATATTATATTATATCATATTATATCATATTATATCATATCATATTATATTATATATATTATTATATTATATTATATTATATATATTATATTATATTATATTATATTATATTATATTATATTATATTATACTATATTATATTATACTATATTATACTATATTATACTATATTATATTATACTATATTATATTATACTATATTATACTATATTATACTATATTATATTATATTATATTATATTATATTATATTATATTATATTATATTATATTATACTATATTATACTATATTATATTATATTATATTATATTATATTATATTATATTATATATATATATTATATATATATATTATATTATATTATATTATATTATATTATATTATACTATATTATTATATATTATATTTTATTATACTATACTAATTATATTATATTATATATATTATTATATTATATATTTACACACACACCCATACACGCACGCACGCGCGCACATATATCAAAGAAATAAATTGCAAGAAGTTTTGAACAGAGGTAATCACAAATATATAATGTTGTGCGAGGCCGCTGTTAAACTGGATGAAACATGACAAAAAAATTAGTATAATGAATATGAATATAGCAATTTTACTAAAAAAAAAAACAGTACATAAATATAAACGTGTATATGGTGGATAGGCAGCAGGAACCATTGCAGGCTATGCGTGAAAAGTGTTCCTTGTTGCAGTTTCCTCATATTCCAAGTCCATGGGGGGACTGATTGGTCTCGAGGCCGGCCTCGGGACAGAGAGGTTGTGGGTTCAAATCTCGGCTACACCTGTTGGGATTTTTATTTATAATTTCTCTCTGCGGCAACCACCCCTGATCTCAGCAGCGAGGCCCGGCTTGAAACGTCAGTTAGTCATCGACGGAAAAAAAAATATGAGTACTCCGAAGTCGGAGTTATCTGCCTGTGCGGCGAGGGACCCCTGTGCACACGGCTGCCAGGGAAAAATGGATTAACACGCAAAATACACTTCTAGTCTCTAGGGACTTCGTCGGAGTTGAAAGCTGGCGAACGCAACAACAACAACAACATAAACGTTACGGCAACAAACCTTCATCAGTATGACAAGATAACAAAGACACGCAAGAGCATTACATGGATAAGATTTATACGGCGTCAGTCCGAGTTTTAGACAAAGTGCAAAACATGGCACTGAGAACAACCCTGGGAGGAATGAGAAGCAACCCCCCCCCCTTTCCACGCAACCCCCATAACAATGTAGAAAACAGCAAGCAATACAGAATAATATGTTCCCTTTTCAGAAAAGACTGAACTTGTCCTACAGTGAATACCAAGACATTGTGGTATCCATGGAAACGAGAAATCAGACTAACTCGCAAAAGCAGGTGGGATCTTTCAACAGCCCAAACAATCACAGACCCTCAAAGAAGTAAAGACAAGCAACCTGAAACCAAGCTAGGACAACAGAATGAAAATAGTTGCATAGAAAAATATGCACCAGAACATGACTGCTTAAACAAGCACAGAAGACATGAGCAGACCAAGATATTTAGACTTAGAACACGTAATTGCGGTCTCAGAGCATATATACACAAGATAGTGCTCAGTGATGTTGCAACAAGTGACTGCGGAACATGCAATCAAACTTCAGAGCATATACTTTACTACAAAGATCTGTGCATCTATGGTCATGTTCGGAGTGCAATGATGATTGCCCGCAAATAACTCAATAACTCCTTGGAATTGTATAGATGTACTCCATGAGTACATAAACTACCAATATCCATGATATTTATGTAAGATAATAGTTTATGGTTATAACTGACCAATCTTAAAGCTTATTTAGAGTCTTTTTTAAATTTTAAATATGGTACAAAAATTGACTTTAAATAAATGTAAAACGGGGAAAAATTAACATTTTTATTCAAACGACGAGACCACCAGGGAATAAAATTAAAACAAGATTGTCTCGTTATGGTTATGGTTATGGAAGGCCCGGTATCACTGCAAACGAATTAAAATCCATAATTGCTGAACCGCCCGTGCCAACGGCATCATTCGTATTACTATATCAATCTCCCAAACAAAGAAAGGTTGCTGTAGACCCCATCATAGCAGTCTCAGCACACGCCAAAAGACATCAGACGAAACCGCACAGAAAGTGAACACAGCCAACTGTTCCCTGCCATACGATATCATCATTCATCATAAACAATCGGACTATCGAAACAAGGATGAAAACGGATGAAACACACATCTCTCGGTGTGCACAGAGCACTTAACTCAGTAGCTCCTGCAACAAGCTGGACTTGTCTCGTTTAAAAGAGAACGTATTGTCAGTTATTGCCCTTTATTTCCTGGTGACGATGGGTCAGCCTACCTTAGCAGACCCGTTCACTAACCTCTGCTGTACCTCAAGTGCCAGTATAAATCAAGTTAACTAGAAAATGTTGCAGACCATGATAGGAATATTAAAATGAAAATAAAATGGCTTCTTTTATTTCTCGTTTGCCTCTCAGCGTTGAGGGTCTTTTTTCTTGTTGGATTTAGCACTTCCGTCGTTGTTCAGGAGTGAAAGAATTCAACAGTTTATGACACTGGATTGAATAATCATAACATTGAGATGAATAATCATAATAACACTGAGTTGAATAATCATAACACCAAATTGATAGTCGTAACACTGATATAAACAATAATAAAAATGAGTTGAATAATATCTACATTGAGTTACATAATCCTAACATTGACTTAAATAACCGTAACACTGAGTTACACAATCATAACATTGACTTAAATAACCGTAACACTGAGTTACACAATCATAACATTGACTTAAATAACCCTAACACTGAATTACACAATCATAATATTGGCTTAAATAATGGCAACCTTGAGTGAAATAATCACAACACTGAGTTAGATAATCGGAATACTGAGTTGAATAATCACAACACTAAGTTAAATAATCACAACACTGAGTTAAATAATCACAACACTGAGTTGAATAATCACAAGACAGAATTATATAATCACATTACTGAGTTAAATAATCGCTGCACTGAGCTAAATAATCATAATACTGAGTGAATAATCGTAACACTGAAATAAGAAGTAATAACACAGAGTTCAATAATCACAACACCGAGTTCAATAATCACAACACCGATTCAATAATCACAACACCGAGTTTAATAATCACAACACCGAGTTCAATAATCACAACAACGAGTTAATAATCACAACACCGAGTTCAATAATCACAACTCCGAGTTCAATAATCACAACACCGAGTTCAATAATCACAACACCGAGTTCAATAATCACAACACCGAGTTCAATAATCACAACATCGAGTTCAATAATCACAACACCGAGTTCAATAACCACAACATCGAGTTCATAATCACAACACCGAGTTCAATAATCACAACATCGAGTTCAATAATCACAACATCGAGTTCAATAATCCCAACACCGAGTTCAATAATCACAACACCGAGTTCAATAATCACAACACCGAGTTCAATAATCACAACACCGAGTTCAATAATCACAACATCGAGTTCAATAATCACAACACCGAGTTCAATAATCACACCATCGAGTTCAATAATCACAACATCGAGTTCAATAATCACAACACCGAGTTCAATAATCACAACATCGAGTTCAATAATCACAACACCGAGTTCAATAATCACAACACCGAGTTCAATAATCACAACATCGAGTTCAATAATCACAACATCGAGTTCAATAACCACAACATCAAGTTCAATAATCATAAGTAGAGTTAAGGAAGTAGTAAAAGTTACCTCCATGCCTTGCTTGGCGTATGGAGAATATGGTGTTAGTGGTAATTTTTGTCTATTTCCACGGCACATTTTTGGGTGATATGGTCGGTATCACGCCAGGCCGCCTTTACTTCCAAGAAATATCTCTTGTGCCCATTTTTAGAATCTGGGTGAACCCCGAGCCTTATTGGTCCGATTAAAAAAAAATCCGCCACTTCTGGAGATCGAACACGAACCCTGCTGATCAGAAAACAAGCACGCTAACCACTCAGCCACCGAAGCTCGGAATAATCATGACACCGAGTTAAATAATAGTAACCCTTAGTGAAATAATCATTAATAAAACATAAAACGTTATTGAGCAGTATCCCTGGCTCATCCTTTACCCTCGACATATTTATCTTCTCTCTTCTCTGCAGCTATACACGAGGCAACCATCATTTCATCACACACACACACACACAAACAATCATCATTTTAATTTAAACAGCCTAAGAGATAAAATCAGAAATGAAGAACTGAGAAAAAAGCTAGGAATAGCCCCCGCCATAGAATATATAAAGAAGCAACAGATAAAATGGTTTAGCCACGTGACAAGGCACAGTAATCAAAACACAACACAATGTGCATTTCAACAAACGTTGCGAGAATACCAGACCTACGGCTCAACCACGAAAAAGATGGGTCGATGATTAGAAGCTCTAGGAAAACATAACTGCAGCAGAGGCGGTCAGAAGATCACAAGACCGCAAATTATATCTAACCTCAACGCTGAAAGGCAAATGAGGAAGGAAAGAAGAAGAAGGAGAAGCAATCATAATTGTTTGGCCTTGCAATGAGAAGGGAACATCTGGAATATATAGTGACGTGAGAAAATTGAGGGTCGAAGGGATAGAGGGAAGCAAACAGAAAAAGATACCAGACAGGTTAAGAGAATGACTTGGCAGAAGGTCAATAACAGAAATGATAAATAACTGGCGAGATCGAAAGCTGTGGAGAGTCATGTCACCCTCGCCAGCAGGCATAACGCTTGGTGATGATGATACACGAGGCCCCGCATATTATTTAATATTTGTTATATTTGATATCTGTGCGTATCTCCTTAATTAATCATAACACTGAGATAAATAGTAATCACACGAATTTAAAACAGTTAAATAGTTACATCACTCACCTGTTGGTTTGGCAGCACGGAGTAACACCTTTAGGATCACAAATAGACTTAAACCACATGTGCTTGTACTGTGGCGAATCCTTGTACGCAACATCTCCACAAAGTCCATCATCTCGTTGGTAGGTAGATGGAATCCTATACGCTCCTCTCTCATCTTGTAAATATTTATCAATTGTCTTTTGCTCATCGTTTGTCAAAGAACGCCTTATCCATTTCCCTGTGCTCATTCCGGACAAAATTTCCGGACAAGTGTTTTGGTTGAGACTACCTGAACTTTGACAACGTCCTCGAATACTGACATTATCGAAGAGTTCTGATTGAAGCAGAATTGTTTGACCTTCAGTTTGTATGTCTTGGAACAGCATGTAGATATCTGATGATGATGGAAGTGTCGAAATAGAATAACAGTACTCAACGAACCAATCAGACAGAGGATTACAAAGGTTCGCTTTTTCTCATTGTTGATTGTTTGCTTCAATATCTTGTTGGAGCAGAGAATTGTTCAGTTGTTTATGTTATCTGAGGAAATTGAAAGTTTGTAGAATTAACATTTGCAGCAACAGTTTAACGCTGATCAGTAACTCCCTCGCTCACGCCGTACTCGTGGTTTACTAGCCTTGCTTGGTCACTCATTCACTTGGTCACTCACTCACTCACTCACTCACTCACTCACTCACTCACTCACTCACTCACTCACTCACTCAACCCACTCACTCACCCCACTCACTCTCCTCTCACTCACTCACTCACATCACTCACTCACTCACTCACTCACTCACTCACTCACCACTCACTCACTCACTCACTCACTCACACTCGTCCCATAAACACTGAGCCACTTCTTCTTCTTTCCTTCCTCATCTGCCATTCAGCGTCGAGGGGAGATATAATTTGCGGTGGGACTTCCGTTGTCAAGATGGTCACTTCTCTCAATCTCTGCAGAAAGTGCATTCGGGATCTGATTAATTTCGGTTCTCATTGCACTTTTCTGCGTTAAAGTAAAAATGATGATCTACTTATTACATCTGCGCCGCTAAAGCGAAGTCGCACGCCGGCAACAGTCCAGTTTTGATAAATCAAGTCTTGTGAATGCTACCTTCCACCGTCTAGACTTGATCTGCGCTTTATGTCACATTGGTGCTGCCCATGACCGTTGTTAGAATTCCTTGACGCAAGTTATTTCCATATTATTCATTATTGTAAACTACTTTGTCAGCCGCAGTTTTATCTCTTTAGGGAATTTGCATTGTGTTTTGTTCGTCGTAGGCTGCTTTCACTAACGTAATCAGGAATCTAAAGGGAGTGAAATTGTGTGTACGACATTTTTGTGTGCTACGTCATCGTAATGGCTCATCGTAAATCCCTAGACCGGCCTTACGCTAATCTTATCTAAACGGTCATTGTTTTGATGTGGCGGGGGATAATCTGACGACTAACTGTGTCTATATGTTCGGAATTGGAGTCAACAACGATGGCCTAATATCATCAAGCACTATACATTTTTTTTTAAAAATACGACGATCATCATTTTCAAGAGGACGTGAACTTCCGGTATATGGTGGATAGGCGGCGGGAACAATTGAAGACTATGCATGAAAAGTGTTCCTTGTTGCAGTTTCCTCATATTTCAAGTCCGGCTTGTTGCAGGAGCTACTGAGTTAAGTGTTCTGTGCACACCGTGAGCTGTGTGTCTCATCCGTTTTGATCATGTTTCGATATTCCAATTGTTTACGATGAATGATGATATCGTATGACAGGGAACAGTTGGCTGTGTTCACTTTTTGCGCGTTTCGCCTTATGTCTTTTGGCGTGTGCTGAGACTGCTACGATGGGACTACAGTTACCTTTCTTTGTTTGGGAGATGAGATATTAATTCGGATGATAACTCACGGGCGGTTGAGTTATTATGGATTTTAATTCGTTTGCAGTGATACCGGGGCCTTCCAGAACCAAATAACCAAATAATTTGCGGTCTTTATCTTTTCTGTTCGCCTCTGCTGCTGTTATGTTTCCTAGTGCTTCTAATATTCCACCAATCCATCTTTTTTTTATGGTCGACCCTTGGGTCTGGTTGTCTCACAACGTTTGTTGAAGGCTCGTTTGTTGTGTTTTGATCTTTCTGCCTTGTAACGTGGCCAAACCATGTTATCTGTCGTTTCCTTATATATTCTATGGCGGGGGCCTTTCCTAGTTTTTTCTCAGATCTTCTGTCAGACTATTCTTGGCATTCGTCTAACACATTTCACTAAGTAGATGTTATTTTTCTTATTGGTCTTGCATCTAGGTCCAGGTCTGGCTAAGACACTGCTGTCCACAACAGCACACGAACATCAGAAAGCAAAACCCAGTAGTCGTTGAGGCAGAAACACTGCCTTTATACTTGAGAATTTGTTTGAGAATCAAGTATCCGACACTGATCATATAGTCATATACATACAATATAGTTATATACCGCAGCCATATACATATCATATAGTTAGTTATATATCCATCACGTAGTCATATATCTATCATTTAGTCATAAACCTCTCATATAGTAAATACCCATCATATAGTCATATACCCGTCATTTAGTCATAAACCTCTCATATAGTCATATACCCATCATTTAGTCATATACCCATCATATAGTCAAACACCCACCATATAGTCATATACCCATAATATAGTCAAATACTCATCATATAGTCAAACACCATCATATAGTCAAACACCCACTATATAGTCAAACACCCACCATATAGTCATATACCCATCATATAGTCAAATACCCATCATATAGTCAAACACCCATCATATAGTCAAATACCCATCATATAGTCATATACCCATCATATAGTCATATACCCATCATATAGTCAAACACCCACTATATAGTCAAACACCCACCATATAGTCATATACCCATCATATAGTCAAACACCCACCATATAGTCATATACCCATCATATAGTCAAACACCCACCATATAGTCATATACCCATCATATAGTCAAACACCCATCATATAGTCAAATACCCATCATATAGTCAAACACCCACCATATAGTCATATAATTATCATATAATCAAATACCCATCATATAGTCAAACACCCACCATATAGTCATATACCCATCATATAGTCAAATACCCATCATATAGTCAAACACCCACCATATAGTCATTAACCTATCCTCATCATCATCATCATCATCATCATCATCATCATTGAGTGCCGTCTACGCATCGAAGTTTGGCTACCATAGATCGCCATTCCGGTCTGTCTCTTGCTTTGATAGTAATAGAAGCCTTTCCATATATAAGATCTAAAAAGAACTTGTCCATCTGTTGATGTTACTCGTCCATTTTAGTCCTGGTCTGCCTCTTTTGCCTTGTATTTTCCCTTCCATTATTACTTTTAGTAGACTACTTGTTTTTAACATGCCCCAAAAATCTCATTTGTCTTGTTTGAATTGTGCTTAGAAATTATTTTTCAATTTTTAGTTGTTTTAAGACTTCATCATTTGTTTTCTTTTCTTTCCATCCTATTCTTCCAATTCTTCTAGAAATCCTCATTTCAAAGGCTTAAATTTTCTGTTCCGTTTTCGTGTCTAATGTCCATGTTTCTGCACCACATAGGAATGCTGAGAAGATATAAGATTTTGCTATTCTTAGCTTTAGTTTTCTTGTCATATTCGCCATTAAGAAACCAACATGCCTAGACTAGAAAATCAAACTTTCCAGGCCAGTCAGCATATGAGTTGCCTGGGTAAGGTAATGAAAGATAGAACATTACACTGATGAAGAATCTAGAGAAAAATAATGTGATAGCAAATCCGAAGTCAGCCTTTAGGAACTATAACTTTACCTCGTGCCTGTTAGTTAGTTGGTGTCCAGGGCAGCGGTGGACAACCTACGGTCCCGGGGTGCAATCAACGGCCGGCTGGCTGGCTGGCTGGCGGGCCACAAGCGATCTGCCCCAGAAGCCAGGCCTGAGACTGCAGGTGACAGTCGAGGAACCAGTCATTACAAATCCTGTGCAGACCTACGATACCAAGACAACAGATACAGCAGCATCAGAAGAAGCAGTCAACGACACACCCCAACCACCTACGAAGAAGAAACGAAGCTCGAAATGAAAGAAAATAGAACAAACAACAAAAGAACACACACACCAGCAGACTTCCAGAACGAAAGCCCAGACGACCACATCAACTGATTCAGAAGATGAATTTAGAAGACAGAATCACAACACACAACCCACTCAAGAACTTCCACAAAACGAAGAACAACGATGGACAAACACAAACCACCCAAAAGAGAAGGATGGCTGGGGTGTCGATGACGACCAGCCTCCACCATTCAACGAGACCTACGAGTACGACATGCGAGATTATCCCACTTACGTGTCCAACAAAGACGAATAGTTCTAAAACGCTTTCTACTTATGCAATAAATAAAATGTGTTGAAAAATCAGTCCTTGAATAAAAATTTACACTTGTATACTACTACTATTACTACTACTACTACTACTACTACTACTACTACTACTACTACTACTACTACTACTACTACTACTACTACTACTACACTCACAACTACATTCACTACTACTACTACTAACTTCTACTACCCCCCCCCCCCCCAAAAAAAAAAAAAAAACAAACAAACAACAAAAAAAACACATAAGCGATCTGCGGAGGCACAACAGCCAACGGTTAAAAAAAAAAAAAAAAACCAGTAGAAACAACTGAGCCCGTGAGAGAAGTAATCTCTATGCCAGCAGAAATCTCCACAGCAGGACCTTTAATAATTAACACAGAAGACGACACTAAGGAAAAAAGTGCAATTCAACAAGAACAAAACCCTAACTTTGTTTTAAATTCTTGATCATAATGTGTAATGGGAGTGTTACTTGAAATGTTCAAATACGACAGAGACACGCACGTGTAACATCAGAATACTTTGACAATCTTTTAACTTTCTGTGAGCTCATGGGCGAGAGCACTTGTTTTATTCTAAATTTCTGTGAGCACGTGGGTGAATGCACCTGTTTTTATATTTACTTTTAGTGAGCATGTGGGTGAATGTACATGTTTTATTATAACTATTAGTGAGCACGTGGTGAATGTACATGTTTTATTATAACTATTTGCGAGCACGTGGGTAAATGTACCTGCTTTATATTAACTTTTAGTGAGCTCGTGGGTGAATGTACATGTTTTATTACAACTATTTGCGAGCACGTGGGTGAATGTACCTGCTTTATATTAATTTTTAGTGAGCACGTGGGTGAATGTACATGTTTTATTATAACTATTTTGTGAGCACGTAGGTGAATGTTCATGTTTCATATTAACTTTTTGTGGTGAAAGTACATGTTTTATTATAATTATGAATGAAAATGTGGGCGTATGTGAATATGAGGGCATGCCTGAATCTAATTATACCGTACGAGCTATCCTTTTGATAAATCAGTTTTGCATGCATAAATAAGAATAGAATTAATTTCTCCAAATTCGGTAAATGGCAACATCTATAATTATTTAACATTAAACATTAGAGGCCTCAGGTCCAAATTAGATCACACCATAACACTCCTACACAAACACAAGCCAGACTTCATTTTACTACAGGAAACAAACATACACACAGACGACCCCGCATCCCAACACGGGCAAGGCCTGCGGCACGCGTGCTTCAGCCTAGCCACAAAACAGAACAGGTTCAAGAGTTGCAATTCTACAAGCATCAGACAGGTGGACGATCATTAGGAAAGACAGGGATAGCGACGGCAAGACAGCCAGAGTCCAAGTACAAGACGACAACAAACACATACACCATAGTTTGCATACACGCACCAGCACATTACTATCAGCTTCTTTTCTTTTATGACGGACTAGGGAGTTTGCTATGGCGATCAAGATGGCGGGGGTTTTATATTCGGAGTGTAGATTGTGTGACTAAAGTGATTTAATATATTGCGTTTCCAACGGGATATAATTTCGAAAAGTTGTGTAAAGTTTTCTACCAAGGAGGAGGATAAGAACTGATAAGTACTTTTTTAAAATGTAACCAGCTAAAGTTTTATATTTAGATCGTAAAATATCGCATGTGATACCTTAGCTATCAAACACGTTGGGGGAAACATCAGTCGGGCCAAACCCCAACGTGTTTCTTTCTTAAGTTAAGCCTTTAACTTACGACTGACAGCTGGTCGGTAAGGGATACATGTTTTATGCTCAGAGAACCACACAGAAGATGGAGATTAAAGTAGCACCGATCAATATATGCGGGATAAAAAATAAAGAAATCGAGCTTATAGAAGAAATGGCAAAAAGGAAAATTAAAATACTAGGATTAGCGGACACCAGAGTAAAAGGACAACAGATAAAGAAAACACACATGAACTACACGAAAATATTATCAGAGTCGACAACACAGAAAGAGCAACACATGGAGTAGGTTTTATCATCGACCCAGAACACGCAAAGAACATTCTAGAAATAAAATACCATTCAGAAAGAATTATCACAATTAGACTACTAGAAGATGATCGAAAAACAAATTACATTCAAATCTATGCACCATGCAACAACAATGAAAGAACCCTAGAAGAAAAACTAAAAGAAGAATTCAAGAAACTCCCTAACGAAGTATACACAGTAGAAGAAGAGTGGAAACAATTTAAGAAAACAGTAACCAACATCTCTAAAACAGTGTGTGGAACGAAGCTAAGAACAAGAGAAGGGAAAAAGAGCACCCCGTGGTGGAACGAAACAATCAGAGAAGCAATTAAGGAAAAGAAGAAACTGTTTAAAAATTGGAGGGAGAACAAGAACCAAGAAAAATATGAAAAATATGCCTTAGTTCGAAAAAGAGTTAAAATGTTGATCAAAGAAGCTAAGCAAAAGAATTGGACAGAATTCGGACAAAACATGAGCAGGGATTTTAAGACAGCCACAAGATATTTCTACAAAGCAGTAAAAGCTACAAGAGCGAGAAAAGAAAACCATGATCCTACTGAGCTGTTAAATGACAAAGACGAACAACCAATATCAAATAACCAATGTATGCAACAGAGATGGATAGAATATTTTGAAGACCTGTTAAACATACCAACTACCAATAAGACAACAAAAACCACGCTAGAACTCACAAATACTGAACCCAACATCATGAAAGAGGAAATCGAAGAAGTAATCAAATATGCACAAAGAAATAAAGCACCGGAGATAGATAACATACCAATAGAAATAATAGCAGCAGCAGGAGAAACAGGAATGCAATGGCTGCACAGAATATTTAATGCAGCATGGCACCAACAACAAGCCCCAGAAGACTGGCAACAGGCAATCATAATACCAATATGGAAAAAGAAAGGTAGCAAAATAGACTGCAATCAATATAGAGGTATATCTCTTCTCAGCCATGTAGGAAAGCTATACGCCAAAATCTTGGAAAAAAGGCTGAGACCAATAATAGAACTACAGTTAAGTGATTCTCAAATGGGGTTCCGAAAAAACAGAGGATGTACCGACGCACTATTCACACTAAAACAGCTTGCATAAAAAACCACAGAACACAATAAAAACTTATACATAGCCTTCATTGACCAGGAAAAAGCATTCGACAGAGTAAACAGAGAACAACTGTGGGAGATACTAACAACATACGGAGTAAGCCAACATCTAACCAACCTTATTAAAAGCCTCTACGTCAACAGCAGCTGCAGGGTCAGAACAGCTGCAGGCTACACAGACTACTTCGAAGTTAGATCAGGCGTAAGACACGGGTGCGTACTATCCCCCTTATTGTTTATTACATACATGGACCATATATGTAAGCTAGCCAACCCATCAGAGACAGAGGAGATCAACGAGCTTCTATTGCAGACGACCAGGCACTAATACATGAAACAATAGAAGACCTACAAGAACACTTAAACAAACTCAACACCTCAGGCACAAAATACAACATGAAAATCAACATCAACAAAACAGAAGTCATGAATGTCGACAAAAATAAACAGAACATCAACATAACTATAGAAGGCAGGCAACTAAAACAAGTAGAGGAATTCAAATACCTAGGAAGTCTAATAAAAAAAAAGTAAAAAACCCCCGTCACGCCAAGTGGCGTATAGGGAAATATGGTGTTAGTGACCCTACAGACCTTCAGCACATGATTTTTGGGGTAATGTGGTCGGTATTACGCCCGTGCTGCTTTACTTTCCCAGAAAAAAAACAGGAAGTCTAATGACAAACGATAATTCTGAAACAGCAGAGATAGAATCAAGATGCAACAAAGCTTTTCAAATCACTGGACAGTTATCACCACTATTGTCCAACAAGGAAATAACTCTAGAGGCAAAACGAGCATTATACAATACAATCTACAATCCAACGTTGTGCTACCAATGCCAGACCTGGACCCTAGATGCAAGAACAATAAACAAAAATAATCTCTACAGAGAACCTAACAACAATCACCTCACTACTCATGTAATGTCCACTAATCAGGGACATTAGAGGGACTGTATGACTGCCTGGTTTCTGTCATTCAGGACAATGAACTTTGCAGTCTTTGTTTGTACCATGTAGCAAATAATCCTCTTCTTCTTCTTTTTTCCTTCCTCATTTGCCTTTCAGGGTCGAGGGGAGATATAATTTGCTCTTTTGCTCTTCTGTACGCCTCTGCTGCTGTTATGTTTCCTAGTGCTTCTAATATTCCATCGACCCATCTTTTTCGTGGTCGACGCTTGTGTCTGGAGTTCTCACAACGTTTATTGAAGGCTCGTTGTGTTGTGTTTTGATCTTTCTGCCTTGTCACGTAAAAAAAAGTAAAGTACCCCCGTCACGCCAAGTGGCGTATAGGGAATATGGTGTTAGTGACCATCAATTTACAGACCTTCGGCACATGATTTTTATGGTAATGTGGTCGGTATTACGCCCGTGCCGCTTCACTTACACAGAAAAATATCCGGTACCCATTTAAGGCTTGGTGAACCCGGAAGACTTCGGTTGGGATCGAACCCTACCACTTGTCCTTTGTAGTCCAGTTCACCAACCACTGAGCTATCGCGGCTCCGCCTTGTCACGTGGCTAAACCATTTTATCTGTTGTTTCCTTATATATTATATGGCGGGGGCTATTCCTAGTTTCTTTTCTCAGTTCTTCATTTCTGATCTTATTTCTCAGACAGTTTCCTGTCATTCGTCTAACTCATTTAATCTCGGTAGAGGTTATTTTCCTTATTGTTCTTGCATCTAGGGTCCAGGTCTGGCATTGGTAGCACAACGTTGGAATGAAGATTGTATTGTATAGTGCTCGTTTTGCCTTTAGAGTTATTTCCTTGTTGAACAATAGTGGTGATAACTGTCCGATGATTTGACAAGCTTTGTTGCATTTTGATTCTATCTCTGCTGTTTGAGAATTATCGTTTGTCATTAGACTTCCAAGGTATTTGAATTCCTCGTCTTGCTTTACTTGCATGCCTTCTATAGTTATGTTGATGTTCTGTTTATTTTTGACGACATTCATGACAGCTATATGTTAGTGAAAAAATTTGCGAAGAGTCTGAAACCATTCTCAGATGGAGAATTTATAAAAGAGTTATGGTTATGGTTATGGTTATGAAAGGCCCCGTATCACTGCAAACGAATTAAAATTCATAATTGTTCAACCGCCCGTGCCAGTGGAATCATCCGAATTACTAACTCATCTCCCAAACAAAGAAAGGTAACTGTAGTCCCCATCATAGCAGTCTCAGCACACGCCAAAAGACATAAGGCGAAACTGCACAGAAAGTGAACACAGCCATCTGTTTTCCGTCATACATTATCATCATTCATCGTAAGCAATCGGAATATCAAAACATAATAAAAACGGATGAAACACACAGCTCACGGTGTGCACAGAGCACTTAACTCAGTAGCTCCTGCAACAAGCCGGACTTGGAATATGAGGAAAATGTAACAAGGAACACTTTTCAGATATAGCCTAATGGTTCCTCCTGCCTATTCACCATATTGACCGGAAGTTCACCTCCTTCTGAAAATGATTTTTTTTTCAATGTATAGCGCTCGATGAGGTTTGGACATCGTTTTGGATTCCAAATCTGAACATATGAAACACAGTTAGTCGTCGGATTATCCCCGTCACACATCAAACAACAGACCGTAAGATCTCCCTGCAATGTAATTTGTGAAATTATAAACCAATTCACATGTCCACCCTCGATCTCACAGTAGTCCACTTGAAATATTGAAACTAGACAACATCCTTCCTGACTAACATAAAACTCCGGGAGTCACCCCGGTGATGCAAAGTCATGAACAAAGCTCCGTCATTTCGCCTTTCATCATTAGCATACGACCGGTGTAGGGATATACCACCCAACGATTTATACAACGTCAATGAATTATGAAAGAATGCTTCGAAGCAGCTGCTAAAGTGTTTTGCTCCGATAAACATTATTTATCAATATTCATTAAGTTCAAAGGCCATGAACGAGTTCTGTAAACTTGTAAGGTTTTAACAGTAATCGAATTCCATAACTCACTTGTTTTACTTTCCGCGGGATAAATATAAAATAAATATAATAATTTAATATCATTTGCACATTTATAATAGGCCTATCTATAAACCGGTCGCTTTCTACTTGTTTGCTATTTATTTTCTTTATCACAAATGACAAATGTCTAGCTTTTATTGTCGGTCAAATATAAAGATTCCATTATTTTACTCCTTGTTTTAAATTATTTCTAAACACGAAAAAGAAAATGACGTGACATTATACTACAGGAATGTCACTTTTCCTATTAAATGAATTTCCCAGAGATTTAAACCAAGAAGACGTTAACACATTTTTCAAGCCATGTCATTGACGGCAACTAAATATCTTGGCGTGACTTCTTGCTCCTTCTCTTCCCCGCCGCCCCCTCCCCATTGATATTATTCTATAACCAGATATGACACAATAGGATAGCACTGCAACCGTTTTTGAAGTTGGTTCTACATTTTTTCTTCATTTTCTTTCTTTTCTACAGGGGCTAACAAAAAGCTGAACCCCTTGAAACTTTTACTTGAAGGAATCCTCTCACGGCCAATCATCGCCACCTTTTATGTCCTAAATAATTTTATTTCATTATAATATAAGTATATTTACACACAAGTGCAGAAACAATTTAATTAAAAAATAATAATAATAACAACAATAATAGTAAAAATTGCAACGATAGAATCAATAAGTGCTTTTTATTTTGTTTCGAAGATGAACAGTGAGCTATTCAATGTATACATTGTTGACATCGTTCAAATAAAATTATAATTGCATACTGCACGAAGGAGATACTTCAAATAAAATAGACGAAACTCGTAGAGTACGAATGAGACTGTGTCATCCTGACCAAGGAATACCTTGAAAGAGATTTTAAAAATAAAATAAGAGAGGTTGCTTGTTTGGCTGGTTCAGGTATGAAGAGCCTTGTGCTAAATGATTGCTCCGATAAACATGAAAGACATCTTGAGTCACCTTGAAGCAACCATGGGAAACAACCAGGCTAAGAGGAAACAACCAAGCAAGATGAAACAACCAGGCTAAGAGGAAACAACCAAGCAAGATGAAACAACCAGGCTAAGAGGAAACAACCAAGCAAGATGAAACAACCAGGCTAAGGGGAAACAACCAGGCTAAGAGGAAACAACCAGGCTAAGGGGAAACAACCAGGCTAAGAGGAAACAACCAGGCTAAGAGAAAACAACCAGGCTAAGGGGAAACAACCAGGCTAAGAGTAAACAACCAGGCTAAGGGGAAACAACCAGGCTAAGAGGAAACAACCAGGCTAAGAGGAAACAACCAGGCTAAGGTGAAACAACCAGGCTACGGGGAAACAACCAGACTAAGAGGAAACAACCAGGATAAGAGGAAACAACCAGACTAAGGGAAAACAACCAGGCTAAGGGGAAGCAACGGGGCTAAGGGAAAACGACCAGGCTAAGCGGAAACAACCAGCCTAAGGGGAAACAACCAGGATAAGAGGAAACAACCAGGCTAAGGGAAAACAACCAGGATAAGAGGAAACAACCAGGCTAAGGGAAAACAACCAGGCTAAGGGGAAGCAACGAGGCTAAGGAAAGCGACCAGGCTAAGCGGAAACAACCAGCCTAAGGGGAAACAACCAGGTTAAGGGGAACAACCAGGCTAAGAGGAAACAACCAGGCTAAGAGGAAACAACCAGGCTAAGGGGAAACAACCAGGCTATGGGGAAGCAACCAGGCTAAGAGGAAACAACCAGGCTAAGAGGAAACAACCAGGCTAAGGGGAAACAACCAGGCTAAGGGAAGCAACCAGGCTAAGAGGAAACAACCAGGCCAAGATGAAACAACCAGGTTAAGCGAGAACAGCCAGGCTAAGGGGAAACAACCAGGCTAAGGAGAAACAACCAGGCTATGAGGAAGTGTGAGAGTTGCAAATTTGTATCTCCTTCGACAACCAGAAAAAAAGGAAAAGGAAAAGAGTGAGAGAGAGAGAGAGAGAGAGAGAGAGAGAGAGAGAGAGAGAGAGAGAAATTGGGCAAGAATTATGCATCTGTGTGTGTGATGTGTGTATGTGTGTGTGTGAGTAGTATACAAGGGTGTATTTGGATATTATTTGGCCCGTAAATTAACAAAGATATATAGTGTGGCGCGCAGCGCACCACATGTACACGAGAGACAGGGGAGTTAACCGTGACCTTTCGTGTCGGTGACCCCGGAGTGACGTGTTTATGTTTGGTGTAGGCTGACTTTGGAGTTCTTGATCGACAGTGATAGGTTAGTAGATTATACAACATCAAGGAAAAACATTAAATATAAAACAAAAGACAAAGATATATTTTATTCTTTATTATCTCAATAGGTGTATAACTTACAGTGGATATTATATAACATTACAAAAATATTCAGTACATTGAGTAAATATATAGTACAAGTATAACATTTATTTACAGCTATGTAGTTGGGTGTCTGCTTAGCTCTATGTCATAAATGAATCATAAGGGGTGAAACTGTTAGAGGTTGCTGGGTAGTCTAAACGGGTAGTGTAAAGAGTTAAATATCTAGAGGTGTAGTCGAGACATTATCATCAGCTACCTTTCTTTTTATATAGAAATAGGAAAGAGCATTTCTTGTTTGACTGTAGGAAAATATGGAATTATTTAAGACTTTGAAACCTACATTTTTCCCACCCTTGGCCTTTTGCGTGTCGAGAACCTCTAAAAACATATTTTTATCTAATTTGTTGTGTTGCTTGCTTAGCCCTTTACAACTGATTTTATCGTAATCCCCACTACAATGGTACGTCTTACTACATAAGCTAACAAGAGCTGTCCCTTCGTGCTCTAGTTTAAAAAGCCCGGGCGTTCGTTTGGTGTATGCTTTAACACCCTTACAGTTTATACATTCTGTTTTGCTAGTATGTTCATCGCAGCGATGGGTGTATGGAGGTCGCCTAGTGTGTAATAAGGGCTGTATAGGGGTCGTCTAGTGTGCCGTGATGGGTCAATGGAGGTCGGCTAGTATGTCGTGATGGGTGTACGGAGGTCATCTAGTGTGTCATATTGGGTGTATAGAGGGCGTTTAGTGTGTCATGATGGTTGTATAGGGGTCGTCTAGTGTGTCATGATGGTTGTATAGGGGTCGTCTAGTGTGCCATGATGGGTGCATGGAGGTCGGCTAGTATGTCGTGATGGGTGTATGGAGGTCGTCTAGTGGGGTATGATGGTTGTATGGAGGTCGGCTAGTATGTCGTGATGGGTGTATGGACGGCGTCTAGTGTGTCATGATTGGTGTATGGAGGTCGTTTAGTGTATCGTGATGGGTGTATGGAGGTCGTCTACTGTGTCGTGAGGGGTGTATGGAGGTCATCTAGTGTGGTATGTGGGGTGTATGGAGGTCATCTAGTGTGATATAAGGCTGTATGCCGGGCGTCTAGTGTGACATGAGGGCTGTATGGCGGTTGTCTGGTATATCATACTTTAATCAACCAATAAGAAAAATGAAGGAACATTACATTCAACATTACTTATCTTAACTACTTTACATCAATACAGTTTAATAACGTGTTATCGTTAAGTCTTACCATACTTTAAGAGAAAACATTCAAACTTACAGCGTAAAATATAGTCTCAATCATCTACACCGAATATAACCTGTTATCGATAAGCCTTAACATACGTTAAGATAAAACAAGCCAACTTACTGTGCAAAACTCCGCTAGACTGAAGTGTAGTATGACCTTCCTTGAATCAACCAAACTTATAACACAAATTCTCGCATGAGACTAGTTTAAATATATCCTGGTACAAGATTTTAACCAATCAGCGAGTGACTATGCCAACATCGACTGATATCTGGATTAACCAATCAGAGAAGAGTATTAGTATAGGAGGTGGGGCAAAGAAATGACCGACAGGTGGATTAACCAATCAGAGAAGTGCGTTAGCCCAAGCGTAGGTAGTGGCTGTCGGGTCAGCAGTGGGGGAAAAATGTTGGGTGGTGGGTTACTTGAACTCGTTTTGACCCCTGAGGCAATTCCAGAAGAGTTCTATGACCTCATTTTGACCGCTGAAGGCTTTAATACCAATGTTTCCCACTTCAACGAACGACATACATCATTAAAGGTGATTACTTCAGCTCTTAGACTTTGGAGTTCCATATCTTTATCACTTCAACGAATGACAGACAACAGTAAAGATGATCATTTCAGGTAAGAAAACTTAGTTCCAAACCCTAAAATTTTGGTTCATACTCACAAAGTTGAACACAAACTCTACAAATTTAGGCCCAAAGTTGTAATTGTTAGACACGAAAGTCGTAAATGTTATATGCAAAGTCCAAAAGTTTGTCAAAAAGACAACCTAAACTCAAAATAGTTAGACACAAAGTCCAACAATTTATATGCAAAGTCCAAAAAGTTACTCCAAAAGACAACTAATGTAACACTTAACCCCAAAATTTCGTCTCATAACCAAAAAGTTGAACTCAAAACCATAAAAATTTAGGCCCAATGTGATACTAGTTCACCACAAAAGTCGTAAATGTTTTATTCAAATCCAAAAGTTTGTCAAAAAGACAACCTAAACTCAAAATAGTTAGACACAAAGCCCAACAATTTATATGCAAAGTCCAAAAAGTTACTCCAAAAGACAACTAATGTAACACTTAACCCAAAATTTCGTCTCATAACCAAAAGTTGAACTCAAAACCATAAAAATTTAGTCCCAAAGTGATACTAGTTCGACACAAAAGTCGTAAATGTTTTATGCAAAGACCAAAAGTTTGTCAAAAAGACAACCCAAACTCAAAATAGTTAGACACGAAAGGTTAAAAACTTTATATGCAAAGTCCAAAAAGTTACTCCAAAAGACACTAATATAACACTTAACCCTAAAATTTCGACGCATAGTCACAAACTTGGACACAAAACCCTAAAAATTTAGGTCCAAAGTCAAGATAGTTAGATACGAACGACCAAAAATGCATATTCAAACTCAAAAAATAGACGAAAAGCCAAATAATCTAACACCAAAACACAAAAATGTATATTCAAAGTTCAAAAACGTTAGTCTAGTGTGTCATGATGGCTGTATGCCGGTTGTCTAGTGTCATGAGGGTTGTATGTAGGTTGTGTCTAGTGTGTCGTGACGGGTGTTTGGAGGTCGTCTAGTGTGGTATGATGGTTGTTTGGAGGTCGTCTAGTGTGTTATGATGGGTGTATGTAGGTTGTCGAAGGTGGTATGAGGGCTGTATAAAGGGTTTCTGGTATGTCATAAGGGCTGTATGTATGTTGTCTAGTGTGGAATGAGCGTTGTATGCATGTTGGCTATCGTGTCTTGATGGTTGTATGCAGGCTGTCTAGTATCTCTTGAGTTTGACTTGATAAGTTACTAAAATTATATTTTGACCAATGATACAATACCAAAGTGTCCACTTTTCAAGGAAAGACTTAATATAGCTGAGAAAATCCTAAAATAATTCTAATTTAGTAAAAAAAAAAAATTTGTACATGATGATAGTTACGACTGTGTCTAAATGTTTAAGGAAAATATTCATACAATACTAGAAAAAACAAAACACACTAAAAATACCACATTGAAAGACTAAAGTTAAAGTTCAAACCCCATCTCATCGTGGGTAATAAAAGTAAGACAAAGCATGAAAGTTAAACCCCCTGTCACAACTCTGCTAAGAAAAGTACTGCAAAGCATGAAAGTTATGTCCCCTGCTATAACTCTACTAAACGAAAGTATTACCAAATACGTAGGTTACACCCTTGATATAACCTCACCAAAAGACAAAAATTTGCTTAATAAACACATTATGATTGTTACGCCCCTTGACCCTTTATGAGGGGTACGCCCATGAAACTGTTAGAAATAGTAAATTTACACTCTAGGGTTACTCCAAACTTTACATTAGACATCCCATAGCAAAAATTTACTTAAAAGTCACTTTTATGGTTGTTACGCCCCTTGACCCTTTATGAGGGGACGCCCATGAAACTGTTAGAAATAGTAAATTTACACTCTAGGGTTACTCCAAACTTTACATTAAACATCCCCGTATCAAGAATTTGCATAAAAACAACTTTTGAAATTTCTTACCCAACCGATTTTTGATGGCTACGCCCATGAAACTGTTAAAAATAGTCAATTTAACATCTAGACATACCACAAACTTTATTTTAGTCATCCACATAGCAAAAATTTACTAAAAAGCCACTTTTATGAGTGTTGCCCCCTTACCCATTTTTTATGATTACGCCCATGAAACTGTTGAAAATAGTAAATTTAACATCTAGACATACCCCAAACTTTATATTAGGCATCTCCGTATCAAGAATTTACATAAAAACAACTATTGAAATTACTACCCCAGTACCCATTTTGGCGGTTACGCCCATGAAACTGTTAAAAATAGTCAATTTAACATCTAGACATACCCCAAACTTTATATTAGGCATCCCCGTATCAAGAATTTACATAAAAGCAACTTTTGAAATTACTACCCCTGTACCCATTTTTTGGCGGTTGCGCCCATGAAACTGTTAAAAATAGTAAATTTTACACCTAGACATACCCCAAAACTTTATATTAAGCATCCCCATAACAAAAATTTACATAAAAACAACTTTTGAAATTACTACCCCTGTACCAATTTTTTGGCGGTTACGCCCATGAAACTGTTAAAAATAATAAATTTAACATCTAGACATACCACAAACTTTATTTTAGTCATCCACATAGCAAAAATTTACTAAAAAGCCACTTTTATGAGTGTTGCCCCTTACCCATTTTTGATGATTACGCCCATGAAACTGTTAAAAATAATAAATTTAACATCTAGACATACCCCAAACTTTATATTAAGTATCCCCGTATCAAGAATTTACATAAAAACAACTTTTGAAATTACTACCCCCGTACCCATTTTTGGCGGTTACGCCCATGAAACTTTTAAAAATAATAAATCTAATATCCAGACATACCCCAAACTTTATATTAAGCATCCCCGTATCAAGAATTTACATAAAAACAACTTTTGAGATTACTACCCCCAACCGATTTTTGATGGCTACGCCCATGAAACTGTTAAAAATAGTCAATTTAACATCTAGACATACCACAAACTTTATTTTAGTCATCCACATAGCACAAATTTACTAAAAAACCACTTTTATGAGTGTTGCCCCCTTACCCATTTTTGATGGTTACGTCCATGAAACTGTTAAAAATAGTCAATTTAACATCTAGACATACCACAAACTTTATTTTAGTCATCCACATAGCACAAATTTACATAAAAACAACTTTTGAAATTACTACCCCCGTACCAATTTTTGGCGGTTACGCCCATGAAACTGTTAAAAATAATAAATTTAACATCTAGACACACCCCAAACTTTATATTAAGTATCCCCGTATCAAGAATTTACATAAAAACAACTTTTGAAATTACTACCCCCGTACCCATTTTTGGCGGTTACGCCCATGAAATCGATAAAAAAATTGAAGTTTAACCTATTGGCATACCTCAAACATAATATGTGACACGCCCATGTATCAAATTTGCCGAAAAAATCAACCAAAAATTAGTAGTGTAATATGGCATTTAGGATGGATAGACTATAAGGAAAAATGTTATTGGTTATTGTTATTGGTTATTGAAGGCCGCGGCATCACAGCAAACGAATTAAAATCCATAATTGCTCAACCGCCCGTGCCAGTGGAATCATCCGAATTACCAACTCATCTCCCAAACAAAGAAAGGTAACTGTAGTCCCCATCGTAGCAGTCTCAGCACACGCCAAAAGACATAAGGCGAAACCGCGCAGAAAGTGAACACAGCCAACTGTTCCCTGTCATACGATATCATCATTCATCGTAAACAAGCGGGATATCGAAGCAGGATCAAAACGGATGAGACACACAGCTCACGGTGTGCACAGAGCACTTAACTCAGTAGCTCCTGCAACAAGCCGGACTTGGAATATGAGGAAACTGCAAGAAGGAACACTTTTCAGACATAGCCTTCAATGGTTCCTGCCGCCTATCCACCATATACCATGGGAGTTCACGTCCTCCCGAAATTGATGATCGTCATAGCACTTGATGATGTTAGGCCGTCATTGATGACTCCAATTCCAAACATATAGACACACAGTGGTGGTAATTTGTCATTTCCAATCCAACAGAAGCCACATGACCTGTAGTTAGTAAAACCACAGAGAGAATATAATTTTGTGACCTTCACTGATTCACTCTTAGATGTGAATGTGTAGTTTACACAAGAGGAGAGGTTTTCAACTACAGTGATTCCATTTAAGGCAATTCAGGGATAGCAAGGCAAGTCTCCTTTATAGCAGCAGAACTTGATGTTCTCCGCTCCCTTCTTGTAGCTCCTGCCACACGATTCTGATGTCTCATTAACTTGGACATCATTCAAGAACAATGTCAGATTAACATTCCATAGATATGGCTCTGCTGATGAAGTGCTTGGTGCAACAGTTGTATCAATCATACTGGAGGCTCCTGGTCTGTGGTCATTAATATCACAGATGGCACATGGTGTTGTTATATTCAGTATTTCTTTCTGGGGTGTAAATATGTGGCACACACATGGAGAGTGGTTTGTGGTCACAGTAATCCCATTAAAGTCAATTCTAGGGTAGCATGGCATAGCTGTTTCAGAACAGCACAATCCTGTGATGTTTTCTGTGTTCGCTATAAAGCTGCTGCTGCTACACAATCCTGACCAATTATAGGTGTGGACATTATTCACTTGCAATGACAAAACTGCTTTGTTTACATCATAAACCTCTGGAAGCGAATCATTTATGGGACTAATAGTACAATTTATTCTTCCATCGGGGATATCTGCATTGAGTCCCCCAAAAAAGGTCTTTGGTTAAAAAGCACATATGCGTTTGAGTTAAACACACAATGAGCCCACTTCGTAGATTCAAAATGATTCTTGCCAATGCCATCGGTTTGCACTAGTTAGGTCCTTAGCTACCAACGTCAAAAATGTCTGAAACGAAGCCATCCAATTAACTACTTTATCTACAGCGAAGGTTAACGAACTGTGAACAAACATTTATGTTCAAACCCTTGAAAACATTTTCAAAAATCTGCCAACTCGCAGCAATAACATTTATCGTATAATGTATAGGAAAAATTTACATAAAAACAACTTTGAAATTACTACCCCCGTACCCATTTTTGGCGGTTACGCCCATGAAATCGATAAAAAAATTCTCTACAAGGTGTTAGAAGGCATAGGCTGCCCTCCTAAATTACTTAGGCTGATAATTTCCTTCCATGAAGACATGAATGGCCAAGTCCATTTTGATGGGAGTCCATCAGAGAATTTCAAAGTCAACAAAGGAGTGAAACAGGGATGTGTCCTCGCCCCCACCCTTTTTGGTATATTTTTTGCTGCCCTCCTAAATTACACCTTCGAAAACAGCTCAGGAGATATTTACATTCGCACAAGACCAGATGGCTCACTGTTCAACCTAGCACGACTAAGAGCAAAAACCAAAACAAATGTTGCCCTACTTAAAGAATTTTTATTTGCTGACGATGCAGCCCTAGTCGCTCATAGTGA
This sequence comes from Megaustenia siamemsis, assembly GCA_032433765.1. Lineage (NCBI taxonomy): Eukaryota > Metazoa > Mollusca > Gastropoda > Stylommatophora > Ariophantidae > Megaustenia > Megaustenia siamemsis. The sequence goes on along the minus strand of JAVIAB010000160.1, from coordinate 33,052,733 downwards.
GGCCACCCTACAGTCGCTGATCAACAACCTGGATAAAGCATGCGACCTTTTTTCACTGTCAATTAATGTTCAGAAGACAGTAATACTAAATCAAGGTGACTTCAAACCTATATCTATTACTCTAAAAGACTGCCCACTAGAATCAGTACAGAAATTTACATATCTTGGATCCACAGTTACGCAAACCATCTCTCTTGATGAAGAAATAAACTGTCGAATTGGTAAGGCAGCTACGACCTTCGGCAAACTCACAAAAAGGGCATGGAACAACACGAAACTAACTCAAAAAGACTAAACTCTTAATATATCAAACTTGTGTGCTTAGCACACTACTATATGGATCCGAAACCTGGACAACATACTCAAACCAGGAAAAAAGACTAAATGTCTTCCACATGCGATGTCTCCGCAAAATAATGCACATCAAATGGCAGGACAAAATAACCAACTTAACTGTCCTGCAACGTGCTAAGACCCTAACAATCATGTCGATGCTCAGAAGTCGAAGGCTAAGATGGCTGGGGCATGTCCAACGGATGGAAGAAAAACGCATTCCTAGGCAAATACTATATGGCGAGCTAAAACACGGAAAACGACAAATCGGCAGACCTAAACTACGATATAGAGATATCTGCAAATCATCTCTGAAAGACTTCGCCATCTGTGAAAACGACTGGCAACATCTGGCAAGTGATCGCACATCATGGAGAGCACGTATAAGGAACGGTATAACAACATTTGAGACTGTTCTAAGACAGGACTTAGAAGAGAAGAGACTCATGAAAAAGGATGGTAAACCCTGTGGACCAGCGAGCCTGACCTGTTCATTATGTGACCGCGTGTGTTTGTCAAACATTGGTAGAATTAGCCACGAGAGAAGCTGTTCGGCAAAAACAATACCTCAAAAAAATACGCAATAGCCTCCACTAGACCGTCTGACAAGACGAAAAGGGCCATATATATAGGAAAAATGTATACTCTCATATAAGGAAAAATGTAGACTCTCATATAAGGAAAAACGGCACCAAAAAAAATGTGACTCGAACTGCGTGTAGACTATTTATATAAGGTTTTATGTGCCTCTAAAGATACATTTGTTGCATCTAAGTGCCAATATACACTACTAATTTTTGGTTGATTTTTTCGGCAAATTTGATACATGGGCGTGTCACATATTATGTTTGAGGTATGCCAATAGGTTAAACTTCAATTTTTTTAACAGTTTCATGGGCGTAACCGCCAAAATTGGTACGGGGGTAGTAATTTCAAAAGTTGTTTTTATGTAAATTTGTGCTATGTGGATGACTAAAATAAAGTTTGTGGTATGTCTAGATGTTAAATTGACTATTTTTAACAGTTTCATGGGCGTAACCATCAAAAATGGGTAAGGGGGCAACACTCATAAAAGTGGTTTTTTAGTAAATTTGTGCTATGTGGATGACTAAAATAAAGTTTGTGGTATGTCTAGATGTTAAATTGACTATTTTTAACAGTTTCATGGGCGTAGCCATCAAAAATCGGTTGGGGGAAGTAATCTCAAAAGTTGTTTTTATGTAAATTCTTGATACGGGGATGCTTAATATAAAGTTTGGGGTATGTCTAGATGTTAAATTGACTATTTTTAACAGTTTCATGGCGTAACCGCCAAAAATGGGTACGGGGGTAGTAATTTCAAAAGTTGTTTTTATGTAAATTCTTGATACGGGGATACTTAATATAAAGTTTGGGGTATGTCTAGATGTTAAATTTATTATTTTTAACAGTTTCATGGGCGTAACCGCCAAAAATTGGTACGGGGGTAGTAATTTCAAAAGTTGTTTTTATGTAAATTTGTGCTATGTGGATGACTAAAATAAAGTTTGTGGTATGTCTAGATGTTAAATTGACTATTTTTAACAGTTTCATGGGCGTAGCCATCAAAAATCGGTTGAGGGTAGTAATCTCAAAAGTTGTTTTTATGTAAATTCTTGATACGGGGATGCTTAATATACAGTTTGGGGTATGTCTATATGTTAAATTGACTATTTTTAACAGTTTCATGGGCGTAACCGCCAAAAATGGGTACGGGGGTAGTAATTTCAAAAGTTGTTTTTATGTAAATTCTTGATACGGGGATACTTAATATAAAGTTTGGGGTATGTCTAGATGTTAAATTTATTATTTTTACAGTTTCATGGGCGCAATCATCAAAAATGGGTAAGGGGCAACACTCATAAAAGTGACTTTTTAGTAAATTTTTGCTATGTGGATGACTAAAATAAAGTTTGTGGTATGTCTAGATGTTAAATTTATTATTTTTAACAGTTTCATGGGCGTAACCGCCAAAAATTGGTACAGGGGTAGTAATTTCAAAAGCTGTTTTTATGTAAATTTTTGTTATGGGGATGCTTAATATAATGTTTGGGGTATGTCTAGGTGTAAAATTTACTATTTTTAACAGTTTCATGGGCGTAACCGCCAAAAAATGGGTACAGGGGTAGTAATTTCAAAAGTTGCTTTTATGTAAATTCTTGATACGGGGATGCCTAATATAAAGTTTGGGGTATGTCTAGATGTTAAATTGACTATTTTTAACAGTTTCATGGGCGTAACCGCAAAAAATGGGTACTGGGGTAGTAATTTCAAAAGTTGTTTTTATGTAAATTCTTGATACGGAGATGCTTAATATAAAGTTTGGGGTATGTCTAGATGTTAAATTTACTATTTTCAACAGTTTCATGGGCGTAATCATAAAAAATGGGTAAGGGGGCAACACTCATAAAAGTGGCTTTTTAGTAAATTTGTGCTATGTGGATGACTAAAATAAAGTTTGTGGTATGTCTAGAAGTTAAATTGACTATTTTTAACAGTTTCATGGGCGTAGCCATCAAAATCGGTTGGGGGTAAGAAATTTCAAAAGTTGTTTTTTATGCAAATTCTTGATACGGGGATGTTTAATGTAAAGTTTGGAGTAACCCTAGAGTGTAAATTTACTATTTCTAACAGTTTCATGGGCGTCCCCTCATAAAGGGTCAAGGGGCGTAACAACCATAAAAGTGACTTTTAAGTAAATTTTTGCTATGGGATGTCTAATGTAAAGTTTGGAGTAACCCTAGAGTGTAAATTTACTATTTCTAACAGTTTCATGGGCGTACCCCTCATAAAGGGTCAAGGGGCGTAACAATCATAATGTGTTTATTAAGCAATTTTTTGTCTTTTGGTGAGGTTATATCAAGGGTGTAACCTACGTATTTGGTAATACTTTCGTTTAGTAGAGTTATAGCAGGGGACATAACTTTCATGCTTTGCAGTACTTTTCTTAGCAGAGTTGTGACAGGGGTTTAACTTTCATGCTTTGTCGTACTTTTATTACCCACGATGAGATGGGGTTTGAACTTTAACTTTAGTCTTTCAATGTAATATTTTTAGTGTGTTTTGTTTTCTCTAGTATTGTATGAATATTTTCCTTAAACATTTAGACACAGTCGTAACTATCATCATGTGCAAATTTTTTTTTTTTACTAAATTAGAATTATTTATTAGGATTTTCTCAGCTATATTAAAGTCTTTCCTTGAAAAGTGGACACTTTGGTATTGTATCATTGGTCAAAATATAATTTTAGTAACTTATCAAGTCAAACTCAAGAGATACTAGACAGCCTGCATACAACCATCAAGACACGATAGCCAACATGCATACAACGCTCATTCCACACTAGACAACATACATACAGCCCTTATGACATACCAGAAACCCTTTATACAGCCCTCATACCACCTTCGACAACCTACATACACCCATCATAACACACTAGACGACCTCCAAACAACCATCATACCACACTAGACGACCTCCAAACACCCGTCACGACACACTAGACACAACCTACATACAACCCTCATGACACTAGACAACCGGCATACAGCCATCATGACACACTAGACTAACGTTTTTGAACTTTGAATATACATTTTTGTGTTTTGGTGTTAGATTATTTGGCTTTTCGTCTATTTTTTGAGTTTGAATATGCATTTTTGGTCGTTCGTATCTAACTATCTTGACTTTGGACCTACATTTTTAGGGTTTTGTGTCCAAGTTTGTGACTATGCGTCGAAATTTTAGGGTTAAGTGTTATATTAGTTGTCTTTTGGAGTAACTTTTTGGACTTTGCATATAAAGTTTTTAACCTTTCGTGTCTAACTATTTTGAGTTTGGGTTGTCTTTTTGACAAACTTTTGGTCTTTGCATAAAACATTTACGACTTTTGTGTCGAACTAGTATCACTTTGGGACTAAATTTTTATGGTTTTGAGTTCAACTTTTTGGTTATGAGACGAAATTTTGGGGTTAAGTGTTACATTAGTTGTCTTTTGGAGTAACTTTTTGGACTTTGCATATAAATTGTTGGGCTTTGTGTCTAACTATTTTGAGTTTAGGTTGTCTTTTTGACAAACTTTTGGATTTGAATAAAACATTTACGACTTTTGTGGTGAACTAGTATCACATTGGGCCTACATTTTTATGGTTTTGAGTTCAACTTTTTGGTTATGAGACGAAATTTTGGGGTTTAAGTGTTACATTAGTTGTCTTTTGGAGTAACTTTTTGGACTTTGCATATAAATTGTTGGACTTTGTGTCTAACTATTTTGAGTTTAGGTTGTCTTTTTGACAAACTTTGGACTTTGCATATAACATTTACGACTTTCGTGTCTAACAATTACAACTTTGGGCCTAAATTTGTAGAGTTTGTGTTCAACTTTGTGAGTATGAACCAAAATTTTAGGGTTTGGAACTAAGTTTTCTTACCTGAAATGATCATCTTTACTGTTGTCTGTCATTCGTTGAAGTGATAAAGATATGGAACTCCAAAGTCTAAGAGCTGAAGTAATCACCTTTAATGATGTATGTCGTTCGTTGAAGTGGGAAACATTGGTATTAAAGCCTTCAGCGGTCAAAATGAGGTCATAGAACTCTTCTGGAATTGCCTCAGGGGTCAAAACGAGTTCAAGTAACCCACCACCCAACATTTTTCCCCCACTGCTGACCCGACAGCCACTACCTACGCTTGGGCTAACGCACTTCTCTGATTGGTTAATCCACCTGTCAGTCATTTCTTTGCCCCACCTCCTATACTAATACTCTTCTCTGATTGGTTAATCCAGATATCAGTCGATGTTGGCATAGTCACTCGCTGATTGGTTAAAATCTTGTACCAGGATATATTTAAACTAGTCTCATGCGAGAATTTGTGTTATAAGTTTGGTTGATTCAAGGAAGGTCATACTACACTTCAGTCTAGCGGAGTTTTGCACAGTAAGTTGGCTTGTTTTATCTTAACGTATGTTAAGGCTTATCGATAACAGGTTATATTCGGTGTAGATGATTGAGACTATATTTTACGCTGTAAGTTTGAATGTTTTCTCTTAAAGTATGGTAAGACTTAACGATAACACGTTATTAAACTGTATTGATGTAAAGTAGTTAAGATAAGTAATGTTGAATGTAATGTTCCTTCATTTTTCTTATTGGTTGATTAAAGTATGATATACCAGACAACCGCCATACAGCCCTCATGTCACACTAGACGCCCGGCATACAGCCTTATATCACACTAGATGACCTCCATACACCCCACATACCACACTAGATGACCTCCATACACCCCTCACGACACAGTAGACGACCTCCATACACCCATCACGATACACTAAACGACCTCCATACACCCATCATGACACACTAGACGCCGTCCATACACCCATCACGACATACTAGCCGACCTCCATACAACCATCATACCCCACTAGACGACCTCCATACACCCATCACGACATACTAGCCGACCTCCATGCACCCATCATGGCACACTAGACGACCCCTATACAACCATCATGACACACTAGACGACCCCTATACAACCATCATGACACACTAAACGCCCTCTATACACCCAATATGACACACTAGACGACCTCCGTACACCCATCACGACATACTAGCCGACCTCCATTGACCCATCACGGCACACTAGACGACCCCTATACAGCCCTTATTACACACTAGGCGACCTCCATACACCCATCGCTGCGATGAACATACTAGCAAAACAGAATGTATAAACTGTAAGGGTGTTAAAGCATACACCAAACGAACGCCCGGGCTTTTTAAACTAGAGCACGAAGGGACAGCTCTTGTTAGCTTATGTAGTAAGACGTACCATTGTAGTGGGGATTACGATAAAATCAGTTGTAAAGGGCTAAGCAAGCAACACAACAAATTAGATAAAAATATGTTTTTAGAGGTTCTCGACACGCAAAAGGCCAAGGGTGGGAAAAATGTAGGTTTCAAAGTCTTAAATAATTCCATATTTTCCTACAGTCAAACAAGAAATGCTCTTTCCTATTTCTATATAAAAAGAAAGGTAGCTGATGATAATGTCTCGACTACACCTCTAGATATTTAACTCTTTACACTACCCGTTTAGACTACCCAGCAACCTCTAACAGTTTCACCCCTTATGATTCATTTATGACATAGAGCTAAGCAGACACCCAACTACATAGCTGTAAATAAATGTTATACTTGTACTATATATTTACTCAATGTACTGAATATTTTTGTAATGTTATATAATATCCACTGTATGTTATACACCTATTGAGATAATAAAAGAATAAAATATATCTTTGTTTTTGTTTTATATTTAATGTTTTTCCTTGATGTTGTATAATCTACTAACCTATCACTGTCGATCAAGAACTCCAAAGTCAGCCTACACCAAATATAAACACGTCACCTCGGGGTCACCGACACGAAAGGTCACGGTTAACTCCCCCTGTCTCTCGTGTACATGTGGTGCGCTGCGCACCACACTATATATCTTTGTTAATTTACGGGCCAAATAATATCCAATACACCCTTGTATACTACTTGTGTGTACAGGTCATTTATTGACTAGAGGAGAAGGAAAGATATATGACTAAACGGAAGAGACGTTTATCTCTCGTAATCGTGTGTAGTAGAGACTGTAATGTGTAGTTGAGACTGTAATGTGTAGTAGAGACTCTAATGTGTAGTTGAGACTCTAATGTGTAGTAGAGACGCTAATGTGTAGTAGAGACTCTAATGTATTGTGTAGTAGAGACTCTAATGTATACTAGAGACTATAGTGCGTAGTAGAGACTCTAAAGTGTAGTAGAGACTCTAATGTATAGTAGAGAGACTCTAATGTGCAGTAGAGACTCTAATGTATAGTAGAGACTCTAATGTGCAGTAGAGACTCTAATGTGCAGTAGAGACTCTAATGTATAGTAGAGACTCTAATGTGCAGTATAGACTCTAATGTGCAGTAGAGACTTTAATATATATTAGAGACTCTAATGTGTAGTAGTGACTCTAATGTATATTAGAGACTCTAATGTGTAGTAGAGACTCTAATGTATAGTAGAGACTCTAATGTATAGTAGAGACTCTAATGTGTTGTAGAGATTCTAATGTATAGTAGAGACTCTAATGTATAGTAGAGACTCTAATGTATAATAGAGAATCTAAAATTGTAAGACTCTGATGTTTTCTCTAATCTTCAAATAAAAGTTTAGTAACAATTCAAGAAAGTTAGCAACGTCATTAGATGGATTGAGAGAATATACGTCCTAATAAAACAATATCACTATGTACCAAACACAGAAAGTGTCCTTGATAGAAAACACATCATGGACTGAAGCCTGCGACGCCTACCGGCAAAAGGCAGAACAGAATAAAAGAAAAGAAAGAATAGACGGAAAATGACCCGAGTTTTAACAAATTCTTCTCATTCTTAAAATTGATAACTTGACAGAAAAGGCCCAGAGTCTGTGACATCACTCATAAATGGGCATTTAAAAATAACATGAATTATCATGTTAGTGCGTATTATTTTAATAGATTAATGTTTATAATAATTCGCGTTTAAATAAAAAAAATAATTAGTTTGGTCTCTCCATGGGAAATATTTCATTTTAAACTTGTTCTAGGCAACATAACATGACAGCAGAAGAGTCATAGAAATGTCACATTCAATACATGAGCAAATTGAAAAGCAATTAAAATATCACAACAAACGGGCGTGAAAAGCCCATAAATCAGAGTATAGATAACTTATATATCCCAAGAATTAAACGCTATCACTGCTTCTGTTTACCACGCCCTTATTGATAGAGGATCCCTTGTTACCATGGCAACATCCAAACATTGATGATATTGCAGTCTGAGAAATAATCTATACCCCTAGTTACATAACAGTGAAGATCAATGCTAACACGTTCATTGGGTCTGTTCTTTATTGCAAATTAGGTAGGTGATTAAATGGTTTCTGGTTAGTAAGAAACACGGCTTTCGTCCAGTAGTTTTATAGAAATGATATATGAACTATTTTATAACTGGTTATGGTACAGCGTTTATTTGACGTTCAATAATCTTCATCGTCCGTCCGTTTAGTTGGTTTAAATTATGCGTGTCGTTAATTTGCGAGAAATTGCGATAATAACCTCTTTCGCCTCCACACATTGACCTCGGTGAAGAGTTTGTAGGTATAATATTGTCTTATCTCTTCGATCCCTGTCCACATGACCAAACTCTTTAGTACTCTATTTCCAGTGGTACCACTGGAGGGTGGAGTAGAGTCTGGCTTAGCTCTGTTTCCAGTGGCACCACTGGAGGGTGGAGTAGAGTCTGGCTTAGCTCTGTTTCCAGTGGCACCACTGGAGGGTGGAGTAGAGTCTGGCTTAGCTCTGTTTCCAGTGGCACAAATTGAAGGTGGAGTAGAGTCTGGCTTAGCTCTGTTTCCAGTGGCACAAATTGAAGGTGGAGTAGAGTCTGGCTTAGCTCTGTTTCCAGTGGCACCACTGGAGGGTGGAGTAGAGTCTGGCTTAGCTCTGTTTCCAGTGGCACAAATTGAAGGTGGAGTAGAGTCTGGCTTAGCTCTGTTTCCAGTGGCACAAATTGAAGGTGGAGTAGAGTCTGGCTTAGCTCTGTTTCCAGTGGCACAAATTGAAGGTGGAGTAGAGCCTGGCTTAGCTCTGTTTCCAGTGGCACAAATAGAAGGTGGAGTAGAGTCTGGCTGAGCTCTGTTTCCATTGGCACCAATTGAAGGTGGAGTAGAGCCTGGCTGAGCTCTGTTTCCATTGGCACCAAAGGAAGGTGGAGTAGAGCCTGGCTTAGCTCTGTTTCCAGTGGCACAAATAGAAGGTGGAGTAGAGCCTGGCTTAGCTCAAGAAGAAACCTAGTCGCGACTTATAATTGGCGATAAGTAAATATGGTGTAAATGCCGATAGTTTATATGATCTTCGGCGCATTCTTGTTCCCAGTAATGTTGTCAGTCCTATACCAATTTGTCTTTCATTCCCTTGAACAAAAAAACTGGGATATTTATTTTAGAGCAGCATTAACCGTAGCCTACTTTACATAGGCCTGGGAACAGACAGGGAAACATCGCAAACCTCCACTTGTATGACGTGTTCAGCTTTAGACGTTGATCTCATTCTAGCCACAACCACACCATGCATGCAAAGCTCTAAACGGCGCGCTCAAATATAACTAGATTAGGTTATGATATAGTATAGATTTGGACTATTGTAATACAATGATATAGGAAACATAAAATAAAACGTCACGAAAGAATAAAAGAACTGTCTTCAAAATTACGGGCACGATTTAGCAGTGACTGAAAACACAGTAAACTATGTAGATGACTGTGTTGATAACGTAGACATGGAGACAACCACGTGAGGACTCAGTTGGAAACGTGGGAGCGTGTTAGAAGATAGCAAAGATACAAGTCGACACGGGGTGAACATCAGGAACGAATAGGAGAAGGCGAATCATCTGAAAAGACGTGATAACACACTTAATGGTCAAGGAGTATTGTGTAGTTATGTAAGGTGAAAACAATCAACGGTAATAGTGTATATTGTATTATTGAATAATGTATATAAACTTACACCTTTCACATTCATTCATTCATCTCGGGGGTAGGGGGTGGGGGGTGATGAAGGCGGCACAACAGGATGGGGAAGCCCATAGCTCTCGACGATTGACGATTTCCTACTAGTTCTTGTAGGTCTTGGTTATCTATTCAGTCCCAAAGTCTAACCTTTCCTAGTAATTTTTCTGCGTAGTGATTCTCTTGGTCTGCTTTGTTTTCTATTATCAATATGGTTTCCGCGTTAATTCCTGACGAAGAAGTCTTTCTTCATTCATTCTCAGTACATGTATGCATTTCCAACGCATTATTCTTATAAAGCTCGACATGTATTCTTGTTTCAATTCGTCTCTTATCCGTTTGTTTAAAATGTTCTTGTTCCCAGCCTATGTTTGAGATCCCACGAAGATATTTGTTTTCAAAAGCATTTAGTTTCAGATCTAAAGTCTGGGTGGATCTCTAGCTTTCATATCGATATGTTAACACTTGTAAGACACAGGAGTTGAAGAATATAAGTTTTGTTCGGTTACTTAGGACTTTGGATCGCCATATATTTGTCATTTTGTTGAAAACATTCGATTCTATGCGATATTGAAAATAATTAACTATTAACGAATGCTTGTTCTGATAAGAAGAGTAATGAAGATGTTCTGAGAGAGGTCAAAGCAAAAAGAGAGCTAATTTCCAATACTAGGAAGAAACAATCCTCATTTTTTGGCCATGTAATGAGAAGAGAACAACTGGGAATATATTGTAACAACTGGAAAAATGAGGGACGAAGAGATAGAAGGAAGCAAAGAGAGAAAATACCAGACAACTTAAGAGAATGGCTTGGCAGAAGGTCAACAATAGAAATGAAAAGAACTGTCGAGATCTAAAGTTGTGGAGAGACATGATCATCTACGCCACTAGGCTCGGTACTTGATGATGATGATGTTCTGATAATATTATCTGATAAATTGTCCTAAAACTAGTAAGTATATCTAATTATCAATCAGCAAATAAGAACAGTGTCTCCAGTGGATGCTGACCTTCACCGAGATAAATGTGAAGATGATTCATACCTTACCCAATACAGAAAAATAGTTAACAGCTCCATAGAACTAGATGGAAGGAAAAGAAAACAAACGATGAAGTCTTAAAACAGCTAAAAATGAAAAGAGAACTACTAAGTACAATTCAAACAAGACAAATGCGATCTTTGGGCTATGTTAAAAGACACAACAGCCTACTAAAAGTAATCCTGGAGGTGAAAATACAAGGTAAAAGAGGCAGAGGTAGACCAAGACTAACATGGACGAGTAACATAAAAAAATGGACAAATCAGCCTATGACAACCTGCACCATCAAAGCAAGAGACAGAGCAGAATGGCGCTCTATGGTAGCCAACCTTCGTTGAGGAGACGGCACTCGATGATGATGATGAGTTAACAGCAAAGTTGCCTGCGCTGAACTGTGATCGAAACATGTCCTGCAGACGTAACGGCGTACGACTGAAGTGAAATAACCTTGAATTTTCATCAATACCAGATACATTCTGCAGCAAAAATTTGAAACGAAAAAGCATCCAATACCCCCCCCCCCTCACCTCCACACACACACACATACACACATACACACACACAAACACACACACACACACCTCCTCTCCGCTGAACCTACACTGTTGTATAAAAAAGTCAACAATAGTAAATGCTAAGAGAGCCATTGTGATTGCCTCAAGGTTGCAGATACAGTCTAGTACAGGGAAGGCCAATTTCTTTCAAATGGCGGGCCACTTTATTATTATTATTTTTTTTTGTGGCGGGCCACACACATAACAACATCAATACAAATAAACTTGGCATTTGTTTGAAGGTCATATTTTTGTTATTTATCGCCATTATTTGCTTACATAAATCATTTTATTGCAACAGAGTTAAAAATGCCTAGTTGAACAAACATGTTTTAGTTAGGTCATTTTAAAGTTGACATGTAACAAACCTTAATGAGAACAATGTGGACGTTCATGTGCAGCAACACGTTCATCAAAGTCAATGTGTAAAGATGATGATGGTGTTCGTAATAAACCCTGAAGGTGGCCATCGGTGAGTCGGTTTCTTTGTGACGATTTAATCTCCTTCATTGTTGAAAAAGCGCATTCACATATACGAGATGTGCTTCCGAACATAGAAGTAATTTTCAAACTGAAATCACTCAATGCGGGATATTTTTCCTGTGGCACAAGTTTCCAAAAGTCAACTCCTATCTCCATCCTTGATAGGAAAAAGGGTCATTTTGGAAGTTACATAACTCCAACTGAAAAGTGTTATGTTGTTGGAAAATGTCACACTTCATAGGGTTGTTAAACAATGCCAGTTCTGGTCGTATACCACTGAAGTCAGAAAATCGTTCATTGAATTGCTCCAATAGTTTGTCTAACATTAATACAGAAAATTTGAAATCAGTGTCACTGCGCTCCTCAATCAATTCTTTGCAGGAAGGAAAATGAATGAAGTTTTCTTTGGCCAGGGTAAATCTAAAAACTTTTAGTTGACTTATAAATCCATCTAGGTGTCCTACCAAATCTGAGACTGTTTGGGAACGTCCCTGTAGCTTCACGTTGAGTTCATTCATGTGCTGGGTGATATCAATTAAAAAGGCCGATACGCTGTTAAAATGTGGATCAGACATTTTTCTGATCAGTTCTTTGTTGGTATCATGTTTCTTCCCCAAATGCACGCGCCATGTTAATAGAACAACGCTTTACGAAGTCACCGTTACATAATGATTTTTTTAAAATTTCGCTATCTCTGCGCTTACAACAAACGATGCCATTAAAGAACTTGTTTGTCTTGTTGTTAATGTAGTAAAAACATATTTCTGAGCACTAACCTTTTTCTTCAAATCGCACACAAATGTAGAACGTATTGTACCAATGTAGTCCTTGTATTTAGCGGCGTGATGCTGTGTGTAATGCCGTTTAAGATTATACTCTTTATTTACAGACAACACTTGCAAACACACAATGCACTGCGGTTTGCTATCCTTATTGTTGATAAATAAAAAATCATGTTCCCTTTTCTCATTAAAAAATCTGATTTTTTTCATTTAATTGACGTTTATTGCTCATATTATACCATGACCGAAGCAACAGACAATGAAAACACAGATTACAACAATAGCACTGTTTCCTGTTAAAATGGAACTGTTCACTGTAACTCGACAAAATCAGAATGATCAGATCGGATATATAATTTTGACTGATGAAAAGAGATTTGGAGAGAAAGAAACTGAAAGTAAAATAATTGTGAGGTGAATGTGTTGGGGTGGAGGAGGTGGTCAGTATTTCTTGGCGGAAACTGTTTAAACTCGCCGAACCGAGAGTCGGCTCTAGAACCATTCGTTGGCTTCTTCCTTTGTTTAAGTCGATCGCAGGATGATCAAAAGGAAAAAAAGGATGGGCCGGGAATGACGGGAAGTCGACGTTAAACTAACTACTAGAGTGTTCCGAGTTTTAAACATAGGTCTACTTGGGAATAATTGAGTTAGCTTCCTCCACGGTAGAAGTCAATGTAACAAATTTTAAAAATCAATTTTACCCAGGACATTTTGCTCAATGCAACCTGATTTTATTTTTTATCCGCCGCGGGCTACAAAAAGGACATAGCGGGCCACTTGTGGCCCGCGGGCACCTAATTGGCCATCCCTGGTCTAGTACATTATCAGTTCAATTCAAGTGTTCACACGCTCAGATCACAAATGCATGACTTAAAATTACTCACTCTCTCTCTATCTCTCTCTCTCTCTCTCTCTCTCTCTCTCTATATATATATATATATATATATATATATATATTCATATATATTAGGAAGAAACAATCATAATTGTTTGGCCATGTAATGGGAGTGGAGCAGCTAGAATATATTGTGATAACTGGAAAAAATCGAAGGAAGAAGAGATAGAGGGAAGCAAAGAGAAAATATACCAAAAAGCTTAAGAGAATGGTGTGGCAGAATGTCAACAACAGAAATGATAAATAACTGTCGAGATGGAAAGTTGCAGAGAAACAGGATCACCTACGACAACAGCGATGGTAATTGATGAGAATGATGTTGCATTACTGATTCTCGTTTGTGTCGGTGAATTATTATATGTTATATATTATATGTTTTATATACCAGGTTATATGTTAAAGGTTGTATGTTATATGTAAAATCTGATCAACAAGAAAGCCGTCGTGACCTCCTATTTTTCGCGTTATCAAAGAGGGACATGAATCTCATTAACTAAAAGATTAGGGTGGGGTAACGTTAGAAAGAAACCATGGATGATATATTTTTCGTATTTTTTCTTTAAAACCACCACCGTCTGTGATGTTCCTAGAACCTGTGTCTTTCTTATCAAGAGCTTATCCTCATCTATCTAGCCCACTCATACCACTGCTTGAACAATGTGAAAACTATCTCTTTGTTTTATTTTTTTTTTTAACTCTTGAATGACCTACAATAAGATCAAATTATCTCTCTATATAGAACCCCTAATATCATGCGGAATTCAATAATAAGTATGTACGTTTTATCACATTAATAAACAGTATACAGTTACCCCTACCGTAACAACAATACCAATGGCAATAATAAAAGTATCCCTACCGTAACAACAATACCAATGGCAATAATAAAAGTACCCCTACCGTAACAACAATACCAATGGCAATAATAAAAGTATCCCTACCGTAACAACAGTACCAATGGCAATAATAAAAGTAACCCTACCGTAACAACAGTACCAATGGCAATAATAAAAGTACCCCTACCGTAACAACAATACCAATGGAAATAATAAAAGTATCCCTACCGTAACAACAATACCAATGGCAATAATAAAAGTACCCCTACCGTAACACCAATACCAATGGCAATAATAAAAGTACCCCTACCGTAACAACAATACCAATGGCAATAATAAAAGTATCCCTACCGTAACAACAATACCAATGGCAATAATAAAAGTATCCCTACCGTAACAACAATACCAATGGCAATAATAAAAGTACCCCTACCGTAACAACAATACCAATGGCAATAATAAAAGTATACCTACCGTAACAACAATACCAATGGCAATAATAAAAGTAACAACAGTAAGCCCTATTGTACAGTTAGACATTAGGCTAAAGCGCCGATTGAAACTGTCTTTATAGCAGCTTCTGATATGACTAAGAGGGAAGAAACACAACAGAAATGACAAGAATAGCAGAGGCCGAAATAGCATTTCAAAAATGAAGAAGTTTTGTGCAACAGATCTATGTCAATAGAAGTGAAAAAGAGAGTTCATCGGTGCTATATAGAGAATTTTCTGACATATGGAAGCGAATCACGGACAGTAAACAAAGAAATGAAAAGACGATTAAAGGTCACAGAGATGGGAGTTCTCAGAAGAATATTGAAAGTTCCTTGGACAGCTAAAATACTGAATGATGAAATTCTCAAAGAGGCCAACATAAGAATTGTCATCATCATCATGTGCCATACCGGTTGGCGTAGGCGATCATGTCATTCCACAATCTTCTATCCACAGTGCATCGTATCAGTTCTGTTGTTGACTGCTTTCCATGACATGACATCAAGCCATCTTGTATTTTCACTCTTTGTCGTCCGCGATCACTCTTTCCTTTTATTTTGCCAGTTGTAGCTAAGTATCCCAACTTTCCTCTTCTCATGATGTGCCCGAAAAATGTTGATTGCTTCTTTCTGATGTTTTTTAGGAGCTACCTTTTTGTGTTGATCTCTTTGAGAACTTCCTCGTTGGTCTTTTTAGCTGTCCAGGGAACTTTCAACATTCTTCTGAGAAATCCCATCTCTGTGGCCTCTAATCGTCTTTTCAACTGCTTGTCTATTGTCCATGATTCGATTCCATAGGTCAGAATTGATTCTATATAGCACTAATGAACTCTCTTTCTCATTTCTGTTGACATAGATTTGTTGCATAAGATATTTTTCATTTTCTGAAATGCTATTTTGGCCTGAGCTATTCTGCTTTTTATTTCTGTAGTGCATCTTCCATGAACGGAGCTCCTAAAACATTCGAAAGAAACAGTCAACGTTTTATCGGGCACATCATGAGAAGAGAAAAGTTATAACTCCCAAAACACAGAGAAAGAGAGATCGCGGACGACAAAGAGAGAATATACTAGCTTGGTATCATGGCATGGAAAGCAGTCAACCACAGAATTGATACATACATCAGACATGATCGCATACGCCAACAAATATGGCACACGATTATGATGATATGACTAAATCGGTTGACTTGGAAAGGATCAGATGTCCGCAGACATTGTATTGAAGAACTGAACATGGCCTCTCACATTCTCCTCTCTGTGTTTTATCTTTAACTAAGTGAGATACATCTTATTTTCACTTCTTTTTTAATCTTTCTTCAAAACTATCATGATGCGATCATCTATCTTCCATGATACAACTATATGTACCACATAGATACTGTGAAATACGCGTACCATATACTGTATTCCTAAATACTACAGGAACACTTGTTCAATTTACTATATTACTAAATAGGGAGTAGCGATAGCTCAGTGGTTAGTGAACTGGACTACAAAGGACAAGAGGTAGCGTTCGATCCCCACCGACGGTTTCCGGGTTCACCCAGCCTTAAATGGGTACCGGATTTTTTTCTGGGAAAGTAAAGCGGCACGGGCGTAATACCGACCCCATTACCCCATAAATCATGTTCTGAAGGTCTGTAAAAATTATGTTCACTAACACCATATTCCCTATACGCCACTTGGCGTGACGGGGCTAGTTACTTTTTTTTAAATATTACTAAATGGTACGTGAATACCTTTACATTTTATTATTTACTAAATACTAAGTGAATACCTTCACAATTTATTATATTGCTTAATTCTACAGGAATACCTTCAATATTTTCCATGTTCATAAATACTAAGAGACCTTAACGATGTCCCATATCCCTAAATACTATTTAGGCCTACTTTCATCTACCATATTCGGGGGAAATTGGCTGGTCTCGAGGCAAGACGCCGGTCTCGAGACAGAGAGGTTTTCGGTTCAAATCCAGTTGAGATTATTATTGTTGATTTCTCTCTGCCACCCCTGGTCTCAGCAGCGAGGCCCGGCTTGATACGTCAATTACTCATCGACGGAAAAAAAAATATATATATAAATGTCACTAAGTAACTTTAATTGTCAAGCATTCTTGTTTTCCCTTATCGATTATGTGGCAAGAATAAAAATAAAACATGTTTATGGATATTTAAAATATCGATGACTTGTTTATGAGGCCACTATAATTAATGGAGTTGTCGCGAGATCGCAAGTATTTGAAGTGATTAGAAACAATCAAGGTAATGAGTCACTTTCTCCTGCCGAGTTTGTTTTTATTTCAAAGATCAATCTTCTTTATTGTTGTCCCGTAAAGAATGTTAAATAGGCGCAGGTGTGTTGTGTTGTCGATTATGTCTTGTTTGGTCCGGTGTGTTGTGGTATCGTCTTGTTTGGCCAGGTGTGTTGTGTTGTCGTCTTGTTTGGTCAGGTGTGTTGTGTTGTCGATTATGTCTTGTTTGACCAGTTGTGTTGTGTTCTCAATTATGTCTTGTTTGGCCAGGTGTGTTGTGTTGTCGTCTTGTTTTGTGGTGTAGAGGTAAGATGTGGTCATCTGTATAGTAATGTTTCGGGTTCAAATCCTGTCAAAGATGGTGCAATTAAAAAAAAAGTAGAACATGTGGTTTCTTCGTGGCGTTACCGCCGACTAGTCTCTAGATAGTGAGATCCGATGTAGAGTTCTCTTAAGATCTTGGATAAAGACACAAACTGGAGGTTCTCTGTTCACTCGCGAACGAACGCTAAAGAACCATTGGCCATTCTTCTTCTTCTCCTATCCTTCCTCCATTGCCGTTGGCGTCGAGGGGGAATCTGCGATTCTTTTGCTCTTATGTTGGCCGCTTCTGGTGTTATCCCTCCTAGTGACTCTAGCATTTCCTTTATGCATCTCTTTCTGGGTCTTCCTCTTAATCTGGCGTTTTCGTAGCGTTTATTTAAGGCTCTTTGAGTCATAGTTATAGCTTGTTTCATAAGTCGTGCCCACCTTTTAAAATCAATATCTTTTAAACCGCTTTTTGTAATTTTTTCAAAATTTGCATGTAAAGTTATAATGAGTAGAACCCAACAGGGAATTAATTTCATTAAAAACAAACATTTGGTTATTATTATTGCTTATTTGATTTATATAAATTTATAACGACCCATTGATGTAGTCAAAACTTAGTGTTTACGGTATTTAAGTTAAAAATAGCGATTACAAATCCAAACACGGTCCAATTTACGATTTTTCACGCTTTAAACGTGAGCTGTCTGACACAATTAGACACTTGTAGAAAACACGAGGCATTGTGTGTTCCATTTCCGTTCATTCATAGGTGTAGACTTGGAGCGCTAACATTTATCATGAGTCTTAAAATGAAATTCTGCAGTTTACAAAACATCGCAATAAAAATGTATGACTATTTTTGCAAAGAGGCTAAACGAGGAAGATTATTTAATTCTTTAGAAAACCCTGAGAATAGGACAAGACACATTTTGGATTTATCTAAACGGTCATTTAATCTCTGGATTCAAGCACGTTACCGTCAATGTTCCAAATATACAAAATCACAAGGAAGAGCAAAATTGTTGGATAATTTCGACAGTGAACTTATTAGAAGTGAAATTCGCAAAATGTTGGGTATGAATGAAACTGTTACAATAAGAAAATTAAAAGTATCGCTGAAAAAGAACAACAGTATTGAAATATCAAAGTCTACATTATGGAGGAATGTGAGAGCTGCAGGCTTTACATTCAGAAAGTATTCCAATGGACGAAACATCATCTTTGAGAAGCCACATATAGTAGTCATGAGAAGCAAGTACTTACGTGAAGTAAAAGACGTGCGCAAGCAAGGTTATGATATTGTGTACTTGGATGAAACATGGATCAATGCTCACCACACTAACCAAAGGGAATGGCAGTCATCAGATGGAAAGATTAAGAGATTAATACCTAGCAGCAAAGGACAGCGCTTGATAATTGCTCATGCAGGTAGTCGACAACATGGACTAATACAGAATGCAGAGCTCATTTTTCTTCCAAAATCCATAGATAATCGGGATTATCACTCTGAGATGAATGGTCACATATTTAGACATTGGATTGAAAATTCTGTTCTCCCATCACTAGATCGACCATCTTGCCTAATAATGGACAATGCAGCGTACCACAACATTGTTGCACTTGAAGATAAAGTCCCGACGTCATCCAGTACAAAAGATGCTATTAAGATATGGCTCACAAAGGAGCACATACAATTTAATAACATGTACTTAAAACCTGAATTATTATCTCTAGTAAAGCAAAAACAGAGGACAAAAATTTTTCAAATAGATAAGATTATCCAAGAGCACGGTCATATAAGTTTGAGGCTGCCACCTTACCATGCTCATTTAAATCCAATATAACTAATCTGGGCAAAATTAAAAGGACAAGTGGCAGATGAAAATACAACATTCAAAATATGGGATGTAAAGACTCTTGCTAATCTCGCTTTATTAAATATAGACAAAGATTATTGGGCTAAATGTGAAGACCACGTCTTAAAACAGGAAGAGAAATATTGGAAAAATGATGGTTTGTGGAATGTTCAACCCCAAACAGTTATTAATCTTTTAGACTCGTCTGATTCAGAATGAAAGTATATAGCCCCCACAATGTTGGCCCCTATATTACCTTAAATTATTTCAACAAACGGTCCTTTTCAGGACCACACAACTATGAAAATTGGACATACAGGTATACCTTGATATTATCGGCCGTCCTCGAACTGAGCAGACAATAATTATCCTGGTGTTTTGTTTTATCCAGTTATTTCCCCATTACGGCCACGCCTTTACCTAGTGAAAATTAATCGTAGACCAGCAACTACGGTAGTTTCTATTCTTTAGGGCTTCACAATTTACAATTTTGACAAACATCAAAGAAATATCGCCGCTTTAAGAAAACTGCAGCTGCAAGATATTTGTTAAATATAGATTTAAAGGGTCTTTTGCATTCTAATAACATTTGGAAAATTTCAAAAGTATTTAACAAACGGATAGAGAGTAATAGCGTTTTGAAGTTGGGCAAATGTTTTGAAACGAGCTATAGTTCTTTTTGTCTTGTTATGTGGCCGAACCAATTTATCTGTTGTTTCTTTATGTATTCGATGGCTGGTTCAATTTCGAGTTTCTTCCTCAGGTCAGTGTTTCTTACTCTGTCCCTTAAGCTGTTTCCTGTCATTCTTCTGACACATTTCATTTCGGTGGTTGTTATCTTTCTTATTGTTCTAGAGTACAGTGTTCAATTCTGGCACTGATAGCACAGAGTTGGTAGAAAAATTGATTTGTAAATTGCCCTTTTTGTTTCCGTAGTTATTGCCTTTGTTTTTCAATAGTCTTGATACTTGGCCGTTAAAAATCTAAAAAAGCAGACAATATGGCTGCTGTCCAAAAAAAAAAAACTGTAAACAAAATCTGCATTCATTGACGTATCCAAGCCCGCTTGGTTCAGTTCGTGAACCTGCGTCTGGGTTATCCTCGGAGTTTTCTCGAGATTTCGAAGGGAAAATCGGAGCCCCTATGGGTTTGTGAGTACAGTGATGATGATCTTAACATAACATATAGTATTGATATCTGCTTATGGTTATAGAAGGCCCCGGTATCACGGCAAACTAATTAAAATCCATAATTGCTCAACCACCCGTGCCAGTGGAATCATCCGAATTACTATCTCATCTTCCAAACAAAGAAAGGTAGATGTAGTCCCCATAATAGCAGTCTCAGCACACGCCAAAAGACATAAGGCGAAACCGCACAGAAAGTGAACACAGCTATCTGTTCTCCATCATACGTTATTATCATTCATCGTAAACAATCGGAATATCGAAACACGATCAAAACAGATGAATCGCACAGAGCACTTAACTCAGGAGCTCCTGCAACAAGTCGGACTTGGAATATGAGGAAACTGCAACAAGGAACACTTTTCAGATATAGCCTTTAATGGTTACTGCCGCCTATCCACCATATTGACAACAAGTTCACGTCCTCCTGAAAATGATGATCGTCATATTAAAAAAAAATGTATAGCGCTTGATGATGTTAGGACATCACCTTGACTCCAAATCCGAACATATAAAACACAGTTAGTCATCGGACTATCCCCGTCGCACATCAAACAACAGACTGTAAGATCTCCTTGCAATGTAAATTTGTAAAATTATAAATCCCTCCTGACTAACATGAACCTTCTGGAGTCACCCCGGTGCTGCAAAGTCATATACGAAACTCCATTCCGCCTTTCACTATTAACGTACAGCCCGTTTAAGGATATACTGTCAGCCATTGTGATGAAGCAGCACACACAACAATGGCTGCGCCTATAATATCCAAATTACATAGACATGCACACAAGGATATGAGATGTGACAAACACAGACATGCCCACACAAAGATATGAGATATGACTAACACAGACACACATAAAGATATGAGACATGATTAACACGGACACACCAAGATTTGAGATATGACTAACATGACACACACCAAGATATGTGCCATGGCTAGCACATACACACACACACAAGCAAAGATATGAGCCATGGCTAGCACAGAAACACATTAAGATATGAGCCATGGCTTCACGGAAACACACCAAGATATGAACCATGTCTAGCACAGAAACACATTAAGGTATGAGCCATAGCTAGCACGGAAATGCACTAAGATATGTACCATGGCCGGCCCAGACACACACAAAGATATGAGCCATGGCCAGCACATACACCCACTAAGATATCAGCTACGACTAGCACGGATATACATTGAGAATTGAGCCATGGATCAATTCAAGGGGAGCAGAAGAGGAGGTAGAAGGGCAGCGATCGCGAAAGGTATCCATTTGCTTGGGTTTGTTGTAGTCGGCAGACTCTTCTTAACGTGGGAATCAGCGACATACGAGACGCAGGCCCCGGTTAACTGTTCACAGGTTGCGTTGAAACAGTTGTCCGGACATTTGGGAGTGCAGTCTGACCCGTAGTACGTTTCCTTGAACGTACCGTCTGCATTTTCCGGGTCACATATGATGTCACAGCCATCAGAACACGTCAGTTCGCACTGTAGCCCAAAATTACCATCTGGACAAGTGTCATTAAAGGTATAGCCAGGATGTTTACATTGTAGGCATTTTCCGGATTTTTTCTCACATAAAGGACAGATACTGAGACAAGACCTGGAGCAGTCGTGTCCATAGATCCCATGTGAACAGTTGCCCTGACACGTACCGATGATGACGTTGCAGTCTTTGCTACACCCACTACACACTTCACAAAACGACCAAGAATACCCGTCCAGACAATAGGTGTCTGTAAATGTTTGCACCTCACTCACCGTCAGTGCACTGTCAGCCTGCGAAATGGTCGGTGAAAACTCAATCTTAATGTGTGTTATTGGCGTTTGTGTGGTGACTACAATAGTGTTCACAGAAACATTAGGGTATGATATATCATTATACTGGAACACTACGCCGCCGCTGTCAGAGAAAGCCTTTAGAAAGGCATTATTTACCCGAATCATAATGCTAGATCGATGAGAGATTCGAATGTTGTGAGTCTTCTGGGACGTGGCAAAGTTTAGATACCAGTAAATAGGATTGGATCCAATTCTCAATTTTGTGTGTGTGCAGTCATTGTCATAGAGATTGGTCTATGTTTTGCTATTAACTGCGGCCTCTGGTCCACATCCGTCTCCTATATAACAAGCATTAAATGTGTCGGTCTGGTTTGTGTTGTGGTTTGAGAGCCACATTCCGACCCCCGCCAATGTAGATGGAGCAGATATTTGCAACTATCGCCCCTTCAATCCGTAACTTTTTGATCAGACGAGCCCTAGAGGAAAAGGCATCAATCTCGTGCTGACTAACTACAAACCTTGATTCATTGTTACATGAGGCAGCACCATTTAGTTTTACCGTGAAACTGTCCGGATATGTTAAGTCATTCACATAAATCCTAAACCAGAAGAACGGCAAAGATTGATTGAGAGTTTCCTCAACTGATGTATAATCTGCGTCCGGATTACATGTGGTGTCGGTGTTATCAAACAGGAAAGTAGGTCCAGGTTTTTGGGCGTATTTGTAAACGAGATCCAAGTACTGACACTGGGATCCGCAATATTCGTGCTGACAACTGTCAATGTTTGGGCATGGCCCTGTAGTTTTGTCACAAACTGTGTCTAAATAACAGTGACATTGTAACGTACAATTTGCCCCAAACCAACCGTCTGCACAAGTTAGGTCATTAGCTTCCAAGGCCGCGAACGAAGCCAGCAAAATAAAGACTTGATCTACAGCGTGGTTAACCAACTGTGTACAAACATTTATTATCAAACCCGTGGTTACATTTCTAAAAATCCGCCAACTCGCTGTGATAACAGATAGCGTGATGTTCTCTAATAGAATAAGACAAACCGCTGGAGACAAGCAAAGTCAAAATTGTTTACATCATGGCTCGAACGCAAACAATATATATAAATATATATATATATATATATATATATATATATATATATATATATATATATATATATATATATATATATATATATATATATATGTATGAATGCCATCTTGGCAGTTATTGCTTATTTTAAAAAAAATCAATGATTCGCAAATTAGAGAGGAGGGTTCAATGGGAAGGTATATAAAAGTAAGTGGAGATTATAGATAGAAGTATTTTTGTAGTGGCCTCTGGAGCGAGGCAGAAGATAGATAGATAGATAGATAGATAGATAGATAGATAGATAGATAGATAGATAGATAGATAGATAGATAGATAGATAGATAGATAGATAGATAGATAGATAGATAGATAGATAGATAGATAGATAGATAGATAGATAGATAGATAGATAGATAGAGACTGTTATGATGGCAAGATCAAGTCAGGAGAGATTCGACAGAGAAGTTGATCTAGTGTTGTATTTTGTTTAGACTGAAGACTAAGCGACGTATAGCAGAACACGCCTCGTAATTAATCTTGATGAGACAATAGTCGTTAGATTATGAGGTGGATATTATTCATAAGACAGAAGTAGATAGATTATGAAGTGAATAGTATCTATAGGAGAGTGGTTCACAGATTTGTGAGTAGACTTTGCTAATGTAGAGGTTTTTGCCCGAATGGCTGTGAATTATTGTGAATCCTACAAGTGTAATGCTTGTAACTGCTGACACCAAACACAGTTATAAAATGTATGTCTGGAGATCCCTTTCATGTTATAATTTAGCGAGATAGAAGAGATTCCAGGAGTTGAAGAGAAAAAGATAAAAAAGCTCTTGTAATTTAAGTCACAATGTTGTTCCTCTATCATGTAAACCCGCCTAACCGCTAGATTATCAGAAGCCAAAAGCGTGGGCACGCTCGAGTAAGCGTACATTATAACAGTAATAGTTGGTGGACCGCATACGCCAGCTCAGGGAGTTTAATATCTGTCACAATGAGACTCACCAATTAGAACGTAGAAGGCCACAAAACAGCGGAGTAAATAATTAACCCTTTTATATTTTGATATCGTTCCGCTACATTGGGTAATTTTTAACACAGACAAGGTTTACAAAAAGTAATAAGTTGCACAGACGCAATATCCACGCTCAAACAGCTAATAAAAACGTATATCATCATCATCATCATAATTGTCATCATCATCATCATCATCATCATCATCATTGTCATCATCATCATCATTGTCATCATCATCATAATCATTGTCATCATCATCATCATCATTGTCATCATCATCATCATTGTCATCATCATCATCATCATCATTGTCATCATCATCATCATTGTCATCATCATCATCATCATAATTGTCATCATCATCATCCTCATTGTCATCATCATCATCATAATCATTGTCATCATCATCATCATAATCATTGTCATCATCATCATCCTCATTGTCATCATCATCATCATCATAATCATTGTCATCATCATCATCATAATCATTGTCATCATCACCATCATCATTGTCATCATCATCATCATCATCATAATCATTGTCATCATTATCATCATCATTGTCATCATCATCATCATCATCATTGTCATCTACATCATCATCATCATCATTGTCACTATCATCATCACCTTGTACCATAAGGGTTGACGTTGACGATCACATCCTTCCACAATCTTCTATCTACCGTACATCATATTAGTTCTGTTGTTGACTGTTTTCCATGCCATAACATCATGCTATCCAGTATTTTCTCTCTTTGTCGACCGCGATCTCTCTTTCCCTGTAGTTTGCCAGTTGTAACCAAGTATTCAATCTTTGGTCTTTTCTTGATGTGCCAGAAAAATGTTGATTGTTTCTCTGGATGTTTCTTAGGCTCTCCATTCTTGTGTTGGCCTCATAGAATTTCATCAATCAGTAATTTAGCTTTCCAGAGAACTTTCAACATTCTTCTGAGAACTTCCATCTCTGTGGCCTCTAATCGTCTTTTCATTTCTTTGTCTACTGTCCATGATTCTCTTCCATAGGTCAGATTTGGCTCTATATAGCACCGATGAACTCTCTTTCTCACTTCTATTGACACAGATTTGTTGCACAAAACGTTTTTCATTTTTGAAACGCTGTTTTGGCCTCAGCTATTCCCCTTTTCATTTCTGTGGTATTTCTTCCATCTTCCGTCTTAGTCATATCAGAAACTGTTATAAGAAATCAGAAATTATGTCGTAATTTGAGACATTGGGCATTGAGTCAGTTATAAACTACATAAACTACATCAACTACATAAACTTCATAAACTACATAAACTATATAAACTTCATAAACTACATAAACTACATAAACTACATAAACTTCATAAACTACATAAACTACATAAACTATATAAACTTCATAAACTACATAAACTACATAAACTACATAAACTACATAAACTTCATAAACTACATAAACTACATAAACTACATAAACTTCATAAACTACATAAACTACATAAACTACAAAGACAACAAATAAGTGGTTTGCTCATCTGGACAGAATGCCAAAAGAATTTCTACCATAATAAAAAACGTATAAAAACAGGAGGTGAAAGAAGCGCCCGAGAAACGTTACAACACCAACTGACTGATTGAGACTGCTAGAAGGGCAAGAACTAGAGCTTAGTATCTCTTTCGCCAATTAAAGAGATAAACAAGAAGTGAACACACACAAACACACTGTGAGAGAGAAATATATCCATATATAAAATAAACATAAAATGGTATTAAGCAGCTGAACCTAAGAAGAGACAAAACAAACTACGACGTTTTAGCAAAATCCTTCATCGGCTAAAATACAACAGATATAACTACAACAACACACAGAATAGACAAGTACTTATCTATCTCAAAAGGGTCATGTGAAGGAATTTCAGATGAAGGAAAGTACGAATTAGATGCTTGCTTATTTTGGGACTGTGCCCTACTGAGGGCGGTGTGAACAATACAAGAACTAGAAACGTATCTTCTTCTACACACACAATCCTGAACAACATTATCTTCATCTACTGATCAACCATCAATGCATTAATGTTCTCATTGCAGTAAAACCTTCATAATCAACTAGTTTGTTATAACTTGGATCCCACGACATACACCTTACTCTGTTCACAGAGAGAAGTCCAACGTCTGTTGCAGTCATGCCAAGTTTCTCTTCACCCCCCCCCCACCCCCACCCCCAGGCTACTGGGTCAATTTATGTGCTCAAAATAATAATCTCTCGATTCGTGTTTCTGGAATGTTAAATTGTTGCAAAGAAGACATTATAGAAATGCTAATGTTGAAACAACAAATGTTGAAATAATAAATGTTGAAACGACAAATGTTGAAATAATACATGTTGAATCGACAAATGTTGAAATAATAAATGTTGAAACGACAAATGTTGAAATAATAAATGTTGAAACGACAAATGTTGAGATAATAAATGTTGAATCGACAGTTGTTGAAATAATAAATATTGAAACGACATTTTGTGTTATGTGTTCAGTATCACACCAGGCCGCCTTTTCTTTTCAGAAAAAATCTCTGGTAACAATTTTAGAAATTGAGTAAACCTGGAGCTTTGTCGGTCCGAAAAAAAGCGCCACTTTTGGGAATCGAACTCGTACCTTTCTGATTAGGAAGCGAGTCCACTAACCACTCAGCCACCGAGGCTCCTGTCAACTAAGAATTAAACGATTCCTGCCGATCTCATTATCAAACGACATTTCCTTCCTATTTCTTTAACATTTCCCTGCAGAATTATGGTCTTTGCCACGTCAGATGTCAAGGTACAACGTGCTAAAATATAACTCTGTCTGCAGTGTCATAAAAATGTTACAATATACACAGTAACAACTTCGAGGTTAGGCAAGCATGGAGAATAACCACATTCTAACACACATCCAGTAAAATATACACGAAAAAATAAACCCCGGCAAATTCAATAGAAATGGAACAGCTGGATTCCCAATGTGTATAAATCAATCTGTTTATATTTTTATTATTGAATGTTCACTACGTGTTCACTATGTGATGAGAAGAGATAATAATCGAATAGCAAAGCAAGCCCTCATATGGGAAACAACAGGTAAAAGAAAAAGAGGAAGACCCAGGGAGACACTGAGAAGAACATTGATGAGAGAGGCAAGAGCAGCAGGAATCGGCTCCCTCAATGAGATAGAACTGCTTGCACAGAACAGAGACAGATGGCGAGATTTGATAAAATATCTTTAAAAGAAAACTGCTAGAACAAAAATTCATATAGGAGAAGGTGTATCTTGGTCTACGCCCTATGGGCCGGTTACGGCTCGAAAGGTCAATAGATAGGTAGATAGATAGATAGACTACGTGTACAATATTTCTGAATAAGTAGAATTCTTAGTCAGCACGAAGAACCTACTTGACTTGACTTTGCCTCTGTTGGTTTACAACGCGGGTGGAAGACGTAGAGTTCTGATCAATGCTCTGTAGTCTGAGCCAGTAGTCTGTAGTCTGAGCCATTAGTCAGAGTCTGTAGTCTGATTCTGTAGTCTGAATATGTAGTCTGAGCAGTAGTCTGTATTCTGAGCTAGTAGTCTGAGTCTGTAGTGTGAGCCAGTAGTCTGAGTCAGTAGTCTGTAGCCTGAGCCAGTAGTCAGCCTGTAGTCTGAGCCTGTAGTCTGAATATGTAGTCTTAAATGGGTACCGGATATTTTTCTGGGAAAGTAATGCGGCACGGGCGTAATACCGACCACATTACCCCAAAAGTCATATGCCGAAGGTCTGTAAAATGTTATGGTCACTAACACCATTCCCTATACGCCACTTGGCGTGACGAAGGTACTTTACTTTTTTTGTTTACTTTTTCAGTAGTCTGAGTCTGTAGTCTGATCCAATAGTCTGAATCTGAAGTCTGAGCCAGTAGTCTGTGGTCTGAGTCTATTGTCTGAGCCAGCAGTTAGAGCCAATAGTCTGAGTCTGTAGTTTGAGTCGGGCATCTGTAGTCTGAACCAGTAGTCTATAGTCTGAGCCAGTAATCTGTAGTCTGAGCCAGTAGTCTTTATTCTGAGTCTATAGTCTGAGCCAGTAGTTAGAGCCAATAGTCTGTAGTCTGAGTCTGTAGTTTGAGTCGGGCGTCTGTAGTCTGAACCAGTAGTATGTGGTCTGAGCCAATAGTCTGAGTCTCTAGATTGAGTATGTAGTCTGAGTATGTAGTGTGTCTTCTGCATGTTGATCATCGTGTTGTCTAGTATTTCATTAATCCATCGTCTTATTTATATCTGTTCCCCTTTCCTCTCTTTCCGTTGTGAGTGCAAGGTTCTCTAACCAATGATGTGTTGTGGTGATCGAGTAATTGTACGTAACTATGAAAATGTCTAAATCAAATTACAAAAATTATTTGTGGACGTCCTAGCTTAGCGTTTTTCTGCTCAAAGTAACGTCCCCCTGGACTTTATTCGGTCCCTCACTAATCTGTCATTAGAAGACCTCTGAGTGAAGAATACCCTAAACCTAACCATAAACATTGCTGAAAAAAAAAAAAATTAAATACACGAAAACTAGAAGCAGCTCATACATTCAAATACGCGCAGTCAATCAGGGAAGATCACACGTTTAGTAGAAAGACGCTAAACAAGGAAATTAACAAGTTATTTTATATTGACGTTCTTTGCTCTCATTTATCTCTGTTACCCTTTATCATAAAGGGGAAAAGAGGAGGAATATAGGTATGCGATTTCAGATGAATGTGCTCACTGTTCCGTAGGAATAAAATCACAACATGCTCACAAGAAATACAGGATATGTGCAGTAATAAGAGGGAGCGGGTAATATAATAAATTATTACATGCAAAAAATAATGTACTTACATGATTGAAAGATCAGCTCTGCAGTCGGCAATGAAAGGTGACTGATTTTTCCTTAGAGCCAGATATGTCTAATCACAAAAGTGCTTGGGGACTGATTGGTCACGAGGCAAGACGCCGGTATCGTGACAGAGAGGTTGTGGGTTCAAATCCCAGCTGCACCAGTTGGGATTTTTATTTATGAATTCTCAATTCGGCAAAACCACCCCTGCTCTCAGCAGAGAGGCCCGGCGGAAATAAAATATGTGTACCTCCGGAGTTATTTGCCTGTACGGTGAGAGACACCTGTGAACACGGCTGCCAGGGAAAAAATGGATTAACACGCAAAATTTCATTTTCTAGTCTCTAGGAACTTCGTTAGACGTAAAAGCTGGCGAACACCAAAAAAAAATGGCTTTACCCAGACATGTAGACGTGCAAGGTTAGCGGTAAAGGCAAAGTACGCGAGTTTCCACCCATATGTGCTCGGCCGCCTATCCAGAAATGTTCGGAGACTTCTGGATAGTGTCGCTTCAAGCATCGGAACTCACGATGCGAGGCGACATTCCTCACCTTCCCAGGGTAATACCCTGGAACCCATTTCTGCCAACGGCTGGGTCGATCTTGGGGGTATTTTTTTTTCCAACCACGAGTACAACTCACACTGCTCCCAGCGAGAATCGAACACGGGTTGTCTGAACGTCGGTAGTCCAGTCGGGTGGTTTTCCCAATTAGGCTACCGAGGCCCCCAGTTAGCGGTAATAAACCTATAATGTCCCAGTCATAGATTTCAGATTCCCTTAACACTTTACCGATACACGTTCTGATGATTTAAACATTTCTCTTCCGGCCGAATAACAAAATACCTATAATGAGGCATGTAATGCATTGTGCTCAATGTTAACAACATCATCATCAAGTACCATGCCTGCTGGCGTAGGTGATCATGTCTCTCCACAACTTTCGATCTCGACAGTAATTTATCATTTCTGTTGTTGAATTTCTGCCTAGCCATTCTTTTAAAACTATCTGGTATCTTTTCTCTTTTCTTCCCTCTATCTTTTCGTCCCTCAATTTTCCCAGTTGTTATAATATATTCCAGCTGTTCTCTTCTCATTATATGTCCAAAAATGATGATCATTTCTTCCAAATATTGGAAATAAGCTCTCTTTTTTGTTTTGGCCTCTTTCAGAAAGTTTTCATTACTCTTCTTAACTGTACATAGTATTCTCAACATTCTTCTGTAAAACCACATTTCTACAGACTCCAGTGATTTCCTTGTCTATTGTCCTATTGTCCATGATTCACATCCATATGTTAAGACTGGTTCTACATAACATTTAAGAATTCTTTTTCTTGTTTCTATTGTCAAAAATGGATTGTACAGTATCTTCTTAATTTTATTAAAGCTGCTTTTGCCTGAGCCATTCTGCATCTCACCTCTGGTGTACATCTTCCGTCTGAGGTTAACAAAGTTCCCAAATATTTAAATTCATTCACCTGTTTTAATATTGTTCCACTTGTCTTTATTTTGCACTGAGGTGATGTCTTTTTCTTTGTTGTTACCATTACTTCTGTCTTTTCGCTATTAAGGCTGAGTCCTTTATTTGTTGCTTTCCTTCACTAAAATGTCTAGCATTTTTAAAAACTCATTTTCACTCTTAGCGATTAAGACTGTATCAGCATACCTATGGTTTTTTTTTATATTATGACCCCCAATTGTTACTCCAGGCATGTCCCTTATGGATCTTAAAATAATCTCACTATACATATTAAATACATTCTTAAATACTTACTCTTAAAAAAATACAAAACTCGATATACAGTGATTGAATACAACCAGAAGTGAAAGAAGATAAAGCTCTGCTTCAGTGAATCATGATGAAAACAAAATTAAACCAGAAATAAGTGAGGAAAAATGTGGATTTGTGGAAGGAAAGGGCAGAATGCAATATACATCTTAAGAACATTGATAGAAAGATCTATAGAGGTAAAGAAAGATCTATATATGTGCTTTATAGACTACACAAAAGCATTTGACAAAGTAAAGCATGTGGAAATAATCAATATGCTGGAGAAATTAAACATGAGGGCAAGGATCTGCGAATCATAAAAAAAAAACATGTACTGGCAACAAACAGCAGCTATACGAATTAACAACCAAACAGGACAATTTTAACTTATAAAACAAGGAGTCAGACAAGGCTGTGTTCTGTCGCCGGATTTGTTTTCACTTTACAGCGAACATATTATGAGATTAATAGTAGACAAAAAAGGAAATGAAGTCAACAGTCACAACATAAATAATTTGCGATAGGCGGATGACACAGTTTTAATAGCAGAGACAGAGAATGAACTACAAGAAATGATAGACATAATAGCAAAAGAAAGCATCAAGAAAGGTCGCAGTCTGAATAGTAAGAAGACAGAAGTAATGGTCTTATCGAAGAAACAATCATCACTAGCATGCATCATAAAAATAAACAGGACACATTTGAAACAACGCGTGCAACGCGTCAAATACTTGGGCACAATAATAACATCGAATGGAAGATGCACCACGGAAATAAAAATCAGAATAGCTCAGGCCAAAATAGCAATTTCAGAAAATTAAAAATATCTTATGCAACAAATCTATGTCAATAGAAATGAAGAGGAGAGTTCATCGGTGCTATATAGAACCAGTTCTGACCTATGGAAGCGAATCATGGACAGTAGACAAACAAATGAAAAGACGATTAGAGGCCACAGAGAATGAATTTCTCAGAAGGATGTTGAAAGCTCCCTGGACAGCTAAAAAGACCAATGAGGAAGTTCTCAAAGAGGCCAACACAAAAAGGCAGCTCATAAAAAACATAAGTAAGAAACAATCAACATTATTCGGGCACATCATGAGAAGAGAAAAGTTGGAATATTTGGTTACAACTGGCAAAATAAAAGGAAAGAGAGATCGCGGACGACAAAGAGAGAAAATACTAGATAGCTTGGTGTCATGGCATGGAAAACAGTCAACAACAGAACTGATACGATGCACTGTAGATAGAAGATTGTGGAAGGACATGATCGCCTACGCCAACCGGTATGGTACATGATGATGATGAACCATTTTGACCCGGACAATAGCAACCATTTCATTCAGTTGTGTCACGGCTATCAAAAAGATGTACTCTTATCCACGTATAAGAGTATTCTCATAGTGACGTTAAAAACAAATGCACTAAATATGAGTATCTTAACTTGTGATCCACGACAATCAGACAGATAAACCAAGGGTTAATTCGAAAATACATGTTTTAAAAAATTGTAAAATAAACATAAAATGGTATAAAGCAGCTAAACTAATGTGGATACGAGACAAACTACGACGTTTCATCAAAAGCCTTCATCAGGTACACACCACAATCTATTCTAAAATAAACACACAAACCCAAACACGAAAGCTAAACAAAGTACCAACTTTCCTATTTTGATTTATGTGTTTATGTTGGAATAATTTGTGTTTTGCACCCGACAAGAACTTTAGCCAAAACGTCGCTGTTTGTCTCGTCTTTCTATCAGTTTATCCGTTTTATACCATTTTATGTTAATTTTATATTGTTTTCTGCAGCTATACTCGCGGGTCCGCGTAGTGTTTCATATTCTATACATTGTTTATCTGTTCTTATCTTATCTAAGAAAGAAATAGCTTTTACTTCTTCCATTCTTCTTTACTTTCTCTGATACTCTTACGATTGTCGAGGGAGATGAGAAACAAAGTTAGAGTTTATGGTTATGGTTAGTCAAAGGCCCCGGTATCACTGCAAAGGAATTAAAATCCATAATTGCTCAACTGCCCGTGCCAGTGGAATCATCCGAATTAACATCTCATCTCATTGAAAGATCTAAACAAATAAAGGCAGTTGCATTCCCCATCATAGCAGCTACAGCACACGTCAAAAGAAATAAAGCCAAGCGGCATCGAAAGGGAACGCAGATGAATTGCCGTTCTTCATACGATATCATCATTCATCGTAAGCAATCGGAATATCGAAACACAATCCGGCAGAAAAACACAGCTTACGGTGTGCACAGAGCACTAAACTCACTAGCTTCGACAGCAAGCTGGACTTACAGTATATGGAAACTGCCGCAAGGAACATGCCTCAATGATTCGTGCCGC
Organism: Megaustenia siamemsis; assembly: GCA_032433765.1. Lineage (NCBI taxonomy): Eukaryota > Metazoa > Mollusca > Gastropoda > Stylommatophora > Ariophantidae > Megaustenia > Megaustenia siamemsis. Next base: position 33,019,182 of record JAVIAB010000160.1, on the reverse strand, counting down.
CTATCCGCAATATTGACCGGTATTCCAATGATATTTTTAAAAGAGTTTAATTCTTGCTCATTAATCATTGAAAACTATTAACACTTGATGAACAAATAAAACAATTAAATAAATACGACAGACGAAATAGTTGCAAAACATATACAATATTGTACATGCGGCGACAAGTGAAATACCACATGGAATTTGAGTAACAGAGTACAATTTAAATAAATGTAACAAATATGTAATTATTTATTTATTTAATTTTATTTTTAATTCGTTTTTATAAAACTGAATCAACGGTTCGGACGTTTAGAAAAGTTTATGTCACGATTTGGTTATTATGTTTAATTAAATCATATAATCATGTCGAGTTAAATACTCTAATTATTTTCCATGAACTCTTAAAATGATGTTATATTAACCCTTATAACTAAGTCCTATTAACTCTTATAATTATGTCCCAGTAGCTCTTATTATCAAGTCAAATTAATCCTTATAATTATGCCACATTAAGCCTTATAATGGGAGCCGCGATAGCTCAGTTGTTATTGAACTGGACTACAAAGGACAAGGGGTAGCGTTCGATCCCAACCGACGGCTTCCGGGTTCACCCAGCCTTTAATGGGTGCGGGAATTTTTCTGGGAAAGTGAAGCGGCACAGGCGTAATACCGACCACATTACCCTAAAAATCATGTGCCGAAGGTCTGTAAAATTTATGGTCACTAACACCATATTCCCTATACGCCACTTGGCGTGACGGGGGTACTTTACTTTTACTTTTTTACTCTTATAATTATACCCCATTAACTCTTATAATTAAGTCCCACTAACTCCTATAACTATGTTCCATTAACTCTAATAATTAAGTCCCATTAAGTCTTATAATTATGTCCCATTAACCCTTAGAATTATCACCCTTTAATTATTATAATTAAGTCCCATTAATTCTTATGATTATATCCAGTTAACCCTTATAATTATGTCCCATTAATTAATATAATTAAGTCCAATTAACTCTTGTAATTATGATCCATTAACGCTTATAATTATGTCCCATTAACTTTTGTAATTAAGTCCCATAAGTCTTACAATTAAGTCCCTTTAACTTATATAATTATGTTCCATTAACTCTTTTAAATAAGTCACATTAAATGTTATAATAATTAAGTCCCATTAAATATTATAACTCGTTAACTCTTATAATTATATTCCATTAACTCTTATAATTATATTCCATTAACTCTTAGAATTATATTCCATTAACTCTTTTAATTATATTCCATTAACTCTTATAATTATATTCCATTAACTCTTATAATTATATTCCATTAATTCTTATAATTATAAAATATTAGCTCTTATATTAAGCACCAAGACAGTGAGCTAGTGTCCAGAAACACTTTTATTCAGGAGGCCACAGTAGTATACAAGGTCCTTCTGACAAAAACTTTTTGGCGTAAATTAACAAAGCTATATAGCAGGCGCATTTCGCGCCTAATGTACACGAGAATCAAGGGGAGTTAATCGGTCGTGCGACGGCGTGACCCCTCGTGCGGCGGGCGCGTGGTGACCCCTCGTGCGGTCGGCGGGTGACCCCTTCAGATTAGCTGGAGTGGTTCGGACAGCGTGCTATCGGATCGGGGATTATCTCGGTTCGGTGGGACGCTATCGCGCCAGGTAGACGTTAGAAAATATTTATAGCTATGTAGTTGGGTGTCCACTTAGCGTTGTGCCATAAATGAGTCATAAGGGGTGAAACAGTTAGAGATTCCTGGTTAGTCTAAGCGGGTAGTGTAAAGAGTTAAATATCTAGAGGCGTAGTCGAGACGTTATCATCAGCTACATTTCTTTTTATATAGAAATAGGAAAGAGCATTTCTTGTTTGACTGTAGGAAAATATGGAATTATTTAAGACTTTGAATCCTACATTTTTCCCACCCTTGGCCTTTTGCGTAGCGAGAACCTCTAAAAACATATCTTTATCTAGTTTGTTGTGTTGCTTACTTAACCCTTTACAACTGATTTTTTTATCGTAATCCCCACTGCAATGGTAAGTCTTACTACATAAGCTAACAAGGGATGTCCCTTCATACTCTAATTTAAAAAGACCGGGCGTTCGTTTTGGTGTATGCTTTAACACCTTTACAGTTTATACAGTCTGTCTTGCTAATATGCTCATCGCAAAACTCGGCAGGAAACCAGTCTTTATATACACTATTAAACTCATCCCGCAGACCTGACTTAACTATGTCCTCTAACTTAGGGGCGCTTAAGGCTAAGTATAAACTATCAGTATCTGTTTCACATAACTGAAAGTCGGACCTATCTACAAACTTATCTAAGAACTCAAAATAAAAATCTAACATACGAAGTTTCGCATATTGATACACGAAGAAACCGATTTGTAGGGGTAAGTCCCAAACAGTTTTCTTTTTCTCCATCTCAATTTCGAAAAGATACACACCTATTTCAGTCATCTTTTTAAACCGGGAACTGTTTATCATTTTCTAGACTTCTCTGTATCTCTCTCTCTTTCTCTCGCTCTCTCTCTCTCTCTATCTCTCTTCTAACCCCTACTAGTAGTTCTTTCCTACCATTCGTACTTTATATACATCACCATTAATACAACTGAAATTCCTTTAATGATATCCTATCACATCGTTATGAGATAAGAGAAAAACAGAAAAAAAATTCAACTTACACCGTAAAATATTCCACTACAACACAGACCGCTAGACTGAACAGTACTATGAAAATAAACTTCCGTGAATCAAGCGCGCTTATAACACGAAGTCTCACATCCGACTAGTTTAGATATAATCTGGTAAATAAAAGTTGGACGACACTATTCCACCCTCGACTAACATCTAGGTTAACCAATCAGAGAGAGGATTTCTATTGGACACCCATCAACGAAATGACTGACCTTTGGATTAACCAACCAGAGAAGAGGATTTCTATCGGACACCCACCAACGAAATGACTGACCTCTGGATTAACTAATCAGTGAAAAAGATTACTGTTATCATGATAACTGACCTCATTTTCAACTTGGAGTGCTGTCGAGTCTGACGCGTGGGTTACTTTAAATCGAGTCGGCCCCTGATACAATCCACCTAGCGGGTCAATGGTGGGAGGAAATAATACAAGTGACGGGTTACTTGAACGCGTTTTGACCCCTGATGCAATACCAGGAGTTCCATGACAGTCATAAATAGTTGGATACAACGAGCAGGAAGTTATATTCAAGGTCCAAAATGTTAGACCAAATCACTAAGATTTTACCACCAGAACACACAAATTTAGGCTCATATTCAAAAAGTCGACCTTAAAACGATACAAATCTACTCCCATACTCATAAAAGTTAGACACATCAAACAGATAATTACTTCCAAACTCCAAAAAGTTAGACCAAATCACGCCTCGATCGCGTTCTCTAAAATTGCCTCGATCGTTTTCTAACATTGCCTCGATCGTTCTCTAATATTACCTCGAGCGTTCTCTAACATTGCCTCGATCGTTTTCTAACATTGCCTCGATCGTTCTTTAACATTGCCTCCAGCGTTCTTCGATCGTTCTCTAACATTACCTCGAGCGTTCTCTAACATTGCCACGATCGTTCTTTAACATTACCTCGAGCGTTCTCTAACATTGCCACGATTGTTCTTTAACATTGCCTCCAGCGTTCTTTAACATTCCCTTGCTCGTTCTTTAACATTGCCTCCAGCGTTCTTCTATCGTTCTCTAACATTACCTCGAGCGTTCTCTAACATTGCCTCGATCGTTCTCTAACATTACCTCGAGCGTTCTCTAACATTGCCACGATCGTTCTTTAACATTGCCTCCAACGTTCTTCGATCGTTCTCTAACATTACCTCGAGCGTTCTCTAACATTGCCTCGATCGTTCTCTAACATTACCTCGAGCGTTCTCTAACATTGCCACGATCGTTCTTTAACATTGCCTCCAGCGTTCTCTAACATTCCCTTGCTCGTTCTTTAACATTGCCTCCAGCGTTCTTCGATCGTTCTCTAACATTACCTCGAGCGTTCTCTAACATTGCCTCGATCGTTCTCTAACATTACCTCGAGCGTTCTCTAACATTGCCACGATCGTTCTTTAACATTGCCTCCAACGTTCTTCGATCGTTCTCTAACATTACCTCGAGCGTTCTCTAACATTGCCTCGATCGTTCTCTAACATTACCTCGAGCGTTCTCTAACATTGCCACGATCGTTCTTTAACATTGCCTCCAGCGTTCTCTAACATTCCCTTGCTCGTTCTCTAACATTTTCATTAGTTGGAGTCTTTGTGTTGCCTTCTTAGTGAGATTCTCTACGTGTTTCTTCAGGCTCAATTGTCAGTCTAGTTGTATTCCTAAAAATCTACTTCCATACTGATACTAGTTAGACACATCGAACAGATAGTTACATCCAAAGTCCCGCCAAATCGCAAACATTTTACCCCCAGAACACAAAAATTTAGGGTCATACTCAAAAAGTCGACCTAAAAATCCCAAAAAGCTACTCACATAGTCGTAATAGTTAGACACAACGAATAGGAAGTTATATTCTAGGTCCAAAATGTTAGACCAAATCACTAAGATTTTACCACCAGAACACACAAATTTAGGCTCATATTCAAAAAGTCGACCTTAAAACTCTACAAATCTACTCCCATAGTCATAATTGTTAGACACATCGAACCGATCGTTATTTCTAAAACCCAAAAAGTTTGGTCAAATCGCCAATATTTTACCCACAGAACACAAAAATGTAGGCTCATATTAAAAAAGTCGACCTAAAAATTTCAAAAAGCTACTCACATAGTCATAATTGTTAGACACATCGAACCGATCGTTATTTCTAAAACCAAAAAAAGTTTGGCCAAATCGCAAATATTTTACCTACAGAACACAAAAATGTAGGCTCATATTCAAAAAGTCGACCTAAAAATCCCAAAAAGCTACTCACATAGTCATAATAGTTAGACACAACGAGTAGAAAGTTATATTCAAAGTCCAAAAAAACGTTATTTTAGACATCCCCATAGCAAAAATTTACATAAAAAACCACTTTTAGGATTTTACCCCCTGACCATTTTTTAGGGATACGCCCATAAAATCGGTAAAAATCGTAAATTTTCACGCTAGGCATACCCCAAACTTTATTTTAGACATCCTCATTGCAAAAATTTACATTAAAAACCACTTTTAGGATTTTACCCCCTTATCATTTTTTGAGGGTTACGCCCATAAATCGGTAAAAAAAATCGTAAATTTTCACTCTAGGCATACCCCAAACTTTATTTTAGTCATCCCCATTGCAAAAATTTACATTTAAAACCACTTTTAGGATTTTACCCCATTTATAATTTTTGAGGGTTACGCCCATGGAATCGATAAAAAGCGTAAATTTAGCACGCAGTCTTACCTAAAACTTTATTTTAGACATCCCCACACCAAAAATTTACTTAAAAATCACTTTTGAAATTGTAACCCCCTTACCATTTTTGAGGGTTACGCCCCTGAAATCGATAAATATCGTAAATTTAGCACGTAGGCTTACCTAAAACTTTATTTTAGACATCCCCACACCAAAAATTAACTTAAAAATCACTTTTGAAATTGTAACCCCCCTTACCATTTTTGAGGGTTACGCCCCTGAAATCGATAAAAAATTGAAATATAACCTTTAAGGCATACCCCAAACATAATATTTGACACCCCTACATATCAAACTCCATAAAAAAATCAACAAAAAACTAGTAGTGAGATAGTGGTTTTTGAGACGTTCATACTACGCAGATGTATGGTGCAGCACGTACTGCATCGTGCTGCATCGGGCTTCACCGAATCGTAGCTCAAAACACCCTTCAATTACACCCTTCATCATACTTCAATTTTTCGTCCAACTTTTATTTACCAGATTATATCTAAACTAGTCGGATGTGAGACTTCGTGTTATAAGCGCGCTTGATTCACGGAAGTTTATTTTCATAGTACTGTTCAGTCTAGCGGTCTGTGTTGTAGTGGAATATTTTACGGTGTAAGTTGAATTTTTTTTCTGTTTTTCTCTTATCTCATAACGATGTGATAGGATATCATTAAAGGAATTTCAGTTGTATTAATGGTGATGTATATAAAGTACGAATGGTAGGAAAGAACTACTAGTAGGGGTTAGAAGAGAGAGAGAGAGAGAGAGAGAGAGAGAGCGAGAGAGAGAGCGAGAGAAAGAGAGAGAGATACAGAGAAGTCTAGAAAATGATAAACAGTTCCCGGTTTAAAAAGATGACTGAAATAGGTGTGTATCTTTTCGAAATTGAGATGGAGAAAAAGAAAACTGTTTGGGACTTACCCCTACAAATCGGTTTCTTCGTGTATCAATATGCGAAACTTCGTATGTTAGATTTTTATTTTGAGTTCTTAGATAAGTTTGTAGATAGGTCCGACTTTCAGTTATGTGAAACAGATACTGATAGTTTATACTTAGCCTTAAGCGCCCCTAAGTTAGAGGACATAGTTAAGTCAGGTCTGCGGGATGAGTTTAATAGTGTATATAAAGACTGGTTTCCTGCCGAGTTTTGCGATGAGCATATTAGCAAGACAGACTGTATAAACTGTAAAGGTGTTAAAGCATACACCAAAACGAACGCCCGGTCTTTTTAAATTAGAGTATGAAGGGACATCCCTTGTTAGCTTATGTAGTAAGACTTACCATTGCAGTGGGGATTACGATAAAAAAATCAGTTGTAAAGGGTTAAGTAAGCAACACAACAAACTAGATAAAGATATGTTTTTAGAGGTTCTCGCTACGCAAAAGGCCAAGGGTGGGAAAAATGTAGGATTCAAAGTCTTAAATAATTCCATATTTTCCTACAGTCAAACAAGAAATGCTCTTTCCTATTTCTACATAAAAAGAAATGTAGCTGATGATAACGTCTCGACTACGCCTCTAGATATTTAACTCTTTACACTACCCGCTTAGACTAACCAGGAATCTCTAACTGTTTCACCCCTTATGACTCATTTATGGCACAACGCTAAGTGGACACCCAACTACATAGCTATAAATATTTTCTAACGTCTACCTGGCGCGATAGCGTCCCACCGAACCGAGATAATCCCCGATCCGATAGCACGCTGTCCGAACCACTCGAGCTAATCTGAAGGGGTTACCCGCCGACCGCACGAGGGGGTCACCACGCGCCCGCCGCACGAGGGGTCACGCCATCGCACGACCGATTAACTCCCCTTGATTCTCGTGTACATTAGGCGCGAAATGCGCCTGCTATATAGCTTTGTTAATTTACGCCAAAATGCTTTTCCAGTAGGACCCTTGTATACTACTGGCCACTACCGATACCGGCATTTCTTTCTCGGGTTTGCCACGAAATACACTCGCGCATCCAGACCAAAACATCTTACAGCTATCCTGTGTGAAATCACATTTACTGTGGCTCAAACAGTCATGAACAACAACCGTATTGTGTGGGTACCCTCACCTGAAAGACAGAGATCATTAGAGAGGAAAGTCAGGCAGACAACACTACTCAGTTTCGCAACCAATTAGGCGCCACCCAGACTGCAGACACATTTTCTTATTTTTCACTTCTTGTAAAATTAAGACATTTCTGTTCAAATTTTGTTGCAAATATCTTCATGGGTGTTACAATTATTGAGGCAAGGCCATGTTTGGTTTTCAGGTAAAGCACACTGCAACCATATTGTCAACAGATGAAACAAAATAGTTTGGCCTTCTAGAAAGAATTTCGTGCGATTCCTTAATATCGTCATCAAGTATCACGCTTATTAGCGTAGGTGATCATGTCTCTCCACAAATTTCGATTTCCACAGCTATTTATCATTTCTGTTGTTGACATTCTGCCAAGCCATTCTCTTAATCTGTATGGTATCTTTTCTCTATGTTTCTTTCTATCTCTTCGTCCCTCAATCTTACCAGTGTTGCAATATATTCCAGCTGTTCTCTTCTTATAACATGTCGAAAAATGATGATTGTTTCTTCCTAATATTTGCAAATTAACTCTCTATTTGCTTTAGCTTATTTCAGAACGTTTTCATTACTCTTCTTAGCTATTCATGGTATTTTCAACATTCTTCGGTGAAAGTACATTTCTACAACCTCCAATGATTTTGTTCCTGTTGTCCTATTGTCCTTGATTCACATCCATATTTAAAGACTGGCTCTATATAACATTTAAGAACTCTTTTTCTTATTTCTATTGTCAATAATAGATTGCAGAGTATCTTCCTCATTTTTTTTGGAAGCTGCTTTTATCTTAGCTATTCTGCATCTCATCTCTATTGCACATCTACCATCTGATGTTAACGTTGTTCACAGATATTAAAACAGGTAAATGATGTTAAATATCTGGGAACAATGTTAACCTCAGATGGTAGATGTACAACAGAGGTGACATGCAGAATATCTAAGATAAAAGCAGCTTTCCAAAAAAAAAAATAATGAGGAAGATACTCTGCAATCTATTTTTGACAATAGAAACAGGAAAAAGAGTTCTTAAATATTATATAGAGCCAGTCTTTAAATATGGATGTAAATCCATAACCTCATATGGTAGATGTACTTTCCTTACCATACAATGAATATAATGAAAGATTAGACAGGAGAAGAGCAAGAGACAGACCCAGTTTAAGATGGACAGACAGCATCAAAGATATGCCATAGGAACATCAACTGGCATTTGTTGAAACTGCCACAGGGGCAAAAACCAGAAATTGCTATCTTCCTCGACACCCAGATATGCAATCATAACTCATGGAGAAAAAGTGAACATAATGTTGTTTGAAACAAAATCACACAAAAATGACTTAAATATTCATATCGGCAAATTGAGCTATTGTGTAGAGCAACGAGTACCCAGGTTTCCAGGTTTTGTATTTTTTTTTCAAATCCATCTCTAGTCGCTCCGGAGCCAGTGTTTGACAATGAACTAAACTTCGGAAGTTTGTAAATGTTATATGCATGTTCAAAGATGTTATATGTATGTTCAAAGATGTTTTATATATATATATGTTCAAAGATGGCATGTATATGTTCAAAGATGCTCTATGCATTTTCAAAGATGGTATATGTATGTTCAAAGATGTTATATATATGTTCAAAGATGGCATGTATATGTTCAAAGATGCTCTATGCATTTTCAAAGATGTTATATGTATGTTCAAAGATGTTATATATATGTTCAAAGATGGCATGTGTATGTTCAAAGATGCTCTATGCATTTTCAAAGATGTTATATGTATGTTCAAAGATGTTATATATATATGTTCAAAGATGGCATGTGTATGTTCAAAGATGCTCTATGCATTTTCAAAGATGGTATATGTATGTTCAAAGATGTTATATATATATGTTCAAAGATGGCATGTGTATGTTCAAAGATGCTCTATGCATTTTCAAAGATGTTATATGTATGTTGAAAGATGCTATATGTATAGTGAAATATAGGTTATGTATGTTCAAAGATGTTTTATGTACGTTCAAAGATGTTATATGCATGTTCAGAGATGTTATATATAAGTTCAAAATTGTTATATATATGTTCAAATATGATATATGTATATTCCAAGATGATATATGTATGTTCCAAGATGTTATATGTGTGATCAAAGATGTTATATATATATATATATATATATATATATATATATATATATATATATATATATATATATATATACATTCAAAGTTTATCAACATGCTCTTTATTTTAATTGACAATTAACTTAACCTCGTTTTAACATGAGTCACAATTGATACATACACTTAAACATGAGGACATATTCATTTCATAATTTTACTGCAAACCAACATAGTAGTTTCGGAGTTAAATAATTACATAGCGGGGAAACTTTTAAAGTCTTTATAATGAACGACTTATATTTCAACTTTGGTAATAAATGTTGCATTACAATTTTCTAATACATTTTGTAAATCGGGAATCATTTTAAAATATAAATTTGTTTATTAATATTAATATCTATATTTATTAACATGTATATTAATATTTGTTATGATTCCAGTGATATACATGAGAAAGACATCACCTCAGTGCAAAATAAAGACAAGTGGAACAATATTAAAACTGGTAAATGCATTTAAATATTTGGGAACTTTGTTAACCTCAGACGGAAGATGTACACCAGAGGTGAGATGCAGAACGGCTCAGGCAAAAGCAGCTTTCCAAAAAAAAAAAAAAAATAAGGAAGATACTATGCAATCCATTTTTGACAAATGAAACAAGAAAAAGAGTTCTTAAATTTAATGTAGCCCCAATCTGAACATATGGATGTGAATAATGGACAATGGGACAACAGACAAGAAAATTACTGGAGTCTGTAGAAATGTGGTTTTACAGAAGAATGTTGAGAATACCATGGACAGCTAAGAAGAGTAATGAAGATGTTCTGAGAGAGGTCAAAGCAAAAAGAGAACTAATTTCCAATATTAGGAGGAAACAATCACCATTTGTTGACCATGTAATGAAAAGAGAACAGCTGGAATATATTGTAACAAATGGAAAAATACCAGACAGCTTAAGAGAATGGCTTGGCAGAAAGTCAACAATAGAAATTATAAATAACTGTCGAGATCGAAAGTTGTGGAGAGACATGATCACCCACGCCTGCAGGCATGGTACTTGATGATGATGATGATATAGATGATATCGTGCAAAAAAAAGGATGTACATTGTACTTCCTAGGCACACTTGCAGACCAACACAACACACTGGATCAACGTCACTAATATAAGCAAATAGTTTCTACTCTTTTCTAAATCAAATTAATTCACATATTCCTTACAGCACACCAGAAAAAAGAAGTCACTTAAGGCGGCTATAAATTAGAAAGCGTCACTGCAAGTTTGAAAAGAAAAGTCCGCAAAACACAAACTCCACACCCTGAAGATATACATTCTGACATGCGCACATTGACAATGTTACAAAACTGAAGTCGAAAGTAAATCGATGGTACTGACGAAGTGATCATCAAACCCAGTGGCGTAACTATCGCCGGAGACTTGTAAGGTTTTATGCTCTTCACGTATTCAACAAAAGGCAACAATATTGATATCCATAGTTTGACGTCAGGAGATAGTTTGTGTTTTTGTTCGAGGTATCTAGTTTGTGTTTTTGTTCGAGGTATCTAGTTTGTGTTTTTGTTCAAAGTATCTAGTTTGTGTTTTTGTTCGAGGTATCTAGTTTGTGTTTTTGTTCGAGGTATCTAGTTTGTGTTTTTGTTCAAAGTATCTAGTTTGTGTTTTTGTTCGAGGTATCTAGTTTGTGTTTTTGTTCGAGGTATCTAGTTTGTGTTTTTGTTCAAAGTATCTAGTTTGTGTTTTTGTTCAAAGTATCTAGTTTGTGTTTTTGTTCGAGGTATTTAGTTTGTGTTTTTGTTCAAAGTATCTAGTTTGTGTTTTTGTTCAAAGTATCTAGTTTGTGTTTTTGTTCGAGGTTTCTAGTTTATGTTTTTGTTCGAGGTATCTAGTTTGTGTTTTTGTTCGAGGTATCTAGTTTGTGTTTTTGTTCAAGGTTTCTAGTTTGTGTTTTTGTTCAAAGTATCTAGTTTGTGTTTTTGCTCAAGGTATCTAGTCTGTGTTTTTGTTCAAAGTATCTAGTTTGTGTTTTTGTTCAAAGTATCTAGTTTGTGTTTTTGTTCAAAGTATCTAGTTTGTGTTTTTGTTCAAAGTATCTAGTTTGTGTTTTTGTTCGAGGTATTTAGTTTGTGTTTTTGTTCAAAGTATCTAGTTTGTGTTTTTGTTCAAAGTATCTAGTTTGTGTTTTTGTTCGAGGTTTCTAGTTTATGTTTTTGTTCGAGGTTTCTAGTTTATGTTTTTGTTCGAGGTTTCTAGTTTGTGTTTTTGTTCGAGGTTTCTAGTTTATGTGTTTGTTCGAGGTTTCTAGTTTGTGTTTTTGTTCGAGGTTTCTAGTTTATGTTTTTGTTCGAGGTTTCTAATTTGTGTTTTTGTCAAAGTATCTAGTTTGTGTTTTTGTTCGAGGTATCTAGTTTGTGTTTTTGTTCAAAGTATCTAGTTTGTGTTTTTGTTCAAAGTATCTAGTTTGTGTTTTTGCTCGAGGTATCTAGTCTGTGTTTTTGTTCAAAGTATCTAGTTTGTGTTTTTGTTCGAAGTTTCTAGTTTGTGTTTTTGTTCACGGTATCTATTTTGTGTTTTTGTTCGAGGTATCTAGTTTGTGTTTTTGTTCAAGGTATCAAGTTTATGTTTTTGTTCCAAGTATCTAATTTATGTTTTTGTTCCAATTTTCTAGTTTGTGTTTTTGTTCAAGAGATCTAGTTTTTTTTTCCAAAGTATCTGGTTTGTATTTCAAACAAGGTTTCTAGTTTTTTTTATTTCAAGGTATCTACTTTGTGTTTTTGTTCTAGGTATCTCGTATCTGTAAGTAGTTGAGCACGCCTGTTCTGTCCACAGGAAGTGACAAAGAAGCAGAAAATAATTAATTTAATAGAAATCTGTCTAATTTGAATATACAAGATGAAAAATAGTTTATTATTAGAATCGCATGAAAAAGGTGTGTGAATAGACTAGTCATCCATGAGTCAATTCGCCACTATCATCAAGTGTCATACAGGTTGGTGTAGGAGGTGATTTCTCTATACATCACTCGGCCCTTCATGCATGTCATAATTTCAGTCGGTGATCTTTTATTATGTCATCTGCTTAAGCCTTTCGATATTTTTTTCTCTTTGTTTTCCTCTGCTCCTCTTTCCATTCGTTCTGCCTGTTGTAACAATATTCGTAATATTTTTTTAAGCATCACATGCCCAATAAATGTAGATTGTTTTTTTTTTCTTATGATTCCGGTGATATTTATGGTTTCTCCAACTCTTTTTAAACATTCTTTGTTTGTAATTTTTACTATCAATTGAGTTCGTAGCATTCTTTTGATACATCACATCACAGCTGCCTCCAATGTTCTCAGCGTTGTCTTGTTTGTCGTCCATGACTCACTTCCTTCTAGCAGAACAGGTACGACATAGCACTTCAGATCACGGGTCATGAGTCCCATGCAGTACAAAGACAAAGAGAGTTAAAACTTGTTTGTGTTTGGCAAGAAATAAATGCTGAGACCTCTTTTTGCTCGTCTGTTCATGACTGACGAGCGTACAATTTTGAGTCTCTGAGAATTGGTGATCAAGTTAGGTGGATGTATGTAACCAGCGAGTTGCACAAAATGATCAACCATAGATCTCTTGTACGGTTCATGTTTAAGATAATTAATGGTCTATGTTATGATGTTGAACTTGCCTAGAAAATCACTTAACTTGGGACGGTCAGCGAATAACATGAAGAAAAAAAAAAAAAATTTCATCATTAGGAAGACAAAGGAAGACATATTGGGCCGAAGGGAATCTGCTCAAAGGTCGCTGGATCCATAACAACAACAATAACAAAGCAAGTAACAAACATTAATATCTGAGAACAATATTTTCTGAAAATGGTAAAATCGATAGAGAAATAGACATCCAATAGTAACAAGACAAACTAAATATTGGGACAGCTATCCCCTATACTTAAAAACAAGACAATATCTATTACCACCAAGAAACGTCTTATATAATATTCATTTCAACATTGTGATATCAATGCCAAACATGGTCACTTACATCTATGCAAAAAGAAAGCTTGACACCACGGAGATGAGATGTCTGAGAACAGCGTTTGACCAGAAAAAATAGAACCAGAAATGATATTTTAAGAGAATGAGTAGGCATTTAACCAATACTAAGCTACTTACAGAAACAACAAACTGGTTTGGTCATATAGAAAGAATAAAGTCTAATTGCTTACTTTACAAAACATTTATTAAGGGAGAAGGGAAAAGAGCAAGACACAGTTCCAAAGTAAGGAGACAAATAATAATAAATTAATATTATTAAAGAGGGAAACTTCCGAGCCGATAATCAGCGAATCAATTCAGAGGAAGAGGTATGTTTACAGCACTCGGAAAAAATGACAAATAATCAACAACAGAAAAAAAGAACAATATATGGTTCTAAGCAGGATAGAAACTGAGTTGGCAGTGTTCCCTAGTGTTAGGCTTTTCGTGGCAAGGCGCTGTGCCATGGAGTACGGGTTCGATCCTGCGTACCTATTCCTCTGAATTGATAGACCCAGAGTAATCTGGACAGACAACATCAAAGAAACGCTACAACATAAACTGACAATGAATGAAGCCGCCAAAGGTGCGAGAACCAGAACTTTGTATCTTCCTCGACTACCGAATGGGTTACAAGAGGAAGTCAAGAAAGAGAAAGAAGAAGTACTTCTCTCGTTTTGTGTTTCCTTTCTCTGTTTTGATTTAGCAATCCAGTTTTACCTCATTCTTCACAGAAGAGTTCGCAGCTTGCCTGATTGTTATTATACCAGCGGTTGTAGCTTTTTTGGCTTTTATAAAATGGGTTTAGGGTTATTTCGTTTTACAAAATGGGTCTCGGTAGCCTACTAGTGGAAACTACCCCACTATCTACCGACGTTGGCACAACCTGTGTTCGATTCCCGCTGGAAGCAGTGCGAGTTGTACTCATGGTTGGAACAAAGATACCTCCTGCGGTCAACCCAGCCGCTGGTACGAATGAGTACCAGGGTTCTCACTCTGGGAAGGTGAGGAATAGCGCCTCGCTTGTGAGTTACAATGCTTGAAGCGACACAGCCCAGAAGTCTCAGAACACTTCTGAATAGGCGGCTAAGTATGCTTAGGTAAAAATCCGCGTGCTAGGACGTCGATTCAAGTCTCGTACGAAATATCATATTATTTATATGCTAGTTTAACAGTGAACGACAAGAAATGATAGACATAATAGTAAAAGAAGGCACCAAGAAAGGTCTCAGTCTGAATAGTAAGAAAACAGAAGTAATGGTCATATCGAAGAAACAATCATCACCAGCATGCAGCATAAAAATAAACAGGACAAATTTGAAACAAATGGAACGCGTCAAATACTTGGGCACAATAATAACATCGGATGGAAGATGCACCACGGTTATAAAAAGCAGAATAGCTCAGGACAAAATAGTATTTCAGAAAATGAAAAATATCATGTGCAACAAATCTATGTCAATGTAAATGAAAAAGAGAGTTCATCGGTGCTATATAGAACCAATTGTGACCTATGGAAGTGAATCATGGACAGTAGAAAAACAAATGAAAAGACGATTAGAGGCCACAGAGATGGGATTTCTCAGAAGAATGTTGAAAGTTCCCTGGACAGCTGAAAAGACCAATGAGGAAGTTCTTAAAGAGGCCAACACAAAAAGGCAGCTCCTAAAAAAACATCAGAAAGAAATAATCAACATTTTTCGGACACATCATGAGATGAGAAAAGTTGGAATATTTGGTTACAACTGGCAAAATAAAAGGAAAGAAAGATCGCGGACGCCGACGACAAAGAGAGAAATTACTGGATAGCTTGGTGTCATGGCATGGAAAACAGTCAACAACAGAACTGATACGATGCACTGTAGATAGAAGATTGTGGAAGGACATGATCACCTACGCCAACCGGTATGGCACATGATGAGTTTAACAGTTCGTCAAGTGTTTATATTTTAGGCTGGTAAATTAGCACAGACATTATTACTTTATTTCTTAACATGTCCTCATAGATCAACTCTCTTGAGCTACGCCACTGGCAAAGCACAACGATTAATGTCACTGCAAAGATTTTTTAGTTGAAACAAACAAACGTAATATTTGCTTTGGGTAAGGAAACTCGGTCCATCGTACACGTTTATAGTACACACTGGGAAGGGGGCTGCCTAGTGAACTTTGAAATTATAGGATGTGGGTTTCAATTTCTGTGAGCTGAAAGTATTTTTTGTTTCACAGGTGAATTAAAATCTAACGCAAGGATAGTCTATTTCGGTGGATATGCGCCTTTTCTTCCCCACCTCTTAGTAACCAAAGCCCCCGTTTTTTTTAAACCTTTCTCTGAACCTTTCCGAGAAATAAAATCACTGCTGATGCACTATGGGATAATGACGGGGCAAAGTTTCTTTGTTAATGTTTCACGTCTAAAAATAGTAATTAGTTATGCCACTCTAAACAACGTTCTTTTATTTTAAAACAGATACCATTACTACCACATCATTTTTTATTATCACTTAGCATATTGGCGAGGGCGGTTCAAGACTCAGGACATTTCACTTCAGATTTGAAACTACGTAAACCCGAACGGCTTCAAAAGGGTATGTTGAAGACCTATGCTCCACAGGGAACTGATATGTAGAAGAAGAAAGAAGAATGTATATCACACATTCATTTATAGTCTTCAAATTGGGAGAAGGGATTCGTATTATACACACTTCTTAAAACCTTTTTTTTTTTTTTACTGGAGCGAGATTATATAAATATATGTGAGTGGTTTTCTCGCAACATTTATTACAGACTCATTGTGATGTGTTTTGGTTCTTCTGTTTTGTTACGCCACCAAATCATCTTATGCGTTGCTCTTTGTTTATTCGATGGCGAGAGTTATTCCTAGTTTCTTCCCTTGTCCTTGCGGAAAAAAAAAATGATGGTCATAGCACCAGTTTTTTTATGATAATGAACAACAAAGAATTAAATGATTTGGATATTTGACCATAATGAAATTGCACAATTTGCAGCTCGAAATAGATGTCCATCATCATGTGCCTTACCGATTGGCGTAGACGATCACGAGAAAATCCGACTACAGAGCAAAAGGAAAACTCGGAAAGAGATGGATGGAATCAACGGAACATTGACTAAATTTGACATGAATTTAAGACTATACAACTACTAGCAAAGGCCAAAAAAATGACACTCCTCCTCTCAGGGGGGCTACACGACTCAAGCAGTGAGATAAATGAGAGAAAGAATAATCGCCCCAGCTTGGCCATAAATTAAGTGCGGGTATCAGCTGGAGGTTATCCGCTCGGTCCAACTGAAATAAAATGTGGTACATGTGTGGCTGAGGTGGCAGAAAAGTCACATTTTAGTTATCATCATCATCATGTGCCATACCGCTTGTCGTAGGCGATCGTGTCCTTCCACAATCTTGTGACCACCGTGCATCATATCAGTTCTGTTGTTGACTGATTCCATGCCATGACACCAAGCCATCTAGTATTTTCTCTCTTTGTCGTCCGCGATCTCTCTTTCCCTGTATTTAGCCAGTTGTATCCAAGTATTACAACTTTTCTCTTCTCATGATGTGCCAGGAAAGTGTTGATTGTTTCTTGCTGATGTTTGTTAGGAGCTCTTCTTTGAGAATTTTCTCAGTGGTCTCTTTAGCTATCCAGGGAACTTTCAACATTCTTCCAAGAAATCCCATCTCTGTGGCCTCTAATCATCTTTTCATTTCTTTGTTTACTGTCCATGATTCGCTTCCATAGGTCAGAATTGGCTATAGCACAGATGTACTCTCTTTCTGAATTCTATTGACATAAATCTGTTGAAAAAGACGTTTTTCATTTTCTGAAATGCTATTTTGACCTCAGCTATTCTGCTTGTTATTTCTGTGGTTCTTTTTCCATCTGACATTTTAGTAAACATTTTATTATTTTCAATATCAAGAACCATACAGTTACCACCCCTAATGTTGGTAGAATCAATTTGATTATCAGGGAAGGAAAGCACTGGCTTTCTCTGTTCAATAATGAGGCTTTGTACTGTAAGGTTTAACATATTTACGACATTGTTACGAGTTATCCTTAAACTACAACGTCCATCAAAACCAAACGCTTTTTTTCAGTAAAAAATTTAATTTGATGCCTTAGATGACCACATAATTACAGTACTCTGTTGCACAACAGACGAGATATTGAAAGTTTTAATCGATTCTGTTTAAATGTGTACTTAATTACAAATAAAAAAATACAACTTGAAATCGAATTGGATGGACAAGTAATTGACGATATTACTCGAACATTGAGGTTTTCTCTCTGACAGTTATTTGTTTCAACAATCACAAGCTAAATATTACCAAATGCGTTCATTATAAAAAAATAAAAACCATGTTATTGTGCTTGTGCTGGCGAGTACATTAAACTGCGCTGTTCGTTAAGGGAGGTAATTGTTGATGTATGATATTTTTTTTGTTATAAATTACTAATTACAATTGGTATCTTTCTGGTAGTTATCACTTCAAAACTTGCTCAAACTTATCTAGTTTTATTGTTTAATAAACATTAGAGATAAAGCGCAAAGTTCACGGGCTTCATGAAGTCGAGGAAGCAGACGCTGATATCTGCCCACGTTTTCTGTGACATGAACTTTCTGTACTGAGTAGAGCCGGAGTAATTGACCGGTACAGACACTACTGAGTAGAGCCGGAGTAATTGACCGGTACAGACACTACTGAGTAGAGCCGGAGTAATTGACCGGTACAGACACTACTGAGTAGAGCCGGAGTAATTGACCGGTACAGACACTACTGAGTAGAGCCGGAGTAATTGACCGGTACAGACACTACTGAGTAGAGCCGGAGTAATTGACCGGTACAGACACTACTGAGTAGAGCCGGAGTAATTGACCGGTACAGACACTACTGAGTAGAGCCGGAGTAATTGACCGGTACAGACACTACTGAGTAGATCCGGGGTAATTGACCGGTACAGACACTACTGAGTAGAGCCGGGGTAATTGACCGGTACTGACACTACTGAGTAGAGCCGGAGTTATTGACCGGTACAGATACATTTAGTTACCCAGTGCGTGTTAGTAAGCGACGTGGATTGAATAAAGAAGGCTACAGTACAACTGATAACCAAAGATAAATGAATATCCACTCGACTTTCATTATGTTTTCTCAAACGGACCTTTGTGATATTAAAACAAATGTCTGGTTTATTTTTGTTGAAACAGAGGCATTTGGAGATTGTATTCTAGTTCTTTGTTTTCTTAGCGTCTGTCACTTTAACGTTTTGTGAGAGACAGTTTAACTTGTGGCAATAATATAGGTTGTCGTAGATGTCCATCATCATGTTCAAAACCGGTTGGCGTAGGCGATCATGTCATGCCACAATCTTCTATCCACAGTGCATCGTATCAGTTCTGTTATTGACTGTATTGTAATATTTATTCTCTATATTTAATACATCTAATATTTTCTCTCATTGTCGTTCGCGATCTCTCTTTCCCTGTATTTTGCCAGTTGTATCCAAGCATTACAATTTTCTCATGGTGTGCCCGGAAAATGCTGACTGTTTCTTTCTGATGTTTCTTAGGAGCTCCATTTTTTGTGTTGGCCTCTTTGAGAATTTCCTCGTTAGTATTTTTAGCTGCCCATGGAACTTTCAGCATTCTTCTAAGAAATCCCATCTCTCTGGCCTCTAATCGTCTTTTCATTTGTTTGTTTACTGTCTATTATTCGCTTTCATTGGTCAGAATTGGCTCTATATAGCACCTATGAACTCTCTTTCTCACTACTATTGACATAGATTTGTTGCATAAGATATTTGTTCATTTTCTGAAATTCTATTTTGGCCTGAGCTTTTCTACTTTTTATTTCCGTGGAGCATCTTCCATCTGATATTATTATTGTGTCCAAGTATTTGACACGGTGGACTTGTTTCAGATTTGTCCTGTTTATTTTTATGTTGCATGATGATGATAATTGTTTCGTCGATATGGCCATTACGTCTGTTTTCTTATACGTAGATGCCCGCGTGAACAAAACAATAGAATTTTCATCTCTTATTTGATCTTACAATATAACCACAATACAGAACAAGACAACTGTACTTCTGTTGGGGTCTTCTTAATAATTTCATACAGCTTGTTAATATGAATGTCAGAAAGTTACTTTTTACATTTTTCTCACGTTTTTCAGTCAGTGCCTGTACTTATAGTTTATTCTAAGTACATGAACTTATGGTTTTTTTCTCAGTACCTGAACTTATAGTTTATTCTAAGTACATGAAATTATGGTTTTTTTCTCAGTACCTGAACTCATGGGAGCCGCGATAGCTCAGTGGTTAGTGAACTGGACTACAAAGGACAAGAGGTAGGGTTCGATCCCGATCGACGGCTCAGATTCACCCAGCCTTTAATGGGTACCGGATTTTTTTCTGGGAAAGTAAAGCGGCACGGGCCTAATACCGACCACATTACCCCAAAAATCATTTTGGCGTGACGGGGATACATTACTTTTTTTTTTTTAATCTGAACTCATGGTTTATTCTCATTGTCTGAATTCATGGATTATTACCATAGTTAAAGTTTTTTTTCAAGATCTGCATTCAGTGTCTGTGTTCGCTGTTTATGTTCAATGCGTGTACTCGTCGTTTTTTGAAAGATACTCTCGTTTATGGTTTGTCTTCAGTGTCTGTGTTCGCTGTTTATGTTCAATGCGTGTACTCGTCGTTTTTTGAAAGATACTCTCGTTTATGGTTTGTCTTCAGTGTCTGTGTTCGCTGTTTATGTTCAATACATGTACTCGTCGTTTTTTGAAAGATACTCTCGTTTATGGTTTGTCTTCAGTGTCTGTGTTCGCTGTTTATGTTCAATACATGTACTCGTTGTTTTTTGAAAGATACTCTCGTTTATGGTTTGTCTTCAGTGTCTGTGTTCGCTGTTTATGTTCAATACATGTACTCGTCGTTTTTTGAAAGATACTCTCGTTTATGGTTTGTCTTCAGTGTCTGTGTTCGCTGTTTATGTTCAATACATGTACTCGTCGTTTTGTGAAAGATACTCTCGTTTATGGTTTGTCTTCAGTGGCTGTGTTCGCTGTTTATGTTCAATACATGTACTCGTCGTTTTGTGAAACTACAAACGTAGATTAACTTCTTTATGCTTATCTCAGAAGTGAAAGTCTTTCAAGTCTACACAGTACATAAAATACGGAAATGACCCTCATGGCCAGCAAAGAAGACTACAAGTAGCCACGTGACCACAATTTTTTTTGCGCTGCTCACAATCGTTCCTAATGTGCAATTAAAGGTGGGGACCTCAATTATTCCAATAAAGTATAAGGAGGGTGTTAGAAGAGAAGAGAGACCTCGGATATTTCTGAAGATAAGGACACTGTTTGGTCATTAAATTAAATATGCGCAAAGTTCGTTTACTCGAAGTCATATGTATACACATATCACAACAAGATGAAAGGCACCTCTTAGGAGTTCAAAACATTCGTTTATGTTGTCTGTGGTCCTCTCGTTGATTACTGTGCCGCCAAGTTATGTTGTTCATGTGAATAAAAATTCTATCGGGGTGTCACTCTCTAGAAGGCCGCGCGCACTGCCGTTTTATTTCATTCTTCGTTTGTCGAGTAACGGAGCTTCTGCATTTTCTTCTTGACAAAATCCCAGAGTGCGTCATCCGATGTGCCAGAACAGGGATTCTTGGATGCCACGGAAGAGGAGCTTGAGGAAAATTGTCTGGTCCTGTCCAACAGAGCAACCTCCAAAGGCTGTGTTTAGAGAATTGTCTGGTCCTGTCCAACAGAGCAACCTCCAAAGGCTGTGTTTAGAGAATTGTCTGGTCCTGTCCAACAGAGCAACCTCCAAAGGCTGTGTTTAGAGAATTGTCTGATCCTGTCCAACAGAGCAACCTCCAAAGGTCGTGTTTACAGAATTGTCTGGTCCTGTCCAACAGAGCAACCTCCAAGGGCTGTGTTTAGAGAATTGTCTGATCCTGTCCAACAGAGCAACCTCCAAAGGTCGTGTTTACAGAATTGTCTGATCATGTCCAATAGAGCAATCTCCAAAGGTCGTGTTTAGAGAATTGTCTGATCATGTCCAATAGAGCAATCTCCAAAGGTCGTGTTTAGAGAATTGTCTGATCCTGTTCAATAGAGAAATCTCCAAAGGTCGTGTTTAGAGAATTGTCTGATCCTGTTCAATAGAGAAATCTCCAAAGGTCGTGTTTAGAGAATTGTCTGATCCTGTTCAACAGAGCAATCTCCAAAGGTCCTGTTTAGAGAATTGTCTGATCCTGTCCAATAGAGCAACCTCCAAGGGCTGTGTTTAGAGAATTGTCTGATCCTGTCCAATAGAGCAACCTCCAAAGGCTGTGTTTAGAGAATTGTCTGATCCTGTCCAATAGAGCAACCTCCAAAGGCTGTGTTTAGAGAATTGTCTGATCCTGTTCAATAGAGAAATCTCCAAAGGTCGTGTTTAGAGAATTGTCTGATCATGTCCAATAGAGCAACCTCCAAATTTAATTATTTGATTCTTTACTGATTTCTGTTCTACATCAATCATGTGTGTTACTCTTTTCATTCTTCATTTAAAAAATAAAGAAACGTTATTTATTCCCTGCTTAATTTACATAAGTCTGAGAACATCAGCAACATTGTGGTTATTGTGTTATTTGTGAGTCATCATCACTGCACTCCGAACATGTCCATAGGTGCTCAGACCCCCTCCTCAGCAAGTCTCGCAGTGTCCAGTACTGACGACTTCAGTTTTCAGTGTTGGTTGATAAGTCTTCTTACACGCCCACAAAGTTTCTCGTTTCTAGTTGTGCACATCTCAACTGCCATCTCTTTCATCCGAAGGAGTGACGTGGGCTCGCAGGTGTCGAAGTCCTGTGCCCTTCCCACATCTCGGAGGGCATTGATGATGTCCGCCCGATCCATTGGTTAACCGCCTTCAGCGACAGCGCAGCTAGCCAACCTGTCAACTCTTTCATTTCTCCGTACTTCCGCATGTTTGGGGATTAGATAAAGAACGACAACTAAGTACTATTTTTGATTGATAATTACAGCACATTTCAAAATTCATGCGTCTCTTAGCACTGCAATAACTTAGCAACCGTTTGACGTCACTTGTTGAAATTTTGAATGTAAAATGTTTTTTGTCAAGATGTTATATGCATTTTAAAATTTGAAACATATGGTTTTGAATCGATGTCTTAACTTTTCGTCCCTCAATTTTCCGGTTGTCACAATATATTCCAGCTGTTCCTTTCTCGTTACATGTCCCATAAAAATGATGATTGTTTATTCCTAATATTGGAAATTAGTTCAGCAAGTCCCTCAGTGTCCAGCGACTGACGACTCCAGTTCTGTGTTGGTTGATAAGTCCTCTTATACGCCCACTAAGTTTCTCGTTTCTGGCTGTGCCCATCTTAACTCCCATCTTAACTCCCATCTTAACTCCCATCTTAACTCCCATCTTAACTCCCATCTTAACTCCCATCTCTTTTATCTGAAGGAGTTGAGTGTACTCGTGGTTGTCAAAGCCCTGTTCTCTTCCCACATCTCGTAGGGAATCCTACTCATTTGTTCCATCTATATAACGTTGTGGTTAGCGCATCGAATGGGAAATAAATCGAACGAGAATTCTTGTCATCTCAGTTTGACGCTCTCTTCTTCTTCATCACCATCCCAGATTCTTTGAGGTCGTTGGGCAGGCTTCGTCAACCTCCTTCATTGATCTCTATCTTCAGGTATTCTTTTGGACTAATCGAGGTCGAGAATATCCATTCTCTGATGTTATCTTCCCATCTCATGTCTACCTCTGCATCACCCTGTTCCTAGCAGAATGGTCTTTGTCAGGCCAGCTTAATAGAGTTTTTTTTCGCTCTCTAGACAATCTTATTTAAATAAAAATGAGCACCTCCCTCAATGAGTTAATGGGAAGAAATTAACAGTGGATACAAGCACTGGCCTCCCCACTTTCAAATGATATGGCTTTGTACAATAAAGTTTATTCCTCACTTCCTTTAACACATTAATTTACAGGAATTATTTGCTTCTATCAATGTGTTCTATCTATATGTTCCATCTATATATTCTATCTATATGTTCTATCTATATGTTCCATCTATATATTCTATCTGTGTTCATCTATATGTTCCATCTATATATTCTATCTCTGTGTTCATCTATATGTTCCATCTATATGTTCTATATATATATGTTCTATCTATATATTCTATCTATATGTTCTATCTATATGCTCTACCGCATTGATGAACAGTCGGAAATCCTAAAAGAATCAATGCAACAAACATCAAAAGAGTTCATACCACCAATGAGGACAAATTCAAGAAATAAAAAATGGATGACAGATGACATTTTACAGCTAATGGATACACGAAGAAGAAATAAAGAAAATAAAGATGAGTATAAGAGATTAAATAAAGAAATTATGATAAAATGCAATGAAACAAAAGAAACATGACTAAAAGAGAGATGCAAAGAGATTGAAATGTAACAAAAAGGAGATGATAAAGCTATATACATGTACAAACAAATTGAAAAATTAACAGGAAGTAAAACGCAATCAAAAACTGGATGTTTAAGATCAAAGGAAGGAGAACTGTTGATTTAACAAGAAAGCATAAGGGAATAATGGACAGAATACATTAAAGATCTTTATAATGATGAACGAACAGAAGTAAATATTAAGGATAATGTAGAGGGACCAGAAATACTCAGAGAAGTAGTGGAAGACGCCTTGCGCAATATGAATTCAGGAAAAACCCCTGGACCAGATAATATAAATAAAGAAGAGATTGAAGCCATGGGTGATTTTGGAATAGGATTAATAACAAAAATATTGAATGATATCTACAACAGCGGATATATACCAGACAACCTGCTCAAATCAATATTCATAGCCATACAAAAGAAATCTGGTGCGATTGAATGCGATGATCATCGCACAATAATCCTTATTAGTCACATGACTAAGATATTACTAAGAATCATCATGCGAAGAGTGCATAACAAAATCAGTCCAGAAATTAGCGATGAACAGTGTGGTTTTGTTGGAGGTAAAGGAACGAGCAATGCCATATATATCCTAAGATCTTTAATAGAAAAAGGCCATAGAGGTGAAAACAGATCTATACCTATGTTTCATAGATTATACCAAAGCATTTGACAAAGTAAAGCACCAAGAAATAATCAGAATTTTAGAAAGCATAAACGTAAACAGCAAAGATCTAAGAATAATAAAGACCATGTACTGGCAACAAACAGCGGCCATAAGAATTGGAAACCACTTGGGAAAATAAAACATGGTGTTAGACAAGGTTGTGTTCTGTCACCAGATTTGTTTAATATTTATAGTGAGATTATTTTAAGATCCATAAGGGGCATGCCTGGAATAACAATTGGAGGTCATAATATAAATAATCTAAGGTATGCTGATGATACAATCTTAATCGCTAAGAGTGAAAATGAGTTACAAGAAATGTTGGACATTATAGTGAAAGAAAGCAAAAATAAAGGACTCAGCCTTAATAGCAAAAAGAGAGAAGTAATGGTAACAACAAAGAAAAAGACATCACCTCAGTGCAAAATAAAGACAAGTGGAACAATATTAAAACAGGTAAATGAATTTAAATATTTGGGAACTTTGTTGACCTCAGACGGAAGATGTACAAAAGAGGTGAGATGCAGAATGGCTCAGGCAAAAGCAGCTTTCCAAAAAATGAGGAAGATACTATGCAATCCATTTTTGACAATAGAAACAAGAAAAAGAGTTCTTAAATATTATGTAGAGCCAGTCTTAACTTATGGATGTGAATGATGGACAATAGGACAACATACAAGGAAATCATTGGAGTCTATAGAAATGTGGTTTTATAGAAAAATGTTGAGAATACCATGGACAGCTAAGAAGAGTAATGAAAATGTTCTGAAAGAGGTCAAAGCAAAAAGAGAGCTAATTTCCAATATTAGTAAAAAACATTCATAATTTTTTGGTCATGTAATGAGAAGACCCTACCAGGCATGTTCGTAAGAGGCGAGAAAGGAGGGTTGGGCATGGAACTGGCTATCCCATACTGTAAAAAAATAAGCCGAAAAAACTTCACAAACATGGACAAGTCAAAGGAAAGAAAAAAGGAGTCCGTGTTGCCGACTCACCCTTTTTCTACCAGGAAACACTCCAGAATTGGCACTTGGAATGTACGTACCCTAAACGAACAGGGAAAAGCTGCACAGGTAGCAGCAGAAATGGGTATTACACAACATGCCCTTTTTTGGAATCCCCAGGGAAAAAGACAACGAGGAAGACCAAGGAATTCTTGGAGAAAACAGATAGAAGCAAAGGAGAAGATGATGGGGAAAACATGGAATGATCTTAAAAGAATGGCAAAAAACAGATCGACTTGGAAAGTGTTTGTTGAGGACCTATGCTCCACTGGGAGCTAAAATGGTAGTAGAAAAAGAAGAATGAGAAGAGAGCAGCTGAAATATATTGTAACAACTGGAAAAATTGAGGGACGAAGAGATAGAGGGAAGCAAATAGAAAAAATACCAGACTGTTTAAGAGAATGGCTTGGCAGAAGGTCAACAACAGAAATGATAAATAATTGTCGAGATCGAAAGTTGTGGAGAGACATGATCACCTGCGCCAGCAGGCCCGGTACTTGATGATGATGATGATGATATGCTCTATCATTATGTTCCATCTATATGTTCTAAGTGTTATATCTGTGTGTTATATCTATGTGTTATATCTATGTGTTCTATCTATACGTTCTATCTATATGTTCTATCTTTATGTTCGATCTATATGTTCTAGGTGTTATATCTATGTGTTCTATCTATATGTTCCATCTGCAATGTTTGTATCAAGTAATGGTTTCAAAGATAAGGAATATTCCCTAAGTCTTAGAAGGGAACATCAATGACCAGAAAGCGAGATCGTGTGAGTGCTAATCGGTTCTGTTTAAAACTCGTATTCAAATTACACATTTCTTTCTTTCTTTTTGAAAAAAAAAAGAAATTACAATTTAAATAAAATCATAATTTTCATCAATGTGTATGAACAACTATTTGACATTATTACATTGTGGTCTTTCATCTGACCGTTTTTTTTTTTTGTTTCATGGAATAAAGTCTAGAATCAATAAATAAATTGATGCGTTCTTCAAATAAAAAAGTAATAAACGACGTCGTGCTATTTGCGAAAATTGTTTGCAAACGTGGTTTAGACTGCACGGTTTATTAGAGGAAGTTATTGAGGTCATGTGATAGTGTGGGGTTTTTGGTTCACTGATAATAATTCGAATTGTTATCTGTGCTACCATTATCTGTTCAAATCGTTGCCCATCCTTGTTAGATAAACACACAAGAGCGGGAAATCAGCAAGTTCACGTGCTGCAGTAAGTCTCGTGAGAGTCAAAGTTAATATATATATATATATATATATATAGCTCCTGTATTCTGTAACATCTAATTTCCTTCAATATGCCAATCTGAATTAGTTGCACGACCGGTACAAAGACAATTAGTCTCCCCGGTATATGTTAGCAAACGACGTGAATCGAATACAGACTGTCTTCTGTAGAATTGATTTTTTTTTTTTAATGGGTTATTTATGCAAGAAATTCCAGCAGTCAAAAGAGACGATTAAATGAAAAAGTCTATTTGTAAAAGAAACACGATGTGGAGGTACCTCTTTGTGTATGTAGCGTCTGTTAAGTTAACGTTTGGAGAAAGACTGTTTTTAAGGTGGTATCCCCCCCTCTCTCTCTCTGCGATCAGGATTTAAGTCAGAGTAGGATTCCAGACTCTCACATGAAGTCAGCTGTCAGGTTAAGTGTGTTGATCGCCCCCACAGACAGAACATCACAATTAAAGTCTGCCAGATCCACTCTGATTGAACACCCGTTAAAACGTTGCACTGTGTTCTGCGCTAGTGGCCCAGTGCATCCTATTTCAGCCACCATTTTATTCAGGTTTGATTTCCTTAGCCTTTGATTGTCCCCAATCTACCTGCAAGGCAGCATATGATCTTTTCTGTAGGGGGATTCTGCCCTTAGATGGTCGGCCCTCCCAGGTTTACGAGCACCATCTGCCCGAGTCACTAGAGGTGACTAACACAGACATGCACACACAAAGATATGAGATGTGACTAACGCAGACATGTACACAGCGATACGAGGCATGACTAACACAGACACTCATCAAGATATGAGATATGACTAACACAGACATACACGCAAAGATATGACACATGACTTACATAGACATGCACACAAAGATATGAGATATGAATGACATAGACATGCACACACAAAAATATGACACATGCCTAACATTGACATGCACACAAATATATGAGATATGACTAACATAGACATGCACACACAAAGATATGAGATGTGACTAACATAGCCATGCACACACAAGGATATGAGATGTGACAAACACAGACATGTACACACAAAGATATGAGATATCACTAACCCAGACATGCACACACAAAGATATGACACATGACTAACACAGATACACACTAAGATATGAGATATGACTAAACACATACACACATAAAGATATGAGACATGATTAACACGGACACACCAAGATATGAGATATGACTAACATGACACACACCGAGATATGAACCATGGCTAGCACACACACACACACACACACACAAGCTAAGATATGAGCCATGGCTAGCACAGAAACATACTAAGATATGAGCCATGGCTAGCACAGAAACACGCTAAAATATGAGCCATGGCGTCACGGAAACACACCAAGATATGAACCATGGCCAGCACAGACACACTAAGATATGAGTCATGGCCAGCCCAGACACACACTAAGATATGAGCCATGGCTAGCACACACACACACACACACACACACACACACACACACAAGCTAAGAAATGAGCCATAGCTAGCACAGAAACATACTAAGATATGAGCCATGGCTAGCACAGAAACCACACTAAAATATGAGCCATGGCGTCACGGAAACACACCAAGATATGAACCATGTCTAGCACAGAAACACATTAAGATATGAGCCATGGCCAGCACGGAAATACACTAAGATATGAACCCTGGCCAACACAAACACCCACCAAGATATGAGCCATGGCTAGCACGGATGTACACTAAGATATGAACCATGGCCAGCCCAGACACACACTAAGATATGAGACGTGACCAGCACATACACCACTAAGATATCAGCCAT
This sequence comes from Megaustenia siamemsis, assembly GCA_032433765.1. NCBI lineage: Eukaryota > Metazoa > Mollusca > Gastropoda > Stylommatophora > Ariophantidae > Megaustenia > Megaustenia siamemsis. Next base: position 32,990,272 of record JAVIAB010000160.1, on the reverse strand, counting down.
GGCTATCGCAGACACCCACTAAGATATGAGCTACGACTAGCACGGATATACACTGAGAATTGAGCCATGGCTCAATTCAAGAGAAGCAGAAGAGGAGGTAGAAGAGCAGCGATGGCGAAAAAGTATCCATATGCTTGGGTTTGTTGTAGTCGGCAGACTCTTCTTAACGTGGGAATCATCGACATACGAGACGCAGGCCCCGGTTAACTGTTCACAGGTTCCGTTCAAACAGTTGTCCGGAGATATGAGAGTACAGTCTGACTCGTAGAACGTTCCCTTGCATGTACAGTTCCCGGTTGACTGTTCACAGGTTCCGTTCAAACAGTTGTCCGGACATTTGAGAGTGCAGTCTGACCCGTAGTACGTTTCCTTGCACATACAGTCTGCACTTTCCGGGTCACATATGATGTCACACCCATCAGAACACGTCTGTTCGCACTGTAGCCCAAAATTACCATCGGAACAAGTGTCATTACAGGTATAGCCAGGATGTTTACATTGTAGGCATATTCCGGATTTTTTCTCGCATAAAGGACAGACACTGAGACAATGCAAGAGTTATTTAATTGTAAAATGATTATAACGTTTATTACATCCAGCTATTGTCTTCAGTTAAAAGCTTTGTTAGAAACACAAACAACATTTTACCCACGTGTGCTTTCGCAGTGGTTCATTGAGTATGTTCAAAGAGATCAAAATGGGTTGTATTCGAAGACAGCGGTTGGAGTCTTTGAAGAGGTAAAGGCTGATTACAATCTGTCTGCTTAATTTTTGTGGCAGGACATTCGGGTGTAAATGGGAATATACTAGTAGGCAGCAATGGCGTATTCTCTATGATACCGCAGCTACCGCCGGTAGCCTGAACATATTAACGAAATACAAAAGGAAATGATAATTTATTATATTTTTAAAATAATTATATTACAAATTTTCGAATATTCTATTACACATTTTATAGGCCGTATGATTTATTTGCTTTGATATGCATTTATTAATGCAAAGTTTTCCTCTGCCCAATATAACGCTTGTGAATGAAACCGAAACTACATTGAAACCTCTATTAGCCAGCGGTACATTTTTCCTCTAGCAGGACCTTGTATTAACGATCTTGACATTAAACAATTCCCGTCAAAATAATACGGCAAAGCTACCTCTATACTAATGCGGTTTCATGGGTTATTTTTAGCTCTAGCCAATCAGAATCGTCACAAAGTGAAGGTGAAACAATGTCTGATTACCGGAACTTCCTTAGCTATTTATAACTACGTTATGCGTATCAGCATCTGTAGAAAGAACTTTTTTCTGCCCTCAAGAGAATCAAATCTTATTGTCGCTCAACTCAGACACAAAAATGCTTATCTGGTTTGGCATTAATGTCCATTGAGAAATCATTCCCTCAGAAACTTAGAAACCAACCCAACAGTACTTTCAAAGACAAAGTCATCAAGACATTTTCGTCCCAAACAAGACATTGGATATAATTAACATAAATAAGTAATTAATTTAAAATGTAGTGATGTCATTAGAAAATATTACTTTATGTTAGCCTACTGAATATAATGTATGTTTTTATTTATTATGTCAGCGATAGCCCAGACCCCAAAACCATTATACGCCACTGGTAGGCAGAGACTTGCAGGTAGGCTGTTGTGGAGAATGGTCTGGGAATGGGCTATGTTGACGTTCTAAATGTTCTCAAGGGAGCAGGCGAGTAGGTGTTTCGGGCAGTACATGTGAATCAATAACTTTGAATAGACTGCAAGAGCACCACGTTAAAAGGAATGAGGTCAAATAAGCGAGCTACATATTGAGCTAAAGAATATAAGTACATTTATTCATTATTGATTTTTGTCAGTGGCTATATTTTGAGGCGACACGAGCACCTATACCTTTGTCCAATGCGTGGTGAGGAAGATCGTTCGACTAACAAAACTAAACCACACATTACGTAAAAAAATAATTATAAGTCTCTTTTCTTTTAATTATCTTTTACCCCCTCACTTTTGTACGCTTAACTCAAAGTCCAGGCTAAATCGTTTTATTCCGTTAAATCTAGGGACTCGATCTCACAGAACCAGAGGAAATAGAATCGTGTAAAAAATGTATGAACCAACTCTGACAGTCTTCAAGAGTCATGTCCTTTCTGTCTTCACTTCCTCTTGTGCCCGTCAGGTTTAGAGGGAGATACAAAATTGTGGTTCTCGCCCTCTTAGCGTCCTCAAACATTGCCAATTGATGCTATTGTAGCTCTGATGTTGTCTGTCCATATTATTCCGAGTCTGCCTATTTCTCCTCCCTTTTCTCCTCTTTTAATATATGTTTTCTATGGTAAGGAACCGCACGACGTTCTTTCTAGATGGGTAAACCAGTTTATTTATTTGTTTCTGTATATAGTTTAGGATTGCTTCAACCCCCACTCCCCTCTACTTCTCATAATATCATTTCTCATTCTGTCTTTTCTGGTCAGTCCAAGCCTTTTTCTCAGATGTCCCATCTCTGTTTTAACAAGTTTTCTTTTATGCTTAGTCGTAAGTGACCATATTTGACACTGATAGCACAATGTTGGAGCGAATATACTCTGTATAAGTTATTCCTTGGTGGTTAATCCAATGTCGCTGGACACTGCGGGACTTGCTGAGGTGGGGGATCTGAGCACTTATGGACATGTTCGGAGTGCAATGATGATGACCCGCAAATAACTCAATAACTCAATAACTCAATAACTCAATAACTCAATATTCCTAGGTGGTAATAAGTATTGCTTTGTGTTGATATACAGGGGATCACTGTCTCAACGTTTGATTTGCCTAGTTGCTGGGATGTCTATTTATTTACTGATGTTATCATCTGCATCTGCAAAGAATGTTGTTTCCAGGTATTTAAATTTTCTTAATTGTTTTATAACTTAATATTCTATAGTTATGGTTAATGCCTTCTTCTGTCTTCCTCTTGACATAACTTCTTTTTTTTCAGTGCCTGTTTTAAGTTATTTAGTTTACATTCTTTATTCAAAGACAAGAGATGATGCTGAATTTTGATTCTTTGAAAGCTATTATTATCTGGTCGTCAGCAAGAAGTCGTTTCTTTTAAATCTCCACACTGTTATTTGGCATCCTTGCATATTACAATTCAATGTAAGTGTGGTACAATCACAAGAGTTGTGACAATAAGCACAGTTGTCTTAACCCAAGCTGTTACTGCGAATTTATATATATATTTCTTTATCTGTTCATTTCAACGCTAAAGACTCCAGTTCTGTGTTGATTTGAATGGTAGGCTGGTTTATCATTGCAGATTGATAACATTAATTATCATTGCAGTTCGATATAAAGATACAGCTGAAAATATAGACTTATCATTACACTTTAATTGATATAATTATCATTGGAGCTCTGTAGACAGAATTAACATTGGAGCTCTGAAGACAGAATTGTCATTGGAGCTCTGTAGACAGAATTGTCATTGGAGCTCTGTAGACAGAATTATCATTGGAGCTCTGTAGACAGAATTAACATTGGATCTCCGTAGACAGAATTGTCATTGGAGCTCTGTAGACAGAATTATCATTGGAGCTCTGTAGACAGAATTAACATTGGAGCTCTGTAGACAGAATTATCATTGGAGCTCTGTAGACAGAATTATCATTGGAGCTCTGTAGACAGAATTGTCATTGGAGCTCTATAGACAAAATTGTCATTGGAGCTCTATAGACAGAATTATCATTGGAGCTTTGTAGACAGAATTAACATTGGAGCTCTGTAGACAGAATTGTCATTGGAGCTCTGTAGACAGAATTATCATTGGAGCTCTGTAGACAGAATTATCATTGGAGCTCTGTAGACAGAGTTATCATTGGAACTCTGTAGACAGAATTATCATTGGAGCTCTGTAGACAGAATTATCATTGGAGCTCTGTAGACAGAATTATCATTGGAGCTCTGTAGACAGAATTAACATTGGAGCTCTGTAGACAGAATTGTCATTGGAGCTCTGTAGACAGAATTATCATTGGAGCTCTGTAGACAGAATTATCATTGGTGCTGTGTAGACAGAGTTATCATTGGAGCTCTGTAGACAGAATTATCATTGGAGCTCTGTAGACAGAATTATCATTGGAGCTCTGTAGACAGAATTATCATTGGAGCCTGTAGACAGAATTATCATTGGAGCTCTGTAGACAGAATTATCGTTGGAGCTCTGTAGACAGAATTATCATTGGAGCTCTGTAGACAGAATTATCATTGGAGTTGTGTAGACAGAATTATCTTTTCTGGTCGAGTGGAAAAAAAAAATTAACGCAGACCAGGTATTGCACATTATCGGATACTAAACTTATACACACAAAAAAAAGAAAAAAAAAGAAATGCTATTCTGTGTTTTTCTTAATAACGGCAGAGGAAGCAACCACACATAATGGCTAATTTGAAACTAAAACAAAGAGCAATGGTCATGACATAGCTACTGATATTAACTCCTTCAAATTGGAAAGCGAGATAAAGAAAAATAGCATCGTATTTCTAAGAGATTTTAAATGATTATTACAATAATTTATTAATTATTATTTTTAAAAAAATCAGTTATTATATAAAAACACAATGCCATAATTCAACGACAATTATTAAGATCGGTCTTGTGACCATTCCATAATTAAGTAATCTAGAAAGTTATCAAGTTTGCGAAGCCCAGAAGGGTCGGATATTTTAAAAGAAACGACAACCTTCACATGGAACATTTTTGGGTTGAATTGAAAGATCTCTCACCCAAACTATAAATAAGTACAACCATGGCGCCACCTACAACCTTAAATGAAGAGACAATCTACAAGCTTCAAACTGAGATCTGCACGTAAAAGACTCCAATAATTCATGTAAAAATGCAGACCTATGGATAAACATCTTTGATCTTGTGGCTAATCTCCAGAAAATACAGAACATGATCTCTAGTTTTGCAACTTGTGCACTTCTTTATGGAACATCTGATGCTCTTCTCCAGCGACCCATAATTGAATGATATTTGTTTTTCCTTGGATTAGCAGTGCATTACACTGAAGTATATTGTTGAATTGAAAATCTGAGATCACAAGCAGAGAAATTTAAGAAGTAGAAGGTAGAAATGTGAATAATGCTACTGGTGTGCTTAAAGGCCTGCGACTTGAGGTAACCAAAGGAGGGAATGTTCTATCAGCTGATCAATAGCTTCCATCCCTTCGGCCTCTTGGTCTCCCTGGAAATAGCCTGTATCAAAACAGGTGGCCAACAGAATCGTAAATCGCTATATCCCAAACCATTGTAGGATTTACTGATATAGAAGACCTAGCATTGCAGCAGCACCTTTAGGCAACACAAGTTTCGAGTTCTGCAGAAAAATCCAGGAATTCAAGAAAGCCATTACAACCTGGAACATACCACATTGAGTCCAAGAGTTTGGGCTTCTGTCTAGCTGTAGCATTAATACGAATATCACTGCTCTATCTTGCTTGGTAGTCACTAGAAAGCCATTGCAACCTGGAACAAACCACATTGAGTCCAAGAGTTTGTGCTTCTGTCTAGCTGTAGCATTAATACGAATATCACTGCCCTATCTTGCTTGGTAGTCACTAGAAAGCCATTGCAACCTGGAACAAACCACATTGAGTCCAAGAGTTTGTGCTTGTGTCTAGCTGTAGCATTAATACGAATATCACTGCCCTATCTTGCTTCGTAGTCAATAGAAAAACACAACGATTTAAACAATAAGATCCTCAACTATGATTTCGTTTGTATTTTCTCTCCCCAGTTTGCGAATACAAAAACATTTGAGCAGACTTCGTTAATCTAATCATTTCCATTAGAACAGTTCTTCATACCAAAGTTTGGTCTATTTACTACCAACAGAACTCTACGTCATACGTACACTACGATGAACAGATAAAGAAAAATTGTCACAAAGAAAAGACTTTCGAGATGGCACAAATAATTGGAGATGATATTATGGTATATGTCCATTTGAGCCTCAACATAATCGTTCGCGGAAGCATCTCTCTTTTTGGGATCTTCAGCAACATTGTGAACATGGTTGTCTATATACAACTCGGCATGAAAGACAGTATGAGTGTAGGACTTTTCGCTCTGTCTTTCACAGACTTTCTTGTGACCAGCGCTCAACTAGCAAGTTGTTTGTGTTACCTAACGGATCTCCTGTACCCAGACAATCAAATTGACGTTTGGTCTATAGGCTACTTAATTTTGGGATTTCTAGTCAACGGCAGTTATTTAATATCTTGCTGGATCACTGCCTTGATATCAATAGAAAGATGTTTCTGTGTGGTCTCCCTTTTAACGTGAAGCAGGTCTTTACTCGACTTCGTTGTGTCATCACTATTATATTTATTTACATAACACACGCGTTGATTCACGTTCCTGTTTTTGTGATGCACAGAATGGAGTGGAAGGAAATCGCACACAATGTGTTTCTGGATTATACAAATATGACATATAAGTACGTGTTTACAGTACACTTTGATGAGGAAACTGCCTATTTTGAAGTGATATTTGACGCGACTGTTGGAATTGGCATGTTATTGTTGTCACAAACTGTTGTTATCTTTTGTGCTGTTTGGATGGGGTACTCTTTAAAGGTGTCCTCACGAATTCGGAAAGTCCATGCTAATTTGTCGTCAATAGAAAGACCCAATGAAAATTCTTCATCAAATCTTGGTTACGCGTTATCAAACCGCGAACAAAGACTCGTTAAAGTTGTTCTATATCTTGGTGTGATCCTTTTAATTTGCAGCGTCCGTACTATAATAGCTACTGCAGTGTATCACACAGTACCGGGCCTTGACACAAGAGAAGAAGAAAACTTTAGCACCACCTTGTGGGCATTAACGTCAACAATCGGATCACTGGGATGTTCCGTCAACATTTTTGTGTACCTTCTCCTTAGCACTAATTTTAGACGTCAGTTTTACCATCTGTTTCAATGTTAGCACGTAAAGTCGATGTTTTAATTATCTTATATTGATCCTTGACTATGAAAAAAAAAGTAAAATGTAAAGTGCCCCGTCACGTCAAGTGACGTATAGAGAATACGGTGTTAGTAACTAAAATTTTATAGACCTTCAACACATGATTTTTGGGGTAATGTGGTCGGTATTACGCCCATGCTGCTTTACTGTTCTAGAAAAAATCCGGTACCCATTTAAAAGGCTGAGTGAACTCGGAAGCCGTCGTTTGCGATCGAACCCTACCTCTTGTCCTTTGTAGTCCAGTTCACTAACCACTGAGCTATTGCAGCTCCCTTGACTGTGAAAAGCTGATGAATAATACATAAAAATGCAGATTATATAAAGCTATCAACGTATGCTTCTAGTGAAGTGTGTTAATATATTTCGCGAACAACATATCAAGCTGAAGATAATGATGATGGTGATAATGATGAAAGTGATGATGAAGATGATGATAATGATTTGTATGATAACTTGAATATAATTCATGAACAAGTAACGAGTATCACACAAATAACAATGAAACAATTACTTTAATCACACTATGAACGGACACAGATATTGAGATCAAATATAACACATGAAACAAATGTATACAAACATACATAATATCAATAATGAAATACTTCCATTTATCTTACAAAAGCAAAACTCATGAAGTTTTGTACGTTTTTTATTGTTTACACGAAACAACTCTAGAAGTTCTACTGCGCATGAGTGAAGATGCAAGGGGGAAGGAGTGTCAGTGAAGGAGTTCAGTTCCCGCCACAGACTCAATGACGCACGCTCTGAAATTCATAAGAACATGCCGACATGTTTTTAGAAAGAATTTGAATTTTGATTCTTTTTATCTTCATTAGCCGTTCAACGTCGAGGGAAACTATAATTTGTTAATGTATTGTTCCTGACAAACCTCTTGACAAACCAGTTGTACTTGTATTTGGGTGGTGTAATTTACCACCTGCCTGTGTTAACTTGTCTGTCTCATCGTTTCCATGAATATTGAAGTGAAATAGAATTCACGGTTCACATTTCCTCTATATCGCTGGTCTGGTAGAACCTGTAGAGTTTTTTTTTTTTTATTTTTTTTTTAGTTCATTCAGGTCGACATTTCCGTGACTCCTCATTGCTGTAAAAACTGACATTACAACTGTGAAGAGTACAGTGTTTTTTTTTTCTTTAATATTCTCCTTCACAAGAATTTCAGCTGCAGTTTTGAGCTTCCATTTCTGCTTTAAATTTACATGAGCAAGAGAAAGACAGACAGACAGACAGACAGACAGACAGACAGACAGACAGACAGTCAGACAGACAGACAGACAGACAGACAGACAGACAGACAGACAGACAGACAGACAGACAGACAGACAGACAGACAGACAGACAGACAGACAGACAGACAGACAGACAGACAGACAGACAGACAGACAGACAGACAGATAGATAGATAGATAGATAGATAGATAGATAGATAGATAGATAGATAGATAGATAGATAGATAGATAGATAGATAGATAGATAGATAGATAGATAGATAGATAGATAGATAACGAGAGAGAGAGAAAAGGAGAGAGAGAGAGAGAGAGAGTCTTTTCTGTTATCTATATTACGAAATGTTCTGCTCCTCCATTTTCTGCTGCACTGGCTGCTGAAGACATTCCTCAATAAACGTGATGGAGGAGGCTGCATGCCCAAACCATGCTGATCTGTTCTGGTGGTGGCAAAGCCACCGAGAACACGAACCGGACAGGCCAGAAGTCTGGGACCAGGAAGAGCAAGACGCAAACATGTTGAAATCGGAGGCGTTGGGCCACATGCCTAAAGTTTCAGAGCAACGAAATTCTCACCATGAATGACGTCATAGTTTAGATGAAAGTAGTTATGATGCTAGTGCGGTGAAATTCCGCCAGTCGGCGACAGCCCTGCGTCGAAAGATTGCAACCAATGCTATGGGTGGTCACATTCCTCTGTGTTCTAGATTCAAGTAAGTAAAGTAAAGTACCCCCGTCACGCCAAGTGGCGTATAGGGAAATATGGTGTTAGTGGACCTATATTTTACAGACCTTCAGCACATGATTTTTGGGGTAATGTGGTCGGTATTACGCCCGTGCTGCATTATTTTCCTAGAAAAAAATCCGGTACTCATTTAAGGCAGGGTGAACCCGGAAGCCGTCGGTTGGAATCGAACCCTACCCCTTTATCCTTTGTAGTCCAGTTCACTAACAACTGAGCTATCGTGGCTCCCTGTTCTAGATTCAAGGCACAGAGAAAATAGTTAATGATCAAACACCATCTATAAATATACGACAGTGAAATGCAATAAAAAATGTTAAATGAGACAGTTTCCCCTAAAGCAGAGGTAGGCAATCTAAGGTCCGTGGGTCAGAACCGGCCCGCCAAACTATTTTGACCGTCTCTTGTGCTTGATTTGGAAATTACTATACACTCCATTCCTGAGATAAAAAAAATAATAATAAATGAAAAGTAAAACAAAAACAAGAAGTCAATTAACCGACACAAATTTAGAAAACATACTGCGCATTGCTGTTGGTCAAATACCACCAAACATGGACAATCTTGTGCGCGAAGTTCGGACACAACCCTCTTCTTTAACGGCTAAGTAATTTATAATTTATTGTTTAATTTCCTCTCCCCCCCCCCCTCCAACTCACCTGTCTTACCCCTCTCCCTTTCATTCCACTCTTTTTTCTGTCTTCCACTCTCCATAACTAATTAGATTTTTAGATTACAATCGCTGGTTATCGCAAATTAGGTAATATATATAATGGCTTCATTAGGTGATGGTATATGGCTCACGGTGTCGTTATAGTTTTCAAATATAGCCCTTAGAAAATAAAAGGCTGCCCATCCCTGCCCTAAAGCTTCGTCTGCAGGAATAACAAATTGTAACCTGTATTCACAAAACATACCTTGATTAAAACCATAGATTTACAATCAAAGGATACTAGACTTAAAGGTAAAGGTAAAGTACGAGACTTGAATCGGCGTTAGCACGCGAGTTTTCACCCATATGTGTTCGGTCGTCTATCCAGAAGTGTTCGGAGGCTTCCGGATAGTGTCGCATCAAGCATCGAAACCCATGATGCGAGGCGGCATTCCTCACCTTCCCACAGTAATATCCTGGTGCCTATTTCTGCAGCGGCTGGGTCGACGGCGGGGGTATTTTTTTTCTAACCACGAGTACAACTCACACTGCTTCCAGCGGGAATCGAACACGGGTTGTCTGAACGTCGGTAGCCTGGTCGAGTGATTTTCACAGCTAGGTTACTGTGGTCCCGTTCCGATTCGATCGAGAGAAGCACAAAGAGAGTACTATAGTCCGTTTCAACATGATTTTTTTTTCCACGCTTGACTTCAAATATTCCATAACCTTTACACACGTAAACATGATTTTTTTTGCATTTGGTCTTATTTTGTCAATGGCCCAAAAGTTTTCTAAAATGCAATATTGCAGATTCACCTGCAACGGCTAATTCCTTACGGCTAATTCTTTTCGACGTATGCTGTTATTTTGTGATTGAAGAAAATAGTTTACCGTAATTTAAGCAATTGGCCTATTCCAGCATAGGTGTAACACAATTTGAATGTTAAAGGGGTTTCTTATCTGAATACCATGTGAGGTATTTTTTATTTATTTTATCCAAATATTTGAGTGAAGAACAAAGCGTATTCACTGTAAACGATAATTATTATACACATATATATAATTACTTACTTATTCGGAATCAGAGGAATCTAAAATATCATCACTATTCTCGGCTGAACGAACGACAGTCCATCATCATTCCAATAGTTATTTTCCTCCTTCAAGACATGTTCAACACATTTACGTCAATAGTCATTGTCTATCTGCGAGAGGGCGGCATATATTAGTTCTTTCATATCACATAGTTTGAAAGTTTTATTTTCAGCTGCTTCCTGTCCTTTAACTTTTGCCCAAGCGAGTTCAATTGGGTTTAAATGTGAATGATATGGTGGCAGTCTCAAAAACATATGGCCATGCTGTTGAATCAACTTGTCGATATGCAATATCTTAGTCTTTTGTGATTTCTTAACAAGGGACAATAATTCAGGTTTCAGACACCCTCGTAAATGGAATGTCTTCCTTTCTGAGCCACATCTTTATTGCACCTTTTTGTGTTGGAAGATGTCTAGATTTTGTCTTCATCTGTCACATCGTTCTGGTGTGATGCGTTGTCCATTATCACACAGGATGGTCTGTCTAGGGACGGAAGAAGGTTAGTTACAACCAACTCTCTAAATATTTTACCGTTCATCTCGGTATGATAGTCCCGGTTGTCCGTGTATTTGGAAGTGAAAACAAGCTCAGCATTTTTCACCAGCCTACTATGTGTGTTTGCCTGCATGTGCCATAATCAGAGGTTGTCCTTTACCACTGGGTACATATCTTTTATATCGTTCCATCTGATAACTGTCATTCCTTTTCACTTGTGGTGAGCATTGATCCAAGTTTTATCCACATACACAATATCATAATCTTGATCCAAGTTTCATCCACATACACAATATCATAATCTTGATCCAAGTTTCATCCACATACACAATATCATAATCTTGATCCACGTTTCATCCACATACACAATATCATAATCTTGATCCACGTTTCATCCACATACACAATATCATAATCTGATCCAAGTTTCATCCACATACACAATATCATAATCTTGATCCAAGTTTCATCCACATACACAATATCATAATCTTGATCCACGTTTCATCCACATACACAATATCATAATCTTGATCCAAGTTTCATCCACATACACAATATCATAATCTTGATCCAAGTTTCATCCACATACACAATATCATAATCTTGATCCAAGTTTCATCCACATACACAATATCATAATCTTGATCCAAGTTTTATCCACATACACAATATCATAATCTTGATCCAAGTTTCATCCACATACACAATATCATAATCTTGATCCAAGTTTCATCCACATACACAATATCATAATCTTGATCCAAGTTTCATCCACATACACAATATCATAATCTTGATCCAAGTTTCATCCACATACACAATATCATAATCTTGATCCAAGTTTCATCCACATACACAATATCATAATCTTGATCCAAGTTTTATCCACATACACAATATCATAATCTTGATCCAAGTTTCATCCACATACACAATATCATAATCTTGATCCAAGTTTCATCCACCTACACAATATCATAATCTTGATCCAAGTTTCATCCACATACACAATATCATAATCTTGATCCAAGTTTCATTCACATACACAATATCATAATCTTGATCCAAGTTTTCATCCACATACACAATTCATAATCTTGATCCAAGTTTATCCACATACACAATATCATAATCTTGATCTAAGTTTCATCCACATACACAATATCATAATCTTGATCCAAGTTTCATCCACATACACAATATCATAATCTTGATCCAAGTTTCATCCACATACACAATATCATAATCTTGATCCAAGTTTCATCCACATACACAATATCATAATCTTCATCCAAGTTTTATCCACATACACAATATCATAATCTTGATCCCAGTTTCATCCACATACACAATATCATAATCTTCATCCAAGATTTATCCACATACACAATATCATAATCTTGATCCAAGTTTTATCCACATACACAATATCATAATCTTGATCCAAGTTTCATCCACATACACAATATCATAATCTTGATCCAAGTTTCATCCACATACACAATATCATAATCTTGATCCAAGTTTCATCCACATACACAATATCATAATCTTGATCCAAGTTTCATCCACATACACAATATCATAATCTTGATCCAAGTTTTATCCACATACACAATATCATAATCTTGATCCAAGTTTTATCCACATACACAATATCATAATCTTGATCCAAGTTTTATCCACATACACAATATCATAATCTTGATCCAAGTTTTATCCACATACACAATATCATAATCTTGATCCAAGTTTTATCCACATACACAATATCATAATCTTGATCCAAGTTTCATCCACATACACAATATCATAATCTTGATCCAAGTTTCATCCACATACACAATATCATAATCTTGATCCAAGTTTCATCCACATACACAATATCATAATCTTGATCCAAGTTTCATCCACATACACAATATCATAATCTTGATCCACGTTTCATCCACATACACAATATCATAATCTTGATCCAAGTTTTATCCACATACACAATATCATAATCTTGATCCAAGTTTCATCCACATACACAATATCATAATCTTGATCCAAGTTTCATCCACATACACAATATCATAATCTTGATCCAAGTTTTATCCACATACACAATATCATAATCTTGATCGCGCATCCGCGTACTTCACGTCAATATTACATAGATATAAAAAGGAAAACTAGACAAAGAAATTGACATGAGAATACAAAAAGCAAATGCTGTCACATACCAGATTTCACCATTGCTAAGACATCCAAACATTTCTTTAGCAGCTAAACAACAAATGATAAATAACGTTTTCATATCAGCTTTGTGCTATGAAAGTCAAACATGGACCCTTTCTAAATCACAATTAAGAAAGATCAATACATGTAAGGTGACCAGACGTCCCGATTTTTCCGGGACAGTCCGATTTTTTACTCTTTTTTCAACCTTTGTCCCGGATTTGTTACTGTCCCGAATTTGTCCCGATTTGGCAGATTTTTTAGCTTTTGTCCCGGATTTGTGAAAATACATTAGGGACACAAACGTTTACCAATGTTGCCAATATGGTAAACGTCTCTTGGACTTAAAAATAGACATTATTCCGTTGTTGTGTAGAAAATATTTAAAAAGTTGAACTGGCTGTTCATTTAGCGAAATAGTAACAGTAAAATGCGCTCCAAGTTTTAAAACTTTTATACTGAAACTGAAATACTGATCAGAAAAGTACAACAATCTGCTTCACCTTCCATTTAAGTGAGTATCACTAATGTTTTTTTTTTTTTTAAATCTCCTGATAACGATTTATAAGCCTATATTTTAAAGTGTTTTAGTTAGTTTTAATATATATATATATATATATATAATATGTATTATTCACTTTAAAAAGACAGAAGAAATTTTATTTTATTGATGGGAAATTTATGTCAAATTAATCCGTCCCGGATTAAGGTTTCAAAAATATGGTCACCTTAATACATGTGAGATGAGATGCTTGAGAAAAGTAACAAACAACACAAGAAGAGATAGAATACCAAATGAAACCATAATAAAAATGGTAGGAACAAAGACCCAAGAATATATAGAACAACAACAACTTAAATGGTTTGGCCACCTGGTCAGAATGAATCCTTATCAATCACCATCAAGGGCGTTCTTCTCGAGAATACATGGAAAAGGACCAAGAGGAAGACCCAGAAGAAGATGGATAGATGCAGTGACAGAGACATGTAACAACAAAGGAAAATCACTAATTCAGACAGTTCGAGCAGTTCATGAACGACAAATGATATAACCACGACACCTTTTAGGTATCAGGGAAAAGAGAAAAGAAGAAAGAAGATAGATATAAAGTGTGGCTTCTCGCAAATGACGTTTCTTCCACTACTGTACTCCCTAAACGTAAAGCCGATGCTTCTAACTGTTCTCCATAATGTAGATTGATTTCAATACATCAGTGTCATTGTGTGTTCTCCGTCGATTCATCAGTTTTCTTACTGTAACGCGTTTTAGGTATCGAAAATTATATAAATCTCTCTTGTAACCACATCTCTGTCAAAACTATCTACTATATTTTTTCTTCCTTGCCTGCTGGTATTGATTGAAATTACAACTCCATTAGCTTTGAGTCATTGATTAAATGAACGCTTACTTAAATCCAAAACGTGAATAGTTCTCTTTTCAGGATTTGAGATACTCCGATATAGTTTCCTACGCTTAGATTCTCGGCATGAAATATTTATAAAAATTCACTGCAACTGATTACAGTGTCAGAAACTTGACTTTAACACTCATTTCAATGAATGCATAGAATCACCCAACGATTATACAACGCCAATGAGTTATTGATTTATTAGTGGGTCATTATCATTGCACTCCGAACATGTCCATAGCTGCTCAGATCCCTCCTCAGCAACGCTTAAAGTATCCAGCGACTGACGACTCCAGTTCTGTGTTGGTTGATAAGTTGGTTGATTACACGCCCACTAAGTTTCTCGTTCCTCGCTGTGCCCAACTTATAGCTTGTTTCATAACTCGTGCCAACTTTAAAAATCGATAGCTTTTTAACCGCTTGTTGTAAGATATTCAAAATTTGCATGTAAAGTTATAATGATTAGAACCCAACAGGGAATTAATTTCATTTTAAAAAAACATTTGGTTATTATTGTTGCTTATTTGATTTATATAAATTTATAACGACCCATTGATGTAGTCAAAACTTAATGTTTACAGTATTTTAACTAAAAATAGCGAGTACAAATCCATACACGGTAGAATTGACGTATTTGCACGCTTTCCAGTGATTTTTTTGACACAATTAGACACTTGAGAAATTGTGTGTTCCATTTCCGTTCATTCATAGGTGTAGACGTGGAACAATAACATTTATCATGAGTCTTAAAATGAAATTCTGCAGTTTACAAAACATCGCAATAAAAATGTATGTATTTTTGCAAAGAGGCTAAACGAGGAGGATTATTTCATTCTTAGAAAACCCTGAGAATAAAGACACATTTTGGATTTATCTAAACGGTCATTTAATCGCTGGATTCAAGCACGTGACCTTCAATGTTCAAAATATACAAAACCACAAGGAAGAGCAAAAATGTTGGATAATTTCGACAGTGAACTTATTAGAAGTGAAATTCGAAAAATGTTGGGTATTAATGAAACTGTTACAATAAGAAATTAAAAATTCGCTGAAAAAGAACAACAGTATTGAAATATCAAAGTCTACATTATGGAGGAATGTGAGCTGCAGGCTTTACATTCAGAAAGTATTCCAATGGACGAAACATCATCTGTGAGAAGCCACATATAGTAGTCGTGAGAAGCAAGTACTTACGTGAAGTAAAAGAGGTGCGCAAGCAAGGTTATGATATTGTGTACTTGGATGAAACATGGATCAATGCTCACCACACTAACCAAAGGGAATGGCAGTCATCAGATGGAAAGATTAAGAGATTAATACCTAGCAGCAAAGGACAGCGCTTGATAATTGCTCATGCAGGTAGTCGACAACATGGACTAATACAGAATGCAGAGCTCATTTTTCTTTCAAAATCCATAGACAATCGGGATTATCACTCTGAGATGAATGGTCACATATTTAGACATTAGATTGAAAATTCTGTTCTCCCATCACTAGATCGACCATCTTGCCTAATAATGGACAATGCAGCGTACCACAACATTGTTGCACTTGAAGATAAAGTCCAGACATCATACAGTACAAAAGATGCTATTAAGATATGGCTCACAAAGAGCATATACAATTTAATAACATGTACTTAAAACCTGAATTACTATCTCTAGTAAAGCAAAAACAAAGGACAAAGATTTTTCAAATAGATAAGATTATCCAAGAGCACGGTCATATTAGTTTGAGGCTGCCACCTTACCATGCTCATTTAAATCCAATAGAACTAATCTGGGCAAAATTAAAAGGACAAGTGGCAGATGAAAATACAACATTCAAAATATGCGATGTAAAGACTCTTGCTAATCTCGCTTTATTAAATATAGACAAAGATTATTGAGCTAAATGTGAAGACCACGTCTTAAAACAGGAAGAGGAATATTGGAAAAATGATGGTTTGTGGAATGTTCAACCCCAAACAGTTATTAATCTTTTAGACTCGTCTGATTCAGAATGAAGTATATAGCCCCCACAATGTTGGCCCCTATATTACCTTAAATTAGTTCAACAAACGGTCCTTTTCAGGACCACACAACTATGAAAATTGGACATACAGGTATACCTTGATATTATCGTCCGTCCTCGAACTGAGAAGACAATAATTCTCCTGGTGTTTTTCCTTATTCAGTTATTTCCCCATTACGGCCAAGCCTTTACCTAGTGAAAATTAATCATAGACCAGCAACTACGGTAATTTCTATTATTTAGGGGTTCACAATTTACAATTTTGACAAACATCAAAGAAATTCGCCGCTTTAAGAAAACTGCAGCTGCAAGATATTTGTTAAATATACATTTAAAGGGTCTTTTGCATTCTAATAACATTTGGAAAATTTCAACAGTATTTAACAAACGGTTAGAGAGCAATAGCGTTTTGAAGTTGGGCAAGTGATTTAAAACGAGCTATAACACCCATCTCTTTTATCCAAAGGAGTGACGTGGACTCATGGTTGTCGAAGACATGTGTCATTATAACTCCCCGCAGGACATTGATTATGTCCGCCCGATCCATTTGTTGACCGTCCTCAACAATAACGCAGCTAGCCAACCTGTCAGCTCTTCGCATTTTCCCGTATTCCCGCATGTCCTAGGACGTAGACAAAGGTGACCTTACGTATTTTTGACTTCCACAAAGACTCAACCCATTGCATACGTACAGATACCGCCACCATTGTTCTTATCATGCTCATCGAATCACTCAGTATACAGACGTGGGTGTAGTCTTGTGACTCTAACCAGTGAATACCTTGGTCACTGCCATCACCTCCATCATCACTCGTGACTACTCATGGTCATGACGTATGCACCACTGTTACTTGACTATTCTGTCTGCTGAGCGTGCTGTAAATGCCATGCACTCCTTTGATGTCATATACAGATCCGCCTGTATAGATGACTGCATCTTTCTCATCGGTGTTATCCCAGATGAGACCATTGACCTCAGCATTAACCACGACTGGGTTCTGTTCCCTACTTTTCCTGTCGAGTGTGACAATACACGAGAATGTCCCTTGAATGACGTAGGCACCGGTATCCACTCCTCGCCAACGCTGATATTGGTAAGCTCACAGACCTGTTTGATGACATCTTCTGCTCGGCCCACCCATGATTGCTCTTTTTAGCCTGACCCTTCCTTGTGGTGAGCTCATGATGCAATCAATGCTCTTATCTGTACTTATCTTCAGGTATGCCGTGCCCTCTAGATCCTGATCCTTTCATCCATGGTTGGAAAGTCGAAAAGATACCTCATTGCTACACAGGGAGTGTCCTTCGTACACCGCAAGATAATGCGCATAGTTTCATTATGTATTTTCTCCAGATTGTTAATTTCCGTCTTACTGACTGTAAGAACTGCAGGGCATACTTGATTGGTGCGAGGTCTAGTCCCTGGAACAGAAGGGTAAGTAGACTCTGCTCGATGTTGGCAGCTGCCATGACCTTCAAGGATGCCAATCCTTTGCGGGATTTTGTTTTCACATGGTCGACGTGGTCTCGAAAACACATGCTACAATCAAACTTAACTCCGAGGTCATTACCCTGTCCCTGGTCACCTCATCAGCTCCCATTCGTACCACCGGTGTTTCCGTGTTAACGATATGATTGTTAATGAGAACCATGAAACTGATGTTTCATTAGGATTCCCCAGTGTACCTGACACTCCACACCAAGAAAAGATGCGATCGAGTTTGTTTTGCATTGTGGAGGCGATTCCCCGTCTGTCTCTTCCCTGTCGATATACCAGAATATCATCAGCAAAAGTCATAGTTCTTCCCTTCCATCCAGCGTTGTACCATGATCGTTATTGTGTACACGTTAAATAGAACTGGTGACAATGGTGAGCAGTCCTGGAAAAATTGGCTCATTGGCTCGGATGACCAACTTCCACGATGAGAATCATCTTCCTTTGAAACAGTGCTGCAGTGATCCATCTAATGAGGAAAGGGTGCACCGCCAGTTTGAGGAGCATATGCAAGAGGTATTCAAACGGTACCTTGTTGTATGCATCCTCCAGATCTATAGAAGCAGCACATGTCTCTTCTCGTCTGTGGAAGCTTCGAAGACGTCATTAGCAAAGACTGCCGCATTGAGCCATGTTTCTTTGTTATATCTATAACCTTCGAGTGTGGGTGGGAACGCGCGTTTCTGTTCAAGATGACAGGTGAGGACACGGGCAAATATTTTCTCCAGCAGCTTGCCCGCAGTGTTCTGCATCGTTATGATTCTGTAGGCACTGATCTGGAATGGTCCTTGTTTGGCTTCGGTAGCGGTAGTAAGTAGCTGTGTAACCACCCCATCTTAATCTTACCACTCCGAATTCTGGCATTAAACTCATTGGCCAGTTTTGTCAAGTCATCGTCAGCTAAATCGCCTATGTCATCGTACCGAACACCATCGTGACCAGGATCAATGTTGTGTTACCTTTTAAGTGAATGGTATCGGCTGTGATTGTGAGATCTTCTCCCAGCCCTACATCCTTACACAATTCTGAAAGGGACCTCCGTATCCTCATTCTTACAGCCTCATTCTTTGTTCAGTCTGCTCAATGTAGCGGGCATGCAGGGCCTTCCCTTTGCTCTCATCAGATTTGTGCCATATCTGGCCTGTGCCTTGTAAGTCTGGTATGCCTCTGTGTTGTATTGTGCCATTCATGCTCTGATGAAGGCGCCAGAATGTGGCTAGTGATTTTTCTGAGCACATTATTTTACAGAAATCATCCCACTTTGCTTCCTTAGCCTGCATAGTTTAAAGAGCATCATTGTTTTGGTCGACCTCTTCTTTCAGGCGCTTCAAGAGCTCAATTTGCGTTCTTCCATTCTTTCTGGCTTTCTGCCATGTCTTGGCCGTTTGTCTCTTGTCCGCCAGCTTCCTCGACTTCTACGTTCCACCAGGGTAGCTGCATCCATCTCTCCTTCCTCCTGCGAGGGGCGGCCTGTTTCCTATGTCTGATTTTGCTAATGACGTCCTGGTCTGTGTTTCATAGTGGAATGTGTGAAGCTTCCTTTTCTGGCTTCTATTTCTGCCTTTCTCAATCAGGAGGACACATGGATAGTGATCACTTTCGTGGAATCAACATACACTCCACCTGCAAACTGGTGCGAATGCAGAAAACACCAGTGCAGGTCTATGACACTATCAGAGTCCCCTGTTCGAGTGTCCATTCTTGTTGCCCTTCCATCATTCAAGCACACTAAATCGACCGACACCAGCGCGTTTTCTAGGTCTCCCCCCTGCTTGCTGATTATGACGTTACCCCACTGGTTCCTCTAGTATTAAAGTCTCCACAGAAATGACCTTCTCCCTCGAATGCGAAGAGAGTCTGCCATTGTTGTGCGTCCACCTTCCAATTACAGGCATACACATTTATAACCACGAAAGGAACTGGGGTCTGCACCCTAATTGCATGTACCTGCAATTCTGCATTGTCCCATGCAGACATATCAACCTCAGTTGCTACCATGTTGTTTCGCACAAGGATGACCTGTCCAAGGTGTCTTCTATTGTATAAACAATGAAATCTAGGGGCACTAACTGTCCTACCAATGAATAGAAACGGAAATTGTTATCATCATCATCGAGTGCCATCTCCGCAACGAAGCTTGGCTACCATGGAGCGCCATTCTGCTCTGTCTCTTGCTTTGATGGTGTAGGTTGTCACAGGCTGGTTTGTCCATCTTTTGATGTTACTCGTCTATGTTAGTCTTGGTCTGCCTCTGCCTCTTTACCTTGTATTTCCCCTCCATAATTACTTTTAGTACGCTGTTGTGTCTTTTAACATGACCCAAAAATCGAATTTGTCTTGTTCTAATTGTGTTTAGTAGTTCTCTTTTCAAATGAGGAAAAATACTTGCAATATAATTTTTGACAATAGAAACAAGAAAAAGAGTTCTTAAATGTTACGTAGAGCCGTCTTAACATATGGATGCGAGTCATGGACAATAGGACAACAGACAGAAAATCACTGGAGTCTGTGGAGATGTGGTTTTACAGAAGAATGTTGAGAATACCATGGACAGCTAGGAAGAGTAGTGAAAAGGTTCTGAGAGAGGCCAAGGCAAAAAGAGAGCTAATTTCCAATGTTAGGAAGAGACAGTCATCATTTTTTGGCCATGTAATGAGAAGAGAACAACTTGAATATATTGTGACAACTGGAAAAATTGAGGGACGAAGAGATAGAGGGAAGCAAAGAGAAAAAATAACAGACAGCTGAAGAGAATGGCTTGGCAGAAGGTCAACAACAGAAATGATAAATAGCTGCCGAGATCGAAAGTTGTGGAGAGACATGATCCACCTACTCCACTAGGCCCGGTACTTGATGATGATGATGAGTTCTCTTTTCATTTTTAGTTGTTTTAAGACTTAATCGTTTGCTTTCTTTTCCTTCCATCCATTTCTACCTATTCTTCTATATATCCACACTAAGTTATAATTAAAGATTTTTATAAATTCAAAATTACTTGTCATTCAAGCATCCTGCTAAAATGTGCGGCGAAACTATACAAATCACGGGAATTGCGTGAAAGATTAGCAAACGAAATAGGTCATAAATGTTATTGAGTTATTTGCGGGTCATCATCATTGCACTCCGAACATGTCCATAGGTGCTCAGATACCCTCCTCAGCAATTCCCGCAGTGTCCAGCGAACTGACGGCTCCAGTTCTATGTTGGTTGATAAGTCTTCCTACACGGCCACTAAGTTTCTCATTTCTGGCTGTGCCAATCTTAGCTCCAATTTTCATCATCCGAAGAAGTAACCTGGATCTGTGTTTGTCGAAGTCCTGTGCTCTTCACACATCTCGGAGGTCATTGATCATGTCCGCCTGATCCAATGGTTTCCCTTTCTCAAACGACAGCGCAGCTAGCCAACCTGTTCGCTCTTTCATTTCCCGTACTCCGCATGTCCAGGGAGATAGACAAAGGTGACCTTACGTATTTTAGATTTCTGCAACGACTCTACCCATTGCATGCGTACAGAGCCCGCCTCCACTTTTTTTTATCATTCTCATCGAAATCACTCAGTATACATGCGTGGGTGTAGTCTTGTGACTCTAACCATTTGAATGCCTTGGTCACGCCATCACCTCCATTGTCATGCTACTCGTGATATGACGTATGCACCACTGTCTTCGTGGACTATTCTGCCTGCCGAGAGTGCTGTAAATGTCCATGCATTTCTTTGGTGTCGTCTTACAGATTCGTCTGTATAAATGACTGCATCTTTCTCATCGGTGTTATCGCAGATGAGACCGTTGACCTCAGCATTAACCACGACTGGGTTCTGTTCCTTACTTTTCCTGTCGAGTGTGACAACACCCGAGAATGTCCCCTTGAATGACGTAGGCCACCGGTATCCACTCCTCACCAACGCTGATATTGGTAAGCCCACAGACCTGTTGATGACATCTTCTGCTCGGCCCACCCATGATTTGCCTCTTTTTAGCCTGAAACCTTTCCCTGTGTTGAGCACGTGGTGCAATGGATGCTCTGTATCTGTACTAATCTTCAGGTATGCTCGTACTCACCAGATCTTGATTATGTCATCCATGGTTGGAAAAGTCAAGAAGATACCTCATTGCTACACAGGAAGTGTCCCTTGTACATCCCAAGATAATGCGCATGGCTTCATTTTGTATTTTCTCCAGCCTATCAATTTGAGTCGTACTGACAGTAAGAATTGCCAGGGCATACTCGATTGGTGCGAGGACTAATCCCTGGATCAAAAGAGTAAGTAGCCTCTGCTCGATGTTGGCAGCTGCCATGACCTTCAAGCGGCTAATCCTTTGCGGGATTTTTGTTATCACATGGTTGATGTGGTCCCGAAAACACAAGCTGCGATCAAACTTAACTCCGAGGTATGTCATCAACTTGTCCCTGACCACCTCATCAGCTCCCATTCGTACTACCGGTGTGGTCGTATTAACGATATGATTGTTAAGGGAGAACCATGCAATTGATGCTTTATTAGGATTAAGGCTTCTGAAACCCCACACCAGGAAGAAATGCGATCGAGTTCGTCTTGCATTGTGGAGGCGACTCCCGTCTGTCTCTTACCTGTCGATATACCAGAATATCATCAGCAAAAGTCATAGTTCTTCCCCTTCCATCCAGCTGTTGTTCCGTGATCGTTATTTGTACACGTTAAATAGCACTGGTGACAATGGTGAGCCTTGTGGCAGCCCTGGACAAATGGATGTTTGCTCGGAAGACCACTTCCACATCTGAGTATCATCTTCCTCTGAAACAGTGCCGTAGTGATCCATCTAATGAGGAAGGGGTGCACCGCCAGGTCAGAAATATGAAGGGTAAACCATATAAAATAATGGTTTGTCTAATGTTTATAGTAAATGTGTATACATTAAATAAAGAAAATTAAAAACCGTACGTTTTTAATTAGGAACAAAAATATATTCGTGGAGACATTAAGATTATTATGTCATGTGCACAATTTGAACACTGTCGATCAAGTGGTTATAGAGATTTTAATTATAAATAACGGCTAGCCATTTTTAAACGGACTATAACACTGACACGCAATAATGCTCTAATCAGTGAAGTATCAGTAAATACAAAGATAATTCAGAAATCATAAGAGCTGACATGTTAATAAGGAACATCAATATTTTCATTTCTCAACTTACATGGTCCAGCAAACAAGGATCAGTCAACATCAAGAACGGACAACAAGTAGTATGACGATAAAGGGCATCGATAAGGGCTTTTGTTTCGTTAGAGTGGGGGCTTCGTGGTCCAGATGTAGCCGTCGGCCTTAGGACAGGAAGGTCACGCGTTCAAATCCGGCTGAAGGGGGAGGTAATAAAAAAAAGAATCGAATTCATGGTTTTTCTTTGAGGTTTTACCCTCCCCTTGTCTCTGGGTAATGAGATCCCATGTTTAGTCCTTTCGAAATCGGTGAAAAATAGGTGGTCCCTTGTGCACTTGCACACGTTAAAGAACCCTTGGTTGTTAAACGTCGAAAATAGCAGGCCAAAAGTGGCCTCTACCGGGGACAAACAATTGTTGCACAAATTTACGTATGCTGAAGACAGATGTGTCGGGCATAGAGGCGCAAATGTCGAGGCCTTGTCGTAAATTATCCGCATGACACATTCACCCCAACCTAACGGGTGAACGTTAAGAAGATCTTGTTAGGGTCACAAGAAGAGAAGATCTTGTTAAGGTCACAAGAAGAAGATCTTGTTAGGGTCACAAGAAGAAGATCTTGTTAGGATCACTAAAAGAGAGAAACTTGTTAGCTCACAAAAAAAGATCTTGTTAAGGTCACACGAAGAAGATCTTGTTAGGCCACACGAAGAAGATCTCGTTAAGGCACAAGAAATCTTGTTAGGTCACAGGAAGAGAGGATCTTTTTAGGTCACAAGAAGAAGATCTTGTTAAGGTCACACGAAGAAGATCTTGTTAGGTCACACGAAGAAGATCTTGCTAGGTCACAAGAAGAAGATCTTCTTAGAGTCACAAGAAGAAGAAGAAGATCGTGTTAGGCCACACGAAGAAGTTTTTGTTAGGCCACAAATCTTCTTAAGTTCAGAAAAATAAAATCTTATTAGGTCACAAGAAGAAGAAGATCCTGTTAGAGTCACAAGGATAAAATGATCTTGTTAGGTCACAAATAGAAGAAGAAGATCTTTTTAGGTCACAAGAAGAAGAAGATCTTGTTAGATCACAAGAAGAGGAACATCTTGTTATGTCACGAGAAGAAGATCTCGTGAGGTCACAAGAAGAAGAAGATCTTTTTAGGTCACAAGCAGAAGAAGATCTTTTAGGTCACAAGAAGAAGATCTTGTTAGATCACAAGAAGCGGAACATCTTGTTATGTCACAAGAAGAAGATCTTTTAGGTCACAAGAAGAAGATTTTTTAGGTCACAAGAATAAGAAGATCTTGTTAGGTCACAAGAAGAAGATTTTTTTAGGTCACAAGAAGAAGATCTTTTAGGTCACACGAGGAAGAAGATCTTTTTAGGTCACAAGAAGAAGATCTTTTAGGTCACAAGAAGAAGATTTTTTAGGTCACAAGAATAAGAAGATCTTGTTAGGTCACAAAAGAAGATTTTTTAGGTCACAAGAAGAAGATCTTGTTAGGTCACACGAGGAAGAAGATCTTTTTAGGTCACAAGAAGAAAAAGATCTTGTTAGATCACAAGAAGAGGAACATCTTGTTATGTCACAGGAAGAAGAAGATCTTGTTAGGTCACAAGAAGATCTTTTAGGTCACAAGAAGATCTTGTTAGGTCACAAGAAGAGGAAGATCTTGTTATGTCACAAGAAGAAGATCGTGTTAGAGTCACAAGAAGCAGATCGTGTTAGAGTCACAAGAGGAAGAAAATCGAGTTAAGGTCACACAATTACAATGATAGTGTGCTGATTGACCCAATATCTTCATCCACACAGTTCAGAGTCCACTAGCACGCGATGGCTGGAGTCATTAAAAAGGTCAAGATCTGCAGTGTGATCTTCTTGTTCATCAAGGGTCACACTGATGTTAAGACAAAGAAAATTAAAATAAATGCCCGTTCGACGTTACCTTCGCAGAAACTAAATCTAAATAGGCCAGATACTAAAGCTAAATAGGCCAGATACTAAAGCTAAATAGGGCAGATACCAAGCTAAATAGGGCGGATACTAAATCTAAATAGGACAGATACTAAAACTAAATAGGACGGATACTAAATCTAAATAGGACAGATACTAAACTAAATAGGGCGGATACTAAAGCTAAATAGGGAAGATAGTAAAACTAAAAAGGGTGGATACTAAAACTAAATAGTGCGGATACTAAACTAAAAAGGGCGGATACTAAAACTAAATATGGCAGATACTAAAACTAAATAGGGCAGATACTGAACTAAATAGGGCAGATACTAAAACTAAATAGGGCAGATACTGAAACTAAATAGGGCGGATACTAAAACTAAATAGGGCAGATACTAAACTAAAAGGGGCGGATACTAAAACTAATATGGCAGATACTAAAACTAAATAGGGCAGATACTAAAACTAAATAAGGCAGATACCAAAACTAAATAGGACGGATACTAAAACTAAATAAGCCAGATACTAAAGCTAAATAGGGCGGATACTAAAAATAATAGGCCAGATACTAAGCTAAAAAGGGCGGATATTAAAACTAAATAGGGCGGATATTAAAACTACATAGGGCGGATACTAAAACTAAATAGGGCGGATACCAAAACTAAATAGGGCGGATATTAAAACTAAATAGGGCGGATACTAAAACTAAATAGGGCGGATACTAAAACTAAATAGGCCAGATACTAAAACTAAATAGGCCAGATACTAAAACTAAATAGGCCAGATACTAAAACTAAATAGGGCGGATACTAAAACTAAATAGGCCAGATACTAAAACTAAATAGGGCGGATACTAAAACTAAATAAGCCAGATACTAAAACTAAATAGGGCGGATATTAAAACTAAATAGGGCGGATACTAAAACTAAATAGGGCGGATACTAAAATTAATAGGCCAGATACTAAAACTAAATATGGCAGATACTAAAACTAAAAGGGGCGGATACTAAAACTAAATATGGCAGATACTAAAACTAAATAGGCCAGATACTAAAACTAAATATGGCAGATACTAAGCTAAAAGGGGCGGATACTAAACTAAATATGGCAGATACTAAAACTAAATAGGCCAGATACTAAAACTAATATGGCAGATACTAAAAGCTAAATAGGGCGGATACTAAAACTAAATAGGGCAGATACTAAAACTATACAGGGCGGATACTAAAACTAAATAGGGCGGATACTAAAGCTAAATAGGCCAGATACTAAAACTAAACGGGCAGATACTAAACTAAATAGGGCAGATACTAAAACTAAATAGGCAGATACTAAAACTAAATAGGACGGATACTAAAACTAAATAGGCCAGATACTAAAACTAAATAGGGCAGATACTAAAACTAAATAGGGCGGATATTAAAACTAAATAGGGCGGATACTAAACTAAATAGGCGGATATTAAAACTAAATAGGGCGGATACTAAAACTAAATAGGGCGGATACTAAAACTAAATAGGGCAGATACTAAAACTAAACAGGGCGGATACTAAAACTAAATAGGGCGGATACTAAAGCTAAATAGGCCATATACTAAAACTAAATAGGGCAGATACTGAAACTAAATTGGGCAGATACTAAATTAAATAGGGCAGATACTGAAACTAAATAGGGCGGATACTAAAACTAAATAGGGCAGATACTAAAACTAAAAGGGCGGATACTAAAACTAAATATGGCAGATACTAAAACTAAATAGGGCAGATACTAAACTAAATAAGGCAGATACCAAAACTAAATATGACGGATACTAAAACTAATAAGCCAGATACTAAAGCTAAATAGGGCGGATACTAAAACTAAATAGGGCAGATACTAAAACTAAACAGGGCGGATACTAAAACTAAATAGGGCGGATACTAAGCTAAATAGTTCAGATACTAAAAGTAAATGGGACAGATACTAAAACTAAATAGGGCGGATACTAAAACTATATAGGGCAGATAGTAAAACTAAAAAGGGCGGATACTAAAACCAAATAGGGCAGATGGGGATTACTATAACTAAATAGGGCAGAAAGCAAAACTAAAATGGGAGGATACTATAACTAAATAGGGCAGATAGTAAAACTAAAATGGCAGGATACTATAACTAAATATGGCCGATAGCTAAACTAAAATGGGAGGATACTATAACTAAATAGGGCAGATAGTAAAACTAAAATGGGAGGATACTATAACTAAATAGAGCAAATAGCAAAATTAAAATGGAAGGACACTATAACTAAATAGGGCAGATAGCAAAACTGAAAAGGGCGGTTGCTAAACTAAATAGGGTAGATACTAAATAGGGCGGATACTAAAACTAAATAGGGTAGATAGTAAAACTAAAAGGGCGGATACTAAAACTATATAGGGCAGATAGTAAAACTAAAATGGGAGGATACTATAACTAAATAGGGCAGATAGCAAAATTAAAATGGGAGGATATATAACTAAATAGGGCAGATAGCAAAACTAAAAAGGGCGGTTGCTAAACTAAATAGGGCAGATTGCAAAACTAAAAAGGGCGGTTGCTAAACTAAATAGGGTAGATACTAAATAGGGCGGATACTATAACTAAATAGGGCAGACAGTAAAACTAAAAAGGGCGGATACTAAAACTAAATAGGGCAGACAGTAAAACTAAAAAGGGGCGGATACTAAAACTAAATAGGGCAGATAGTAAAACTAAAATGGGAGGATACTAAAACTAAAAAAAAAAAAAAAAAAAAAATTAAAGTACCCCTGTCACGCCAAGTGGCGTATAGGGAATATGGTGTTAGTGACCATAAATTTTACAGACCTTTGGCACATGATTTTTGGGGTATTGTGGTCGGTATTACGCCCGTGTCGCTTTACTTTCCCAGAAAAAAATCCGGTACCCATTAAAGGTTGGATAAATCTGGAAGCCGTCGTTAAGATTGAACCCTACCTCTTGTCCTTTGTAGTCCAGTTCACTAACCACTGAGCTATCGTAGCTCCCTAAAACTAAATAGGGCTGATAGTAAAACTAAATAGGCAAATCGTAAAACTAAGTAGGGCGGATACTAAAACTAAATAGACAGATAGTAAACTAAAAAAACTAAATAGGGCAGATAGTAAAACTAAAAAAACTAAATAGGGCAGATAGTAAAACTAAAAAAACTAAATAGGGCAGATAGTAAAACTAAAAAAACTAAATAGGGCAGATAGTAAAACTAAAAAAACTAAATAGGGCAGATAGTAAAACTAAAAAACTAAATAGGGCAGATAGTAAAACTAAAAAAACTAAATAGGCAGATAGTAAAACTAAAAAAACTAAATAGGGCAGATAGTAAACTAAAAAACTAAATAGGGCAGATAGTAAAACTAAAAAACTAAATAGGGCAGATAGTAAAACTAAAAAACTAAATAGGGCAGATACTACACTAATTAGGGCGGATACTTAGTAGAACACGCGACCTTAGCAAGTTAGCTATATTGCTACTTAGACTGCACGAACTGTGTGTGAAGATTGGCATTGCCAGAACAGTGCCATAATGTAAAAAAGAAACGTGTAACCAACACCGGACTGGCACAGCTTGCTTGCTAATGAACATTTTGAGAATGTTCGGGCACCTACAGATCTGCCAGAAGTGATGATGATTATAGCATAACTCATATACAAAAAAATATATGGTGCCTCTAATCAACGTTTGCTGAGAACTAAATTGTACAAGATGATGTCACGCACAGAGAACTCACCATTGTTAAATATTTAGCACACCCATATAATGTTGGGAAATGTAAGGGGGAAAAAAAAAAAAGAAAATAAAATGGCAAATAGCAATTTGAACAACATGAAAAAATACTCACATTATAATAAATTACATCAAAACTAAACTACGAATAGCAAGATACTATATTTACTCAACATTCTTGTATGGTGCAGAAATATGGACATGAAATAAGAAAACAGAGCAGAAAACTGAAGCCTTTGAAATGTGGATCTATAGAAAAGTGGCGAGAATTGGATGGAAGGAAACGAAGACAAACACTAAAGTTCATGATAATCTGAAAACGAAAAAAAGAACAAATTAACACAATTTGAAATAGACAAGTGAAATTATGTCGGACATGTGAAGAGACAAAACACCTTTCTAAACGTCCTCTTAGAAGGTAAGGTACTAGACAGACGAGGCAGATGCTGACCAAGACTAAAGTGAACTGACAACATCAAAAGATGGTTAAAGTGAACCTATAACAACGTGCACCATCAGGACAAGAGACAAAATAAAATGGCGCCTCAATGACAGCCAACTTTCGATGTGGAGACGATACCTCATGAATGAACACCCATTATAAGTTTAAATAGTGCCACTGCATATGCATTTTAAAAAAAATGTTTGTCTCGCGCAAATTAGATTGCACCGGTGTTTCTAGTTATTAGAATCGCTGTCGACTATACAGCAATTACACCTTGAAGCCATTGATCAAACTCATTTAGTTGTATCAACAAAAAACACACAAACTCGATTAAATAAAAGGTGATGTCTGTGTTTGCATTCAGAGACGTACCTAATCACGGCTGTGAGCTGAAGAGAATTAATTGCACGATCGATGCAATCACAATTAGCTATCCAGTACACGTTAGCTAACAAAGTGAATAGAACAAACATGGTCTGCAATAGAGTCGATGATCAAATTTAAGTGAACTGTAAACATGACA
Organism: Megaustenia siamemsis; assembly: GCA_032433765.1. Lineage (NCBI taxonomy): Eukaryota > Metazoa > Mollusca > Gastropoda > Stylommatophora > Ariophantidae > Megaustenia > Megaustenia siamemsis. The sequence goes on along the minus strand of JAVIAB010000160.1, from coordinate 32,960,073 downwards.
TCATTTATACAGGAAACTTTAGTATAACAAAGTGGCTATTAAAATCAAAACGGCGACAGCAATGTCTACAGATATGTACATATCATCTACAGTTTTGGGCAATTTCTGAGGGCACCATATTGAAGAGAATCTAAATATAAGTTGGAGAGTAAATAGTTATTGTTGACTGTTGTTATTTGCACACATTCCTCTACCCTTAGCCACACAACACAGGCAGTAGGATAAATGAAAGTGCATTGCTATATTTTGTGCGAATTCTGAATAATAAATTACTGAACTATTTATTGAGAAGAGACGCCGTTGTTCAGTGATTCGTGACAAGAGGTCGGGTTCTCGATCCTGATCGACGGCTTCCAGTTTAATCCAACTTTAAAGGAACTCAGGATTTTTCTAGGAAAGAAATACGACACTGAAGTAATACTGACTACACTATTAAAAAAAAATAATGTGCCGGAGATATTTAAAAAAAATGGGCACTAATACTAAGTTTCTTATACACTATCATGTGACGTGACAGAGCTCATTCGGTCTTCTTATTTGTAAACAATTTCTTCTGCTTCCCCTGTTAGCGAATAGTGTTGTATTGTGTACCTTACTGTCTAGTGCATCTGTAATGTATGGAGTCTAATGTCGAACAATTTGAAAGTTACATTTTGTTTAAAAAAAAAAAAAGGACAGTCTGTTTAAATGCAACCATTGCATACATTCTCTCTCTCTGTCTGCGATCAGGACTCAATCAGAGTAGGACTCCAGACTCTCGCACGAAAACAGTTGTCTGTTTAAGCCTGTTAGATCCACTCCGATTGAATACCTGTTAAAACGTTGCACTGTGTTCTGCGCCAGTGGCCCAGTGAATCCGATTTCAGCCAGCATTTTGTTCAGGTTTGCTTTCCTTAGCCTTTGATTGTCCCAATCTTCCTGCAAGGCAGCAGATGATCTTTTCTGTAGGGGGATTCTGCCCTTAGATGGTCGGCCTTCCCAGGTTTACGAGGACCATCTGCCCGAGTCACTAGAGGTGACTAACACAGACATGCGACTTGTAATATGAGGAAACTGCAACTAGGAACACTTTTCATGCACAGTCTCCAACTGTTCCCGCCGCAGGGATGCTCGGAGAGTAAAAGGCTAAGGGAGGGTACCCTAAAGTAAAACAACCCCACTGCCTTGTGGGTGGAGACTTTTTAGTCAAAGGCTAGCGGAGCCAACCGTAAACAAACCGGCGGAACGCAACAGAAAACCACCGTCGCAATATCTTTATACAATCATGAATCGTCACAATAATAGAAAACACGACAACAACTTTAAGGGGGATTCCAATGGAAAACCTCGCTCGGTAGGGGACATCATGTGCTACAAGTATACTCGATCGTCATCAAGCCTATGTAAGCAAAATAAAGATAAAACAGACTGTAAAGATAGGTACTTGAACGTGAGAACACTGATGCACAAGGGTAAACTGGATAACATCAAACAGGAAATGAAAAGAATGGTTTTACATTTATTGGGACTTTGTGAAAGGAGATAAAAAAAAGTGTTCTTAATGTATGTAGAGCCAGTCTTAACAAATGGATATGAATCATGGACAATAGGACAACAGATAAGAAAATCACTGGAGTCTGTAGAAATGTGGTTTTACAGAAGAAAATTGAGAATATCATGGACAGCTAAGAAGAGTAATGAAAACGTTCTGAAAGAGGCGAAAGTAAAACGAGATCTCATTTCAAATATTAGGGAGAAACAATCGTCATTTTTTTGGTGATGTAATGAGCAGATATATTGTCACAACTGGAAAATTGAGGGACGAAGAGATAGAGGGAAGCAAAGAGAAAAGATACAGGCCAGATTAAGAGAATGGCTTGGCAGAAAGTCAACAACACAAATTATAAATAACTGTCGAGATCGAAAGTTGTGGATAGATATAATCTCCTACGCCAGCAGGCCTGGTACTTGATGATGATGATGACTTAATTAAAATGACGTTACGCTGTTGTGTTCAACAAAGACCAGGAAGAAAAGAATTATATCCTTCTTTCTCTTCCTCAGCTTACCGGACGATGGCTATCACTGCGATTAATTTAGTTTTCTAATCCCTGGGCTGCACAGAACCGTTGTGATGGCTTCATTACAGCCAGAAAAGTTATAGATTATTGAGCAAAGGCAGCTGCTGTAACATGGTCAGTTGAGATAACACATTTGGTAGGAGAACCAGATATATCAAGGTTGAAACAATGTCACAAATGATTGGAGATGAGGCAATGGTATATATTCGTTGGAGCCTCAACATAATCGTTCGCGGAAGCATCTCTCTTTTTGGAATCTTCAGCAACATTGTGAACATGGCTATCTACATACAACTCGGCATGAAAGACAGTATGAGTTTAGGACTTTTCGCTCTGTCCTTCACAGACTTTCTTGTTACCAGCGCTCAACTAGCAAGTTGTTTGTGTTACCTAACGGATCTCCTGTACCCAGACAATCAAATTGACGTTTGGAGTATAGGGTTTTCCATTTTTGGATTTCTCATCAACGCCAGCTATTTGACATCTTGCTGGATCACTGCCTTGATATCAATAGAAAGATGTTTCTGTGTGGTCTCCCCTTTTAACGTGAAGCAGGTCTTTACTCGACTTCGTTGTGCCATCACTATTATATTTATTTACATAACACACGCGTTGATTCACGTTCCTGTTTTTGTGATGCACAGAATGGAATGGAAAGAAATTGTGCCATCAAATTTTCATGAAAACACAAGTGCCACACACAAGTTTATATTTACTGTACACTTTGATGCTGAGACTGCCTATTTTGAAGTGATATTTGACGCGACTGTTGGAATTGGCATGTTATACTTGTCACAAGCCGTTGTTGTTGTGTGCGCTGTTTGGATGGTTACTCTTTAAAAATGTCGTCAAAAGTTCGAAAAGTCCATCCTAATTTGTCGTTGATAGAAGTCTCGACGGAAGCTCTTCACAAAAATCCGGATTGACATTATCAAATCGGGAACGAAGACTTGTTAAGTCGTACTTTATCTTAGTGTTATTCTTATCATTTGCTGTGCCCGTAAAGTTGTAGCTGCTGCAATGTACCATACCATGCCAGGCTTGAACACAGGGCAACAGGAGAACACCAGCACCACCTTGTGGGCAATAACATCAACGATTGCTTCCCTTGGATGCTCTGCCAACATTTTCGTGTATCTGCTACTTAGCACCAACTTCAGGCGTCAGTTTTATCAGCTGTTCAGATGTCGTACCTGAAATCAAATATTACATTGATCCAGCATTGACTATTTGGACTTCAATTATGATAATTAATAAAGAAACAGATCATTTAATTAAATTATTGACTTGCAGTTTTATAGAGTCTTCTTCCTCTTCTTCCCTTCCTCATCTGCCTTTCAGCGTCGAGGGGAGATATAATTTGAGTTCTTTTGCTCCTGTTCGTCTCTACTGCTGTTATGTTTCCTAGTGCTTCTAATATTCCAACGAACTATCTTTTTCGTGGTCGACCTTTGGGTCTGGTGTTTTACAACGTTTGTACTTTATATTTATCTATCTCCATCTTCTGTGTATTTCTTTGATCATGAACGTGTATATCTTTTTATAGAGTAATTAGAAGAATTTCATGGCTAACTAAACAAACTAATTAAATGATGAGTGTAGTCAACATTGATGTAAGTAATTACAAATGTAAGGGCGCGTATTTTAGATCTGTTTATACACAGAGAGGGGTATGCAGTGAATTAACATATCCTTCGTCAATCAGGAATTGTGGGTTCGAATCCTAATAGAGTCGTACAGCTTTTTTCTTGTCCTACCCGAGATGAAGTAGAATGTCTCGCCTAAGCCACGTTGACACTGACATTTATCCTTCATTCCTTAAGAGAAAAGGAAGAAAATGGAAGAGTAAATGATGTGTATATTGAGAGACTGGGGAGTCTAAAGGTGGAAAAGGATCAGCAAGGAAATACAACGACTAGAAGAGGAACTGGACTCTGCCAGAGAACTTCTGAAACATCACACAGCACAGAGAGCAACATTGCCTACAAAGCAGCCTCTGCCAATATAGACGTGAGGTCATGATATCAGCAAGACAGAGCTGGATAGACAATATAGAAAGCCTTAATCTAGACAAAAATGGTCATAAATTATGGAAACTTGCGAAAGCTCTGAGCGACGAAAACAACTGCCGACCTTCAATATCATTAGCACACAACCAGAACATCCTCACAGGCAAAAGGGCAGCAAATCTACTGATAGAGACTTACAAAAACATTAGTAGAATAATCATTCCAGTAGATAAACAGAAAGCTGCAAGACGGGAAAACCCAGCTGCAAAACACATGCCATTAGCACCAGAAGAGCATCAGACGACCATCTTTACCTCAACTGACTTAGATTTTGCCCTCAAAGGATTGAAGCTCAAAAGTTCCCCTAGTAAAGATAGAATCACCAACGAAATGCTCATAAATATGTGACAGAAAGCCAAGGGCCAACTTCTAAGGATAATAAATGCTAGCTGGAAGAGAGGTCATGTGCCGCAATCTGGAAAGAAGCTATTATGGTGCCCATCCTCAAGCGTGGAAAGACCCACTAGAACCAAGTTTAGAACCTATTTACAAATAAATTAGCCTACTGAGCTGCCTGAGTAAACTCATGGAAAGGCTGGTTAACAGAAGACTTATGTGGCATTTTGAGACAAAACAACAAATCGTACCACAACAAAGTGACTTCCGTTAGCATTGATCAACTGAAGACCTGGTCACCTACATCGCACAGGAAATAGAGGATACTCTTCAAGAAAAGAAACACATACTGGCAGTGTGGGTCTACATGGAGAAGGCTTTTGGTAGGGTTTGGCGAGAGGGTTTAAAGAACAAGCTTTTTAGACTTAGCATCCAGGTCGTTTGTTCAATTGGGTCTCTAAATACCTTCAGGATAGAACGGCCAGAGTACAAGTACAAGGTCAACTAAGTAAGAAGGTTACAATCGAACAAGGTATCCCACAAGGCGGAGTCTTGTCCCCAACACTCTTTTCAATTTTTATAAATGATATCATAATGGACATTCCACCCAGAATACACTCAGCAATATACGAAGATGATCTGGCGTTATGGGCTCGCGAGGAAAGTATGTCAGTGGCTGTTCCAGAATGCAAGATGCCTAGGTGAACTTGAAAAATGGACGAACACCTGGTTCTTACCAATTAACGAAAAAAAAAACTGCATATACAATTTTCAGCCTATCAAGAAACACTCTCTCTGCAAACTTGAAGATAAAAGACCATACACTCCCTATTGACTAAAACCCAACATATCTTGGCGTCACCATGAATCGCAGAATGACTTGGAAAAATCAGATAGACAGAGCAAGAAAAAAAGCCAGAAAACGAACTAATATTATGAACAAATTGGCAGGAACGGACTGGGAGCAGACAGCAATATTTTGAAAAGACTATACGTAGAAAGAGTCAGACCAGTTCAAGAGTATGGAGTCACAGCCTGGGCTATGGCTTCCAAATCACACCTTAGCAAAATTACCAGAACACAGAACCAAGCTGCCCGTATCATCACTGGTGCTATGAAATCTACACCTATCAAGACTCTAGAAGCAGTAACAGGTTTACAACCCTTAGATGACAGACGGGTCACTAAAGTATTGCAACAAGCGGAGAAATATAGAAGGCTCCTTAGCCACCCCATGCACCAAAGAATAACTGGTTCCGGAATTGTACGACTGAAGAGGAGCAACTTCGCTGCAATCGTCAATGAACTAACTACTGGGGACCCAGTACTTTCCTAAACAATACCGAAACCTTTGGGCCCATCTGATATGTCTCCTCATGGGAAACATAAAATACCAGAACTTCAGGAAAATATAACAGGAATCATGAAAAAAGGCACCCAATCAGACACAGAAAGAAAACACGTCGCAGAAAAACACATACACGATACCTACCCACAGGACTCTTGGTCCCACATATACACAGATGGCTCTGCTACAAATGCCACCAGAAATGGAGGAGGAGGTGTGTTCTTGACGCTGACCATCAGACGAGATCATCAAGTCAATAGCTACTGGAAATTCTCAAACAACTTTAAAGCAGAAACTGAGGCCCTCAGAGATGCTGCAACACTGGCTACTCAACACAAAATAACATGCACAATAAATTGGTGATTCTGACTGATGCCATGTCAGTACTGTCAGCTCTAGAAAGCCCCAAGAACAATGAATTGATGACTTGAGAACAGCCCTGGACCAACTATGCAATAACTTCCAGAGAGTAGTCATTCAGTGGATACCATCACACTGTAATATACATGGAACGAACGCGCAGACAAATTAGCTAAAGAGGGAGGGAGATTACCACAAGAGAACGATCCACTCAGTTATGATGAACCAAATCCATCCTCAAAGGTCAGTACCATGAAAATGGAAACGAGAACACCCCAAAGCATAACGAGTGGGACTAATACCATCAACTATCAAGGAGGGATCAAGTCATCATACTTCGCCTACGCACTGGCCGCAACAGAATGAGGAATCACATGTTCATCAAATTCAAAATAGGTACTATCAGCCTATGCCACTGTACACTGGACAATATGACTACAAAACATGTTCTACAGGATTGCCCCCAGTACACAGACCTCTCTCTCTCTTTCTCTCTCTCTGCGATCAGGACTCAATCAGAGTAGGATTCCAGACTCTCACATGAAGTCAGCTGTCAGGTTAAGTGTATTGATCGCCCCTACAGGCAGAACATCACAATTAGAGTCTGCCAGATCCACTCTGATTTAACACCCGTTAAAACGTTGCACTGTGTTCTGCGCCAGTGGCCCAGTGCATCCGATTTCAGCCAGCTTTTTATTCAGGTTTGCATTCCTTAGCCTTTGATTGTCCCCAATCTTCCTGCATGGCAGCAGATGATCTTTTCTGTAGGGGGATTCTGCCTTAGATGGTCGGCCCTCCTAGGTTTACGAGCACCATATGCCCGAGTCACTAGAGGTGACTAACACAGACATGCACACACAAAGATATGAGATGTGACTAACACAGACATGCACATACAAAGATATGAGATGTGACTAACACAGACATGCACATACAAAGATATGAGATGTGACTAACACAGACATGCACACACAAAGATATGAGATGTGACTAACACAGACATGCACACACAAAGATATGAGATGTGACTAACACAGACATGCACACACAAAGATATGAGATGTGACTAACACAGACATGCACACACAAAGATATGAGATGTGACTAACACAGACATGCACACACAAAGATAGGAGGTGTGACAACACAGAATTGCCCTTCAGCGATACGAGGCATGACTAACACTGACACACATCAAGATATATGACCCATGACTAACATAAACATGCACATAAAGATATGAGATATGACTAACATAGACATGCACACAAAGATGGTTTGATAGTAGATGTTTGTGAACAGTTCGTTGAGCACCGCTGTGGATCAAGTCTTTGTTTTGCTGGCTTCGTTCGAGGCCTTGGAAGTTAGTGCCTGATTTGTGCAGCCGGTTGGTTTGGGACGAATTGTGCGTTACAATGTCACTGCTGTAGTGACTCGGTTTGTGACGGGACTACAGGGACATGCCCAAACAATGACAGTTTTCAGCACGGGTATTTCGGACCCCAGTGTCAGTACTTGGATCTCGTTTACAAATGCGCCCAGGGGTCTGAACCTGCTTTCCTGTTTGATGACAGCGACAACCACATGTGGTCCGGACGCGGATTCTGCATCAGTTGGGGCAACTCTCGATCAATCTTTGCCGTTCTCCTGGTTTGGGATTTGTGTGGGTGACTTGACGGATCTGGACAGTTTCACGGTGAAACTAATGGTTCTGCCTCATGTAATAATGGATCACGGTTTGTAGTTAGTTCGCACGAGATTGGTGTCTTTTGCTCTGGGCTGGTCTGATCAATAAGTTACGTTGAAGGGGCGATAGTTGCAAATACCTGCTCCATCTACATTGGTGGGGGTCGGAATGTGGCTCTCAAACAGAACACAAACCAGACCGACACATTTAATGCTTGCTATACAGGAGACGGATGTGGACCAGAGGCTGCAGTTAATGGCAAACACAAAGACCAATCTCTATGACAATGACTGCGTACACACACAATTGAGAAGTGGAACCAATTCTGTTTACTGGTATCTGAACTATGCCACGTCCCGGAAGATTCACACCATTCGAATTTATCATCGAGCTAGCGCTATGATTCGGATAAAGAATGCCACTCTAAAGGCTTTCTCTGACAGTGCGGTGTAGTGTTCCAGTATAATAATATATCATACCCAAACATGTATGTGAACACTATTGTAGTCACCACACAAGCGACAATGGCACACATTAAGATTGAGTTCTCATCGACCATTTCGCACGCCGACAGTGCACTGACGGTGAGTGAGGTGTAACATTTACAGACACCTATTGTCTGGACGGGCATTCTTGGTCGTTTGTGCAGTGTGTAGTGGGTGCTGCAAAGGATACAACGTCATCATCGCTGCGTGTCGCGCAACTGTTCACATGGGATCTGTGGACACGACTGCTCCGGGTCGTGTCTTAGTGTCTGTCCTTTATGTGAGGAAAAATCCGGAAAATGCCTACAATGTAAACGTCCTGGCTACATCTGTAGTGACACTTGTCCCGATGGTAATTTTGGGCTACGGTGCGGACAGACGTGTTCTGATGGCTGTGACATCATGTGTGACCCAGACAGTACAGACTGTGCGTGCAAGGAGACGTGCTACGGATCAGACTGCACTCTCAAATGTCCGGACAACTGTTTCAACGACACCTGTGGACAGTCAACCGGGAACTGTACATGCAAGGGAACGTTGTACGGTCAGACTGTACTCTCAAATCTCCGGACAACTGTTTGAACGAAACCTGTGAACAGTTAATCGGGGCCTGCGCCTCGTATGTCGATGATTCCCACGTTAAGAGAGTACACAGACCTGAGAAGAAGAGCAATGTGGTCCACACCCACCTCCTTGGAAGAGAAACTATATGGGGCAATCGAATCGCTTAAACGGACAGCTGACATCATGAGAGAGTCTATAGAATCCTACTCTGATTGAGTCTTGATCGCAGAGAGAGAGAGAGAGAGAGAGAGAGAGAAAGGCTAAGGTCTATTTTAAGGCTGCATTTCCATAGAAATTGATTCCTCAGAAGAATGTTGGAAATTCTCTGGACAGCTTAAACACCAACGAGGAATTCTCAAAGAGGGCAACACAAAAATGAGTTCATAAAAAAAACATCAGTAAGAAACAATCACAATTTTTCGGACATAACATGAGAAGAGGAAAATTGGAATACTGGTTACAAGTGGCTAAATACAGGGAAAAAGATATCGCAGACGACAAAGATATAAATACTAAATAGCTTGGTGACATTGCGCGGAAAGAAACAGTCCCCAGTAGAATTTATCATTTGTACTGTGGATAGAAAATTATAAAAGGACATGATGATGTTTGAACATATGCGGATGTGATATTGACGAGTTGAAGCTGTAAATGTTCTATTATTTTCATTCATTTTTTTCTCTCGGGCAAAATACAGCACATAAAGCGTTATATAGTCCTCCACAACTAACGATTTGCTGCTCGCCTTGTAGGTCTTCGCTTTTTTCTTAGTTCTAAGATCGAATCTTTCCTTATTATACATCCATCCATCCAACCCTACCTACCTACCCATCCGTCCATCCAACCCTACCTACCTACCGATCCATCCATCCAACCCTACCTACCTACCCATCCATCCATCCAACCCAACTGTCCTACCCATCCATCCATTCTTCCATAAACATAAACTTTACCCACCTACATCTATCTATCTATGTAGCTATCTATCTATCTATATATCTATCTATCTATCTATCTATCTATCTATCTATCTATCTATCTATCTATCTATCTATCTATCTATCTATCTATCTATCTATCTATCTATCTATCTATCTATCTATCTATCTATCTATCTATCTATCTATCTATCTATCTATCTATCTATCTATCTATCTATCTATCTATCTATCTATCTATCTATCTATCTATCTATCTTTCTATATATCTATCTATCTATCTATCTATCTATCTATCTATCTATCTATCTATCTATCTATCTATCTATCTATCTATCTATCTATCTATCTATCTATCTATCTATCTATCTATCTATCTATCTATCTATCTATCTATCTATCTATCTATCTATCTGTCTATCTGTCTGTCTGTCTGTCTATCTGTCTATCTGTCTGTCTATCTGTCTGTCTATCTATCTGTCTGTCTGTCTGTCTATCTATCTATGGATGTGAATCATGGACAAGGGGACAACAGAGAAGAAAATCATTGAGGCTGTAGAAATGTGGTTTTACAGAAGAGTGCTGAGAATACCATGGGCAGCTAAAAAGAGTAATGAAAACGTCCTGAAAGAGGCCAAAGAAAAAGAGAGCTAATTTCCAATATTAGGAAAAAACAATCATCATTTTTTTGGTCATGTAATGAGGAAGGAACAGCTGGAATATATTGTGACAACCGGAAAATTGAGAGACGAAAAAATAAGACATCGATTCAAAACCATATGTTTCAAATGAATTTTAAAAATTCATAAAACATCTTGACAAAAAAACATTTTCCATTCATAATTTGAACAAGTGAAGCCAAACGGTTACTAAGTTATCGCATTTGTAAGAGATGCCTGAGTTTTGAAATGGGCTATAATTATCTGCCAATAATAATACGTAGTTGTTCAGTCAGAATTGGATGGAAAGAAAAGAAAACAAACGATGAAGTTTTAAAGCAACTAAAACTGAAAAGAGAACTACTAAACACAATTAGAGCAAGACAAATAAAATTTTTTGGTCATGTTAAAAGACACAACAGTCTAATAAAAGTAATATTGGAAGGGAAAATAAAAGGTAAAAGTGGAAGAGCCAGCCAAGACTAACATGAACGAGTAACATCAAAAGATGAACAAGTCAACCTATGACAATCTGAACCATCAAAACAAGAGACAGAGTGGAATGGCGCTCCATGGTAGCCAACTTTCGTTGCGGAGACGGCACACAATGATGATGAGCTGTTCTTTATCTAGCCCCTGGACATGTGAAAGTATGGGGAGATGAAAGAGCTGAAAAGTTGGCTAGCAGTGCGGTCGCTGAAGACGGTTAACCAATGGATAGGACGGGCATCATCAGTGCCCTCCGAGATGTGGGAAGGGCACAGGACTTCGACACCTATGAGTCCACGTCACTCCTTCGGATGGAAGAGGTGGAAGTTACGATGGGCACAGCCAGAAACGAGAAAATTATTGGACGTGTATGAAGACTTATCTACCAACACAGAAAACTGGAGTCGTCAGTCGCTGGACACTTTGAGACTTGCTGAGGAATGGATCTGAGCACATATGAGCATGTTCAAAGTGCAATGGTGATGACCCGAAAATAGCTCAACAACTTAGTTGTCATTCTTTCATTGTTGGTCAATTTCGATAAACTCATATTATGTATTTATGGCCTTTGGCGACGTGACAGACGGTCGGTAGCAAGCAATTAAGATAGTTTGGTAAATTATTAATGTCTTATTCTGGATGTTGTTTTGCTGAAAAGCTTCTCTCGTGACTGAATCGGCCAATATTGGTTAAACAGATTCAACCGAAGAATAAACACGATGATATCGTAATGCCTGGTCTCGTCATTCTCCAGCGCCTTTTTTCTCCTGAATTTGAAATCGGCGCTGCATTGAAAGTTGCTTTGCCGTTTTTTTTTCCTCCATATGCTGCGATCTGATGCAAGACTTCACAGTTTTTTTTCCCTCCATGTACTACGATCTGATACAAGACTTCACAGTTTTTTTTCCCTCCATGCACTACGATCTGATACAAGACTTCACAGTTTTTTTTCCCTCCATGTACTACGATCTGATACAAGACTTCACAGTTTTTTTTCCCTCCATGTGCTACGATCTGATGCAAGACTTCACAGTTTTTTTTCCCCACCATATGTTACGATCTGATGCAAGACTTCACTTTTTTTTTTCACCATATGCTACGATCTGATGCAAGACTTCACAGTTTTTTTTCGCTGAGAGAATTCTCTCTTGGAAGCCTTGCAAACATAAATTGATAAATTCAGTATTCGATCAACACTTATCTTGTTGCATTATCGATTTTAGACAAATATTTCATAATTGAAATGTCCACATTGATTGACTTGGTTTTATCGAATAAAAAGTATATTTTTAATCAGGTCTGTAAGTGAATTAGAAAACAAAGGCTAATTAACGAGTTTAACTTCATTAATTATTTCTGCTAACGAGTGATCTCCCCTGATTAACCACGCTGATTGAAATGTATCTTATTAGCCGTTGATAATTTTTGTGCCTTCAATTTAGTTTTTCAGCAAGGTTTAGTTTAGGTTAGCATATCCGAACAAGTGCAACGTTTCAAATACTTGGGCACAATAACATCAGATGGAAGATGCACCACAGAAATAAAAAGCAGAAAAGCTCAGGTCAAAATAGCATTTCAGAAAATGATGATCATCTTATGCAACAAATCTATGTCAATAAAGGTGAGAAAGAGAGTTCATCGGTGCTATATGGAACCAATTCTGACATATAGAAGCGAATCGTGGACAGTAAACAATCAAATGAAAAGACGATTGAGATAGGATTTCTCAGAAGAATGTTGAAAGTTCCCTGGAAAGCTAAGAATACCAATGAGGAAATTGTCAAAGAGGCCAACGCAAAAGGGAGCTCCTAAAAACATCAGAAAGAAACAATCTACACTTTTCGGGCACATGATGATGATGAACACACTACGTCAGCTACTAGTGACCACCTATGTATTTGTCACGCGTGCTGTGGTAATATCTCGAACAACAAACAATGAAATAAAATAAACTAAAGTAAAAATTAACTGTTTAAAACACTAAAGATTTTGTATTAAAATGTCGACTTTGAGATCCTATCTCCGGAAATCGTGTTCAAAAGTCTTCTCTTTTTGCCGAACATGGACATCAACGCAGTAGCATGTACGTCTTGAGATGTTTTCTATAAAAAAGAAAATTACTTTCCTCCATCTTGATCTTTATTTTCCTGGTTAACCAAAGTATGGTCAACATTGCTTATCTGCAACTACAAAGTTCCGCCTAGATTGTCCATGTTTTGTCATGTATCGTGTTCATTTGCAGGCCACTCGTCAGTACAGTACAGTTTGTACCAACACAAAAAGGGAGCTCCTAAAAAACACCAGAAAGAAACAATCAATATTTTTCGGGCACTTAACTATAAGAGGAAAGTTGGAATACTTGGTTACAACTGGCAAAATACAGGGAAGGAGAGATCGTGGATGACAAAGAGAGAAAATACTTGATAGCTTGGTGTCATAGCATGGAAAACAGTCAACAACTGAACTTAAACGATGCACTGTAGATAGAAGATTGTGGAAGGACATGATCGCCTATGCCAACCGGTATGGTACATGATGATGAAACCTTAACGTATGGGCCTTTTATTTTTTTACCTCTTTGAGGTCTGGCGATGTTCCTATAGACTAGGAACTGAATTGTGCATGTTAATCCATTTTTCCCTGGCAGCCGTGTGCACATGGGTCACTCTCCGTCTTCGGGAGGTACTTATATTTTTTTCCGTCGATGAGTAATTGACGTTTCAAGCTGGGCCTCGCTGCCGCTGCTGAGACCAGGGGTATTTACCGCAGAGAGAAATCATAAATACAAATCCCAACTGGTGCAGCCGAGATTTGAACCCACAACCTCTCTGTCTCGAGGCCGGCGTCTTGCCCGTATGGGCCTTCTAATGACAGGTTAGAGAATGGACGAATAAAGTACCGTTACTATTTTACTGAAATAACATAACTAATTTAGAGGTTATTTCAGTAAAAGATTAACGGTACTTTATTCGTATTTTACTGAAATAACATAAATAATTTAGAGGTCTATATCAAGAAGGGAAATTGGAAAATCTGATTCAAGAAGCAGAACGAATAAATATAGATATTTTAGGCATATCAGAGACAAGATGGAAAGAATGTGGGTACATAGAGGACGAAAAACATACATATATATATATACTCAGGAAACACAACAGAACATCAAACGGGGGTAGGAATACTGATAAAAAGAGAGCTACAAAAATATATAAGTACCCACTGGACATTCAGTGATAAGATTATACTACTCAAGTTGAAAGCAAAACCATTCGACATAGCAATAATACAGACATATGCACCTACTCAAGACTACACAGATGAACAAATAGAGGCATACTATGAAGACCTAAATAAAGTTATGAAGCAAGTGAAATCTTCAGACATCTTGATTGTAATGGGTGACATGAACGCTAAAGTAGGAAAAGGTATATATAAGACCATTATAGGAAATCGTGGTTTAGGAAAAAGAAATGACAAGAGGAGACAGATTAAAATAATTATGTGAAGAAAACAGGCTGATAATATGTAACACCTACTTTGAGCAAGAGAAGAGGAAACTATGCACATGGAAAAGCCCTGGAGATAAGAAGAGGGAACAAAAAAATTACATAATGATAAAAGAAAGGTTCCGTAACAGCGTAAAGAAAGCAAAAACCTACCCAGGAGCAGATATTAATTCAGATCACAATCCTGTAATGATTAAAGTGAAAATCAAACTAAAGAGAAACAAGCAAAAGTCTAATTCATCAACAAATCCACTAGATATAACAGCTTTAAATCAAAAAGATATTAAAGATACCTATACAATACAAGTAAAGAACACATACCAGAAGCTGCTAGAAGAAGGAATTGAGCAATACAGAAGAGAAAATCCTGATGAAAAAGTAACAACCAAATGGCAATGCATAAAGAAAAGCATACAAGAAACCTGCGACACCTTACCCAAAAGAGAAAAGAACAAAAAACAAAAATGGATAACTAACACCATCTTAGAAAAAATGGAAGAATGGAAACAAGCGAAGAACACTGCCCAATACAATAAAAATAGATAAGGAAATATGCAAAATGTGCAAAAAGGCAAACGAAGACTGGCTCAGCAAAAAATGAATAGAAATAGAAACTATGGAAAGCATACCTGTTAAAACGTTGCACTGTGTTCTGCGCCAGTGGCCCAGTGCATCCGATTTCAGCCAGCATTTTTTCAGGTTTGCTTTCTTTAGCCTTTGATTGTCCCCAATCTTCCTGCAAGGCAGCAGATTGTCTTTTCTGTAGGGGATTCTGCCCTTAGATGGTCGGCCCTCCCAGGTTTACGAGCACCATCTGCCCGAGTCACTAGAGGTGACTAACACAGACATGTACACACAAAGATATGAGATGTGAATAACACAGACATGTACACAGCGATACGAGCCATGACTAACACCGACACACATCAAGATATATGACACATGACTAACATAGACATGCACATAAAGATATGAGATATGACTGACTTAGACATGCACACACAAAGATATGACACATACCTAACATAGACATACACACACAGATATAAGATATGACTAACATAGGCATGCACACACAAAGATATGAGATGTGACTTACATATCCATGCACACACAAGAATATGAGATGTGACAAACACAGACATGCACGCACAAAGATATGAGATATGACTAACATAAGCATGCACACAAAGATATGAGATATCCCTAACCCAGACATGCACACACAAAGATATGACACATGACTAACACAGATACACACTAAGTTATGATATTTTACGAAACTCAGACGCACATAAAGATAAGAGACGTGATTAACACGGACACACCAAGATATGAGATATGACTAACATGACACACATCTAGATATGAGCCATGGCTAGCACACACACACACACACACACGCACGCACGCACGCACACACACACACGCACACGCACACACACACGCATGCACGCACGCACTCACGACACACACGCACTCACGACACACACACACGCACGCACGCACGCACACACACACGCACACACACACGCACACACACACGCATACACACACAAGCTAAGATTTGAGCCATGGCTAGCACAGAAACACCCCAAGATATGAGCCATGACTAGCGCAGAAAAACATTAAGATATGAATCATGTCTTCACGGAAAAACACCAAGAAATGAGCCAAGTCTAGCACATAAACACATTGAGGTATCCATATGCTTGGGTTAGTCTGCAGAATCTTCTTAACGTGTGAATCATCGACATACGAGACGCAGGCTTCGATTAACTGTCCACAGGTTTCGTTCAAACAGTTGTCCGGATATTTGAGAGTGCAGTCTGACACGTAGAACTTTCCCTTGCATGCACTGTTCCCGGTTGACTGTTCACAGGTGTCGTTGAAACAGTTGTCTGGACATTTGAGAGTGCAGTCTGACACGTAGTACGTTTCCTTGTACGTACAGTCTGCACTTTCCGGATCACATATGATGTCACAGCCATCAGAACACGTCTGTTCGCACTGTAGCCCAAAATTACCATCGGGACAAGTGTCATTACAGGTATAGCCGAAATAAACAAAAGAATAGGAATGATAAAATGTAATTTTAATGTCATGAAGAACATACTAACATCAAAACAAATAACAAACACCAGGGCTAAAACTAAGAATAGCCTAATGTTACATCTTCTCAATATTCCTATATGGTGCAGAAACATGGATATTAGACAAGAAAACAGAACAGAGAATTGAAGCCTTTGAAATATGGATATATAGAAGAATAGGTAGAATTGGATGGAAGGAAAAGAAAACATACGATACGACGAAGTCTTAAAACAACTAAAAATGAAAAGAGAACTACTAAACACAATTAGAACAAGACAAATGCTATTTTTGGACCATGTTAAAAGACACAACAGCCTACTAAAATTAATCCTGGAGGGGAAAATACAAGGTAAATGAGGCAGAGGCAGACCAAGACTAACATGGACGAGTAACATCAAAAGATGGACAAATCAGTCTATGACAACCTGCACCATCAAACCAAGAGACAGAGCGGAATGGCGCTCCATGAAGTCAACTTTTGTTGCGGAGACGACACGCGATGATGATGATGAATTTAGAAGGGAACTATCACTCGTTTAGCAGCACAAATAATTTACTTAGTAAATTACCAAAACAAATTTATGAATTTTAACGTGAATATTTATAAGAGAAAGTTGCCAAAACAACAGATTCAGATGAGATTACAGTAAAATAAACAAATGCAAAGGTCACGTGAGGGCCACTCCCCCTCACAGCGTCATTTAGTTACGGCGACGACATCGAAGCATAGATGTCGATAAATCAATACTATCTCGAAGGTAGTGTGGTCGTTTTAGGTAATTTACTAGTTTGTGTCCATAGACGAGAGTGATCTCCTCTCACTGCCCGGACATTTTAGAATTATCAACTGTTTCTAGTTTCTGTGCATCTATTTAATTGTTATTTTTGCACGGTTTAGTTGCTAAGATTAACTTTATATTATTATTATTAAGAGTTGTTTATTTACTTATCGTAGTAGTGCTGTTGCAGCTATTCCTAACCCTAAACCTAACACAACACAGGGGTCTTCAAATAAAATAAATAACAGATTCGGAAGCGATTATGATTAAATAAAGTGCAAGGAGACGTTACTTCAAGCAGAAATAGTTTGAGACACTAAACATAAACTCAAAATTGCCCATTTTTAATTAGTTTGTTGTTTTTTCTGTTTAACTCTACTTGGCTTGTGGTAAACACTACAACATCTATTTTGTCTGTGGACTGTTCCGTTGATGATGATTCCGAATCCTCAGCCATTAGTCGGGGCAATCCCAGGATAAAAAAAAAAAAAAACAGTATCATGTTTATTTTTAGCACAGTCTTAGTCTTTACTTACTAAGCACTTTTGTTTTAAAGAAGACACGCAGTTGAATTTCTGCAGTAATATTATTTGTAGTATCGTATTTTGTCATTAATTAGGTAATTTACAAAATTGTGCAGTACAATTTTATGATGAGCCCCAGCTTCCTTTGTGATTGTTTTGATATTTGATTACATATATTATATACGTCATCATACATGTAGTGATTACGGAGTGAGAGTAGATTAGTAAATGTGTAGCTATAATAACAAATCGCAAAGTGTAATACCATGAAGTGCCGACTTTGCCTTCTTCTGCATGTAGATTTTATTGTTCCTTCAAATTGCCATGACATTTTTACGAGTCATCTCTGTACTAGTATACTTATTTAATAGAAGCAAGAAAAGGGATTCTTAACATAAACATATGGATGTGAATCATGGATATGGGACAAAAGACAAGAGAATTACTGGAGGCTGCAAAAATGTTTTACAGAAGAGTGTTGGGAATACCATGGATAGCTAAGAAGAGCAATGAAAAAGTTCTGGAAGAGGCCAAAGCAAAAAGACAGCTAATTTCCAATATTAGGAAGAAACAATCATAATTATTTTAACCATGTAACGAGAAGGAGACAGCTGGAATATATTGTAACAACTGGGAAAATTTGAGGGACAAAGAGATAGAGGGAAGTAAAGAGAAAAAATACCAGACAGCTTATGAGGATGGCTTGGCAGAAGGTCAATAACAGAAATGATAAATAATGATAACTGTCAAGCTAGGAAGTTGTGGAGAGACATGATTACCTGCACCAGTATGCATGATATTTGGTGATAATGGGACTTATTTATATTTGATTTGTGTTTTTCTTTTGAGACAAATTTTCCTTTAAAGAGTAATTTCAATGATGAGTAATGATATATTATGACTCAAAATGAGTATATGGAAGTTTACCTAAACTTACTGTTTGTGTATTTTATATGTATACTTCTTTTCTGTTATATTCTAGGTTATTTTAACACATCTTCTTTGGTTACTGTATTTGTACCGTTTTATAGGCTTTTAAAACTTTTTGTGACAAAATATATAGTCTTCATTTTTGTATAATAAATATTTAAAAAATTCACTTATACGTATTTCTATAATATCAACTATAACCCAGAGTAGAAAGGTGGTCATATGTTGGCCTTGTGATGAGAAAGGACAACAAAAGAATCTCAAAACAGGCCTTCAAATGGGAACCAGAGGGTAAAAGATAAAGAGACTGATCTAGAGAAACACTAACAAGAACATTAAAGTGAAAGCCAACAACAGCAGGCATTGGCTCCATCACTGAGATTGAGCAACTCACCCAGAACAGAGCCATGTTGCGAGACACAATGCATGTCCTGTTCAAGGTCTGACAGTTGAAAGATCATCAGACATAAGAGTCTAGAATTTCTGCCCTATGTGCCATCTTCTGCTCAAAATGACAATAGATAGATATAGATAATTCACTTCTTTATAATGAACTGGTTTAAAAACTGAAACATAATTATACATCATAGGGAATGAATAAATAAATGCAGTGCTGTGGTAAAGCTAGTAGGAAGCAGCCAGTAGCAGTCACCATACCTTGTAGGAGTGTATGTTACACCCCACTACTGGCTCCTTATTCATCATGTACCTACGCTATTGACTAAAA
The DNA here is from genome assembly GCA_032433765.1 of Megaustenia siamemsis. Lineage (NCBI taxonomy): Eukaryota > Metazoa > Mollusca > Gastropoda > Stylommatophora > Ariophantidae > Megaustenia > Megaustenia siamemsis. The sequence continues at coordinate 32,940,518 of JAVIAB010000160.1, read as the reverse complement.
TTACCTTGAAGAAGATCCATAATGGGGACTGTGGATATATGAGAGTCATGATCGGTTAATGTTAATCTTTGAATCAACTAACATGAAGAGATCTAAGTTGAGAACTAAGGACAGTAGATAGGTAGAGAGAGGTGATTAGAGGACTTCAGTATCAGACTTTAAACTAATAAACCTGAAGTGAGTTGCAAAGGAAAGAGATTGGGGATAGACATAAATCTGATGACTTCTCTATGGAGGATAAGTAAAAAAAAAAGTAAAGTACCCTCGTCACACCAAGTAGCGGCATATAGGGAATATGATATTAGTGACCATAAATTTTACAGACCTTCGGCACATGATTTTTGGGGTAATGTGGTCGGTATTACGCCCGTGCCGCTTTACTTTCCCAGAAAAAAATCTGGTACCCATTTAAGGCTGGGTGAACCCGGAAGCTGTCGGTTGGGATCGAACCCTACCCCTTGCCCTTTGTAGTCCAGTTCACTAACCACTGAGCTATCGCGGCTCCCTCTATGGAGGATAGACATAGTTAAATGACTTCACTGTCAGGGATAACCATAATTAGATAACTTTGCTCTGCATATAATTAAATAATTTATCTGTCAAGGGTAGACATAATCATATGACTTCACCATAGTGGATAGACTTACTCTGATGACTTCACCATAGTGGATAGACTTACTCTGATGACTTCACCATAGTAGATAGACTTACTCTGATAACTTCACCATAGTGGGTAGACTTACTCTGATGACTTCACCATAGTGGATAGACTTACTCTGATGACTTCACCATAGTGGATAGACTTACTCTGATGACTCTACCATAGTGGATAGACTTACTCTGATGACTTCACCATAGTGGATAGACTTACTCTGATGACTTCACCATAGTGGATAGACTTACTCTGATGACTTCACCATAGTGAATAGACTTACTCTGATGACTTCACCATAGTGGATATACTTACTCTGATGACTTCACCATAGTGGATAGACTTACTCTGATGATTGTACCATAGTGGATACACTTACTCTGATGACTGTACCATAGTGGATAGACTTACTCAATAATTGAATCTCAAATCAGCCACTCAAAGGAAACTAGAGGGTAAAAGAAAAATAGGCTGACCTAGAGAAATATTAAAAAAAACATTAAAACAATAGGCAACAAAAGCAGGCATCACCAAGATTGAACAACTCGCACAGAACAGAGTCATTTGGTGAGACTCAATGCAGGTCCTGTGTGGTGAGACTCAATGCAGGTCCTGTGTGGCGAGACTCAATGCAGGTCCTGTGTGGTGAGACTCAATGCAGGTCCTGTGTGGCGAGACTCAATGCAGGTCCTGTGTGGTGAGACTCAATGCAGGTCCTGTGTCACAAGACTCAATGCAGGTCCTGTGTGGCGAGACTCAATGCAGGTCTTGTGTGGTGAGACTCAATGCAGGTCCTGTGTGGCGAGACTCAATGCAGGTCCTATGTGGTGAGACTCAATGCAGGTCCTATGTGACGAGACTCAATGCAGGTCCTATGTGGTGAGACTCAATGCAGGTCCTATGTGGCAAGACTCAATGCAGGTCCTATGTGGCAAGACTCAATGCAGGTCCTATGTGGCGAGACTCAATGCAGGTCCTATGTGGCGAGACTCAATGCAGGTCCTATGTGGTGAGACTCAATGCAGGTCCTATGTGGTGAGACTCAACGCAGGTCCTGTGTGGCAAGACTCAATGCAGGTCCTATGTGGTGAGAATCAATGCAGGTCCTGTGCAAGTTGAAAGTTCGTCAGACACAAGAGTCTAGAATTTCTGTCCTGTGTACCATCTTTGGCTTGAAGGAACATTAAATAGAATAGATAGCTCTTGCTTTGCTGGCAGCCTCAGTCAATGTTATATGATACTGTTGTTGAGTTTTCTTGACATTGCTTCATCTTACTCTCTGTCTGCCTTGAGTTCTGCTTCCTCCTTGTTTCTTATGTCTTGTATGATGGTATAAAATTACAAGACTTTCTCTGGGTGGGCAGACAATTTTATTTGTTTTCTTTGTATGCATTTCAAGATTAATCCTCTTTCATTACTATCTCTTATTTTTGTATGGTATAATTTTTCATTTCATTTCCTTTGCACAGTTTATGATATTTTAGTAGTCTTACTATTTTTTCTTTAACTTTGAAACATAATGAGTATAATTAAAATTCTGCTTTAATACATTACAGCTGATCATAAGAGATGCTATAACCTAATTTTTTAAAAACAGTTTTTGTGGTTAGAATATGATTATTCTACACATGAAAGGGTCACATTTTGCAAAACTGGGAAATAATGCTTATTATTCACCTACAGTATCAGTAACGCAGAAATGAACTATTCTAGAACATTCAAATCTGAGTTCAGTGTCACAAATTGGAACCACTCCAATAAAACATCAACCTCAATAATGAGTGACGTGTAGTTTCCTCAGGACACCATCATTCATAAATGTGGCAACATTGGTGGGATTTAAAACTAAAATGCCACTCAGTTTACGACTAAAACAAATATCTGTGTTTGGTCACTTCAGCCAATCTCCAGAAACATCTTTTTTGTGTTTTGATTAATTTTAGCACATTTAGGAGCCTCACTGGGAATCTTGTTATTGATTTTTACAGCAAGTAAAGTCCACTTCCATAATCTTAAATTGTTCTTTGTTTAAAGTTTGATTTCTTCTTCCGCTTCTTTTCCTATTTTCCTGTTGCATGTGCACATATTAGTATGTGCATGTTCAATGGGTACTTATCATGCCTAATGTTGTATGCTGAATGTGATGTTAGTGCCAGTATTTATTTTCTACTCATACATTTATTCTAAATATGGTTGGTATCTTTTTGAGACTCTATAGCAGCTGCTAGGCTGTATTCTATGAATGGAACGAACCACCAGACATTCGCACATGGCAATAACATGGAAATCACCTGGCAAATGAAGAAGAGGCAGACTATTGGGGACATGGCGATGAAGTTTACATGATGAAATGAAAGAAGCTGGCAAGACTGGCTTGAGTTGTACATGCTTGCTGCAGACCGGATTGGGTGGTGGTCTCTTGTGGGTGCCCTATGCTCCGTCAGCGTTCAGAGGATTAAGAAGAAGGAGGAGAAGCAATTGTTCCTTTCTTTATAAACTTGTTCACGGAATTGCCCACATTCTATGCCGCCTCATTCTTGTTGTGTCTAAAGTTAATCTTTTGTTTCAAACTTTCAATTTCCACAAGAAATACACAAGTGACTCATGAATGATGGCAGGGCAGGTTGCACCCGCTGAAAATGAAGCTAATGCCACAGCACCAGAATGTAAAGAGGAGTCCTATTTTTTATTTTATGGCAAATTGTCACCATTTAGTCAACATTATTCAGTGAAATTCTCTGTCGACGGCACTGTGTTTAATTGTGCTGAACAATACATGATGTATAAAAAAGCAAGTAAGTGAACAATTGTGTTCCCAGTAATTTATTTAGTCTTGTTTAAGTTTCCCTTGTGTGTTTCAGTCTCTCTTATCTCGAGAAGCTTTAGGTCATTATGTATCTTTTCCGCTGTTGCCAGGATGAAGTTTGCAGTCTTGTCTAGATCTTCATATTGTCCCCATAGTTTTTGTTGTTTATCTGTGATTTGGAGGGGGGGGGGGGGGTGTTAGGTTTGATGTTGATGTTCAGTATACTACTGTTGTTGCCTCTCGTTTTAATGTTCTTTTTAGTGTTTTTCTAGGTCAGCCTCTTTTTTTTTACCCTCTGGTTCCTTTTGAGGGCCTGCCTCTTTAGTTTCTTTTGTTGTCTCTTCTCATCACATGGTTAACATATCATCATCATCATTTGCCATACCGGTTGGCGCAGGTAATCATGTCCCTCCACAATCTTCTATCCACAGTGCATCGTATCAGTTCTGTTGTTGACTGTTTTCCATGCCATGACACCAAGCTATCCAGTATTTTCTCTCTTTGTCGCCTGCGATCTCTCTTTCCTTTTATTTTGCCAGTTGTAACCAAGTATTCCAACTTTCCTCTTCTCATGATGTGCCCAAAAAATGTTGATTGCTTCTTTCTGATGTTTTTTAAGAGCTCCCTTTTTGTGTTGGCCTCTTTGAGAACTTCCTCATTGGTCTTTTTAGCTGTCCAGGGAACTTTCAACATTCTTCTGAGAAATCCCATCTCTGTGGCCTCTAATCGTCTTTTCATTTGTTTGTCTACTGTCCATGATTCGCTTCCATAGGTCAGAATTGGTTCTATATAGCACCGATGAACTCTCTTTCTAATTTTTATTGACATAGATTTGTTACATAAGATATTTTTCATTTTCTGAAATGCTATTTTGGCCTGAGTTATTCTGTTTTTTATTTCTGTGGTGCATCTCCCATCTGATGTTATTATTGTGCCCAAGTATTTGAAACGTTGCACTTGTTTCAGATTTGTCTCGTTTATTTTTATGCTGCATGATGGTGGTGATTGTTTCTTCGATATAACCATTACTTCTGTTTTCTTACTATTCAGACTGAGACCTTTCTTTGTTGCTTTCTTTTACTATTATGTCTATCATTTCTTGTAGTTCATTCTCTGTCTCTGCTATTAAGACTGTGTCATCCGCGTATCGCAAATTATTTATGTTGTGACCGTTGACTTCAATTCCTTTTTTGTCTACTATTCATCTCATAATATATTCGCTGTAAAGTGAAAACAAATCCGGTGACAGAACACAGCCTTGTCTGATTCCTTGTTTTATATATTGGAATTGTCCTGTTTGGTTGTTAATTCGTATAGCTGCTGTCTGTGGACAACATATGACCACTTTCTTCTCTTGATTATAGTTGACATTTTTTGGATGCTTTCTCATTTCTCTTATTTCTGCGTTGGTCTTGAACTCATTCCATGGTACACGAAGTATTTTCTTCAGGCATTTGTTTTCAAATGTATCCAGTTTATTTTCTGTTTCTTTAGTTATTTTCTAGCTCTTGTAAACATATGTATAGGTGGATAATACATTTGATCTGAAAATCCAGAGCTAGAATAGTTATTTTGATTTCCATATTTTATCAAGGGTTCTGAAAGTCCTTGCTGCCTTTGCTATACTTATTCTAATTTCTTTCTTTCTCAACTGATTTTTTAATTGTATTTTTTTAGACCCCTGTCATGCCAAGTGATGTATATGGAATATGGTGTTAGTGAACATAATTTTTATAGACCTTTGGCACATGATTTTTTGGGTAATGTGGTCAGTATTACGCCCATGCTGCTTTACTTTCCCAGAAAAAAAATCTGGTACTCATTTAAGGCTGGGTGAACCTGGAAGCCTTGATCAGGATCAAACCCAACCACTTTTTCTCTGTAACCCAGTTCACTAACCACTGAACTATTGTGGCTCCCTCAACTTATTTACTCCTGTCTTAAAGATTTCATAACCGTGAGTTTTTATTTTTCTGCGATCAGCTGTTTCGATGCATTTAAACATTTAAACCAGCATGGGTGACGAACATGAGATACATTTGAGGTTACTGAGTTGCCTGCAACTTTAGGTTGACTGGAAAAAAATGATTAAAATATACCATGACATATCATGACTAAAAAAGAAAATTAATGTAATGACCATAGGTTTTGAAATTTGCATTTTGACCCAGCTTTTACAGTGGTGGAAAGTGACTGAGCTGTGTTATTACAATTTTATATGTCTCTCAAGTACCTCGGACAAGTGGTTTATTATGTTCACATCATACTGACTACATTTACACACATTGTTGCTGTAAATATCAATTTTGTGTGTAAATCATTGTCTTTGGTATTAAAAGTATTCATCAAATAATCACAGGTTTTAAAATTTGAGAATCTTTCTTTTTCTTAGTTCTTTCTTTCTTTCCTTCTTTCTTTCTTTCTTCCCTTCCTCTTGTACTCATTCAAGTGTTGAGGGAGTTACAAAGTTCTTGTTCCAGCTCTTTAGGCAGCTTCACTCATTATTAATTGATGTTGTCTGTCCATCTTACTCTGGATCTGTGTCTTGCTCCTCTGCCCTGTACTCTTTTAATATATGTTGTGAATGGTAAGAAATTTCATGGTGTTCTTTCTAGATAGGCAAACCAGTTTATTTCTTGTTTCTGTTAGTTGCTTAGGATTGGTTTAATGCCTAGTCCTTTTCTTATAAAATCTTTTTTGATTATGACTTTTCTGGCCACTCCAAATGCTGTTCTCAGACATCTCATCTCTGCAGTGATCAGCTTTCTTTTATACTTAGTCATAACTGACCATGTTTGGCATTGGCAGCACAATATTGGAATTATTATACTCTGCATAAGATGTTTCTTGGTGATTATAGGTATTGCTTGGTGTTTAGAATGACTACCATAATTTGATGCTCACTCTCTTTAATTCATTAACAGAATCACAGTTCTACATATGTGAAACCTATTTTCCAGTGTTATTCAATGATGAAAAAATAAAGCAAAGATTATGTACGCTACCGACCCACAGAAACAGAAGATGTTTGGAAGACGTGTTCAGAACTTTGATAAGGATGTGTGGACTAAAGAGTCAGATGTTATAGTTAAGACAGCATCTAGAGCCAAGGTATTTTGATGTTGCAGACACACACACATTACTGTCAATAAAGTTCTTAAAGTTAGTGTTAAGTTTATATTAATTTTGTTCTGTGTGGCCTGTTTCAGAAATCCTCATTGCTCATTTTGGTTGTCCATGACATTCTCAACATTGATTTTCTAAAAACACATTTTTTTGTGGTAATTAATATTTTCTTGCCTATTTCATAATTATCAATTAATAATGCAGAGTAGTTGAATGTAATAATTTTATTTCTTTCTTCTCCTTCACTTTCTCTTGTGGAGGCAAAGGCGCTTCAAGGCACCAGAGCTGGAAGTTGTCAGCGACTCACAGCTGATGGCTTGTGCCAGGATTGGTGAACTAGAATGATCCAGACCCTGCTCCACCTCTCCGCTGTTCCTCTGGTAACAGACTAACCTGCCTAGTCTGGCCAAACAAGTAGGGATTGAAGAGGGAAGACAACATGGTACTAAAAAATGTCGTGCTGAAGTCGGATGTGATGGGCCGAAAGGTGCAAATATCACAGTTATACTGCAAACCACAACGCAACGCAGACACACCCATTTAACATCCTTTTAAGAGCGGATGATGAAAAGGAATACTCTAGTCTACTACTTTAGTCATCGGACGTACGCAAGCACTTCCTCTTGTACCCGATTAGGTGTCAAAGGAGATACAAATTTCTGGTTTTCGCCTTTTTGCCAGCTTCATTCATTGTTAATTGATGTTGTTGTAGCACTTCTTTGATGTTGTCTGTTCATCTAACTCTGGGTCAGCCTCTTGCTATCTGCCACTCCTCTTTTAATATATGCTTTGTATGGTAAGGAATCACATGGCGTTCTTTCTAGATGGGTAAACCAGTTTATTTGTTGTTTTTGTATGTAGCTTAGGAATGGCTCAATGCCTACTCTTTCTTCTTAAACATCATTTATTATTCTGTATGTTCTGGTCACTCCAAGTACTTTTCTCAGACATCTCATCTCTGTGGTGACAAGCTTTCTTATCAGTACTTTTCTAGTGTTATTTATGATCATTACACACGGGGAGTATTAATTCTTATCAAACATACTAATTGAATATATTGCTCTTTCAGTATCCTAGATTATTAGATAAATCATCATCATCATCAAGTACCGAGCCTGCTCGCGTAGGTGATCATGTCTCTCCACAACTTTCGATCTCGGCAGCTATTTATCATTTCTGTTGTTGACCTTCTGCCAAGCCATTCTCTTCAGCTGTCTGTTATTTTTTCTCTTTGCTTCCCTCTATCTCTTCGTCCCTCAATTTTTCCAGTTGGTACAATATATTCCAGTTGTTCTCTTCTCATTACATGGCCAAAAAATGATGATTGTTTCTTCCTAATATTGGAAATAAGCTCTCTTTTTGCTTTGACCTCTCTCAGAACATCTTCATTACTCTTCTTAGCTGTCCATGGTACTCTCAACATTCTTCTGTAAAACCACATTTCTACAGACTCCAGTGATTTTCTTGTCTGTTGTCCTATTGTCCATGATTCACACCCATATGTTAAGACTGTCACTACGTAACATTTAAGAACTCTTTTTCTTGTTTCTATTGTCAAAAATGGATTATGGGAAAATGGACTATTAGATAAAAGCAATTGTTTATTTTCTTCCATTTTCATTATCCTTGTTTGTTCAGAAAGAGAGTTCATCAATGCTATATAGAACCAATTCTGATCTATGGAAGCGAATCATGGACAGTAGACAAACAAATGAAAAGACGATTAGAGGCCACAGAGATGTGATTTCTCAGAAGAATGTTGAAAGTTCCCTGGACAGCTAAAAAGACCAATGAGGAAGTTCTCAAAGAGGCCAACACAAAAAGGGAGCTCTTGAAAAACATCAGAAAGAAACAATCAACATTTTTTGGACACATCATGAGAAGAGGAAAGTTGGAATACTTGGTTACAACTGGCTAAATAAAAGGAAAGAGAGATCGCGGGTGACAAAGAGAGAAAATACTGGATAGCTTGGTGTCATGGCATGGAAAACAGTCAACAACAGAACTGATACAATGCACTGTAGATAGAAGATTGTGGAGGGACATGATCGCCTACGCCAACCGGTATGGCACATGATGATGATGTTTGTTCAGCAAAAAAAAAAAAAAATGAAAGGTAGTTAGTTCTTAGACCATATGGTAAAATGTGGCGTTGGTGTCCACATTTTGTATAACTGACCGTCAACATATTTTTTAATCATGTGGTCGACATCATCGTAGGCTGTCCAACTTTCACAGAAACAAAGTTTCTGGTGCCCATTTTAAGTCTGAATGGATTCTAAAGCTGAGTCAGGTGGAAAGGGTTGCCACATCACATCTGGGAGTTGTCAATGTGTATATTTGTTCTCCAAGTTCTGCACACACAAGAACAGAGAAAGAACAAGAGAGTATGTATGGTGTATGGGGAATATGATGTTAATGCTCATACTTTTTTTTTAATGCCTATCATACCATTTGTGATTAATGTAGTTAATATAATGCCATATTATTCATCGTTTTAAGAGAAAATTTCTGGGACTGATTTTCAAATACTTGGGCTCAGTGCCATGGGGGTCATCTATGCCATGTCTGCCCTTAATGTCATGTCATCCCTCAGTGCCATGCTGGCCTTCAATGCCATGTCATCTGTCAGTGCCATGTTGGACCTTAATGTAATATCATCCTTCAGTGTCATGTTGGCCTTCAATGCCATGACATCCCTCAGTGTCATGCTGACCCTCTATGTCATGTCACCCCTCAGTGCCATGCTGACCCTCAATGCCACCATGCTGACCAAAATGCCATGTCATCCCTCAGTGCCATGCTGACCCTCTATGCCATGTTATCCCTCAGTGCCATGTCACCCCTCAGTGCCATGCTGACCCTCAATGCCATGTCATCCCTCAGTGCCATGTTGGCCTTAATGCCATGTCATCCATCAATGCCATGATGACCCTCAGTGTCATGTCATCCCCCAGTGTCATGCTGACCCTCAATGCCATGTCATCCCTCAGTGCCATGCTGACCCTCAATGCCATGTCATCCCTCAGTGCCATGTCATCCCTCAGTGCCATGCTGACCCTCAATGCCATGTCATGCCTCAGTGCCATGCTGATTCTCAATGCCATGTCATCCCTCAGTGCCATGCTGATCCTCAATGCCATGTCATCCCTCAGTGCCATGCTGACCCTCAATGCCATGTCATCCCTCAGTGCCATATCATCCCTCAGTGCCATGCTGACCCTCAATGCCATGTCATGCCTCAGTGCCATGCTGACCCTCAATGCCATGTCATGCCTCAGTGCCATGCTGATCCTCAATGCCATGTCATCCCTCACTGCGATGTCGGCCCTCAGTGCCATGTCATCCCTCAGTACCATGTCATCTCTCAGTGCCATGTCATCCCTCAGTACCATGTCATCTCTCAGTGCCATGTCATCCCTCAGTACCATGTTATCTCTCAGTGCCATGTCATCCCTCAGTACCATGTCATCTCTCAGTGCCATGTCATCCCTCAGTGCCATGTTGACCCTCATTGCCATGTCATCCCTCAGTACCATGTCATCTCTCAGTGCCATGTCATCCTCAGTGCCATTTTCATGTGAAAACCTTTGCCTGTTTTGGCAACCAAACTCTGGACCCACATGGTCAGTACATAAACATATTTAACCATTTTGCAACTGCCACTTCACTGTTTACATAACTTACATTTTGTTTAGTTTTGGTATACATATTGTTGTAACATATACCTGTGTTTTTATTTTACATTTTACCACACCTTTTCAGTTTGAGCAGCATGAAGGACTGAGAGAGAAACTCTTTGCTACATATCCTGCTATTCTGGTAGAAGCAAGCCCTAGGGACAAAATTTGGGGCATTGGTTTGAGTCTTTCTAATCCCAAAGCTTTAATTAAATCAAACTGGCGAGGCCGGAACAAACTTGGATACATTCTCACTGAACTAAGAAACGAGCTCATGAAAGAATACAAGTAATCTAAACAAGATTTCTCCTTTATTTCCAGGTATTTTCTTGATAAATTTAATTTAATTAATTTAATGTTATTACACCACTATTTTGGGAGCCGCGATAGCTCAGTGGTTAGTGAACTGGACTACCACGGACAAGGGGTAGGATTCGATCCCAACCGACGGCTTCCGGGTTCACCCAGCCTTAAATGGGTACCGGATTTTTTTCTGGGAAAGTAAAGCAGCATGGGCGTAATACTGACCACATTACCCCAAAAATCATGTGCTGAAGGTCTGTAAAATATAGGGTCACTAACACCATATTTCCCTATACGCCAATTGGCGTGACGGGGGTACTTTACTTTACTTTACACCACTAATTTATGTTAATTAAGGTTACTGATGTAACAAAACAATTCACAAATAAATTAGTGAGTGACTTGTGTAGGAACCTCAAACACTAAAACTCTTGTATAAATAAACCTGTCCTGGTCATGCAGGGGATTGTGGCAATGAAATAATGGATAGCAATGAAATAATGGATAACAATGAAATAATGGATAACAATGAAATTATGTATATCAATGAAATAATGGATATCAATGAAATAATGGATAGCAATGAAATTATAGATAGCAATGAAATAATGGATAGCTTGACCTCAGGTGCACCTGATGTGGGGATGATCAAATGTTGATGCTTCTCCCTGTTCATTGTACTATTAAAGAGACTAAGGTGTTGATGATACTTACGAGTGAAGCATGAACTTGTATAAACACGATGTTCTCTAGGGTCTGTCTGCTCTGACTGGATCTCTTAAAACAGAACACCTTTCTTTGAGCTCTGTATAGACTTGTACAAACAGGTATAGACAGCAATACACATGTATTGACAGCAACACAAGTGACAACTCCATGTAACATTTTTAAAGACTGACTCTACCATCTAGCACTCCAACAGGTTTAATGGCATATGGTTGGTTGTGTTCGCCCGATGACTAAAGTATTCTAGAGTATCGTGGTAGACTAGAATATTCCTCTTCATCATCTGCCCTTACAAGGACGTAGTGGACGTGTCTGCGTTGTGTTGTGGTTTGCAGTATAACTGTTATATTTGCACCTTTCGGCCCAACACATCTGAATTCAGCACAACATTTTTGAGTACTGGGTTGTCTTCCCTCTTCGATCCCTGCAAGCTTGGCCAGACTAGACAGGTTAGTCTGTTACTGGAGGCACCACAGAGAGGTGGAGCATGGTCTGGATGGTTTTGGTTCACCGATCCTGGCGCAAGTCATCAGCTGTGGGTTGCTGACAACTTCCAACTCTGGTGCTGGGAGGTGCGCCTTCACCTCCTAATGGCATATAACATCGTAGTCAAGGCATTCTACAGAGACCTGTAATAAAAAACACACTATCCTCAAGCACTTCTGTATAAATTCTACAACTGCTAAACAAGGTGCACCTGACTGTCTAACTCTATCAGAACCTCTATTTTCTTTAAAGCTGTACAAGGTGGACAGTGGAGCTTCTAATCATCTGTATCTAATTTAACTCCATTCTCCTAAACTGATGCCTGATCCCACTATTTGAAACTAACAAGCTAACCTTCACTAGCAAGGTGTCAGCCATTCTCTTGTTGTAATCATCCATCTTGCAGTGCACTCCTGTTCTAACCCTAACCTTTCTCTTGTAATCATCCATCTAGCAGTGCATTCCTGTTCTAACCCTAACCATTCTCTTGTTGTAATCATCCATCTCGCAGTGCACTCCTGTTCTAACCCTAACCATTCTCTTGTTGTAATCATCCATCTCGCAGTGCACTCCTGTTCTAACCCTAACCATTCTCTTGTTGTAATCATCCATCTAGCAGTGCACTCCTGTTCTAACCCTAACCATTCTCTTGTTGTAATCATCCATCTAGCAGTGCACTCCTGTTCTAACCCTAACTATTCTCTTGTTGTAATCATCCATCTAGCAGTGCACTCCTGTTCTAACCCTAACTATTCTCTTGTTGTAATCATCCATCTAGCAGTGCATTCCTGTTCTAACCCTAACTATTCTCTTGTTGTAATCATCCATCTAGCAGTGCATTCCTGTTCTAACCCAACCATTCTCTTGTTGTAATCATCCATCTAGCAGTGCATTCCTGTTCTAACCCAACCATTCTCTTGTTGTAATCATCCATCTAGCAGTGCATTCCTGTTCTAACCCTAACCATTCTCTTGTTGTAATCATCCATCTAGCAGTGCATTCCTGTTCTAACCCTAACCATTCTCTTGTTGTAATCATCCATCTAGCAGTGCATTCCTGTTCTAACCCTAACCATTCTCTTGTTGTAATCATCCATCTAGCAGTGCATTCCTGTTCTAACCCTAACCATTCTCTTGTTGTAATCATCCATCTAGCAGTGCATTCCTGTTCTAACCCTAACCATTCTCTTGTTGTAATCATCCATCTAGCAGTGCATTCCTGTTCTAACCCTAACCATTCTCTTGTTGCAATCATCCATCTCGCAGTGCACTCCTGTTCTAACCCTAACCATTCTCTTGTTGTAATCATCCATCTAGCAGTGCACTCCTGTTCTAACCCTAACAATTCTCTTGTTGTAATCATCCATCTAGCAGTGCACTCCTGTTCTAACCATAACCATTCTCTTGTTGTAATCATCCATCTAGCAGTGCACTCCTGTTCTAACCCTAACCATTCTCTTGTTGTAATCATCCATCTCGCAGTGCACTTCTGTTCTAACCCTAACCATTCTCTTGTTGTAATCATCCATCTCGCAGTGCACTCCTGTTCTAACCCTAACCATTCTCTTGTTGTAATCATCCATCTCGCAGTGCACTCCTGTTCTAACCCTAACTATTCTCTTGTTGTAATCATCCATCTAGCAGTGCATTCCTGTTCTAATCCTAACCATTCTCTTGTTGTAATCATCCATCTAGCAGTGCATTCCTGTTCTAACCCTAACCATTCTCTTGTTGTAATCATCCATCTCGCAATGCATTCCTATTCTAACCCTAACATGTCTTTTCTGTTCGATGTACTAGGGAGAACTCATTAATCCTGCCCACCAATTTGGCTTGTGGAGGACTGGTTGGTCTCAAGGCAAGATGCCGGCCTCAAGACAGAGGGGTTATATGTTAAAATTCTAGCTGCACTGGTTGGGATTTTTATTTATGAATTCTCTCTGCGGCAACCACCCCTGGTCTCAGCAGGGCCCGGCTTGAAACATCAATTACTCATCGACAGAAAAAATATGAGTACCTCCGAAGTCGGAGTTATCCGCCTGTGTGGCGAGGGACCCTGTGCACACAGCTGCCAGGAAAAAATGGATTAACATGTAAAATTCAGTTCCTAGTCTTTAAGGACTTCATCAGAGGTAAAAGCTGGCGAACAAAAAAAAAAAAATCTAAAAAATTTGGCTAGTCAGCCTCATCATGTAATGATAGCTTGACCACATGATCCCCAAAATGTCCTTCAAACTGACAGTGTTCACAGTAGCTGAAAGTTTACTCATCTCCCAGTCATTCCCCTGTCCAAAGTTATATTGTTAACTCTACTCTCTAGGATATTATTTAACCCTCTCAAACTCAAGATCTGGAACACAAAAACACATGAAGGCAATCTCTTGAAAGAACACAACATTTGTTTATTGGAAACTGACATGGTTGGCAGTGAGGTTGCAGTCTTGCAACTGCAACATTTTTTGAGTGCGGCAAGTAGATAGTTACCTTCAAATGTGAGCTAGATTTGTGCACAGTTAGTGAGTACTGAAACTATCAGTATGTACACCTTTCATAACATACTAAAAGAGACTGATAACACAGACCATCAGCGTGTACACACTTTATAACATAATCTGCTAATAGAAAGTGAGCACACTTGTGTTTTCCTGCAGTGCTATGGCATCAGTGAACTCACAAATAATAAGACAATTATACAATTAGCATGTATTTTTAGTAAAGTTTATTGAACTCATATACACACACATACATATATACATACACACACACACATACACACGCACGCGTGCGTACATGTACACAGAAAGTCTACAAACTAAAAGATAAACATTGCTGAGATTATGAATTATGGAGAAACATATCTATTCCAGGGGCATATACCTTAACGTGATTTTATAATTCTAATAATATCATTTGTAGTAATTCCCATGTTAGTTTCAAATTTGCAAGATTATTTCCTCTTAAACTATTTTTTAAAATATAATCTTGATTGCTTCCATTGCAATACTTTGATGTAAAATGTTTAAGGTTATTTCCCTTTACAATTATAATCCGTTTTGAAAATATGTTTCTTCTTCTTCAGTGTTCAGGTTTTATGATCACGCAAACAACGTCATGACGCAAGACAAACTGGTCGTATATGTGTATGTCCTGAAAATATTCAATTATTTACATTTGTTGCTGAATGTGGAACATTTGATTTGGACATTGCTGAATTAATTTATATTTTAGATGATGCTAGTCACCTTGATGCAACACACAATACAGTTTTTAAATTAGAAGTAGTAGAAATAGTTCCTTTATTCATTATATCAGATTTGGTGGTGGTGTTTCCTCCTTCCTGTCCGGTGTCAAAGTAACTTAAGGATTCTAGCTCTGGCTTATCTTTTGGCTTCTTGAATAGTCATCTTGTATTGTTACAAAGTATCTTTAATGTCATTTATTTCTTTGTCTTCTTCATGGTGTATATCCACTTATTAGGTGTATACCGGGGCTGGGTTTATACTTGGTGAGGCTCTATGGTGGCCAAGTTAAACTTTGAAGCCCCCGTGATAACAAAACTGACATCAGAAGGTCTCTATCATAGATTATAATCATTCATCATCATCATTGAGTGCCGCCTCCGCATCGAAGGTTGGCTACCATGAAGCGCCATTCCACTCTCTCTCTTGCTTTGATGGTGCAGATAGTCATAGGTTGACTTGTCCATCTTTTGAAGTTAATCGTCCATGTTAGTCTTGGTCTGCCTCTTTTATCTTGTAGTTTCCTTTCCAATATTACATTTCTTAGGCTGTTGTGTCTTTTAACGTGCCCCAATAATGTCATTTGCCTTGTTTTAATTGTATTTAGTAGTTCTCTTTTCATGTTTAGTTGTTTTAAAACTTCATCGTTTGTTTTCTTTCTTTCCATCCAATTCTAACTATTCTTCTATAAATCCACATTTCAAAGGTTTCAATTTTCTGTTCTGTTTTCTTATAATATATAATAGATTATAATATATTATGAATATATAAACATAATACAATAATAATATAATAATACAATATGAAAATGTTTTAACCCATTCAGATTGGGAGGCACTAAGCTGTACCTTATTTTAGTCAAGGCCTCAGGCTGAGCCTAATTTATGTCCTGAAAGGGAAGTCATTTTTTTGTATTCTTTGCAGGTGGCCAAAGCATTTCAATTGTTGTCTGCCTTGTATATAATGCAATAAGATTAACTCAATGCCCAACTTTTCCCTTCTTGTCTCATTTCAGCTTCTTAATGATACTCCTACTGCATTTCTCAGACATCTCATTTCATGATTTTTGTAGAAAACAATTTATGCTTATGGTCCAATTAGAGAACACCCCTCCAACTCTTTCAAGTTTTAACATGTAAAAATGCAGAGACTGCTCTTCAATCTCTGAGTGAGGGCTTTTGATGCTCAGATTATCCCTTTTGCTATTTCTAAGCTCTCTATTACATGTTATATACCATCACCATGTTTAAACATACTAACCATTTATGAATAAAGCTTGTGAAACTATAAGACAATATCAGATGTTACCTTCTGTCCAAGATGGAAATAATCTCCTAGATTATTAAAGGAACAACAAAACAATAAACCTGTTATAGTTTATGTAATTCCAGACTATTTGACATTCTAATATTGTAGACAAATAAAATTTAGCAAAAATACATCAGCAAAAGACACCCTTTTTCTAATTATGAGTATAAGTATGACACATATCAGTATGTTTATTATATGTACAGTAGCATACCCTTGATTTCCATAGAATTTAAATTTATAGATTATTTAATTGCATCATATTTATAATATTTATTGATATCCCTGGGGTTTGGTCCCTTTACATTTCATTTATAATTGCATGTACTTGTATTTGTGCTAGTAGTGGAAGAACTTTTTTTATGTTAATTGCTTACAATGTGTCTTTAAAAGACACTTGTACATTTTATCAACACATCATGAGATTATATTTAAATGGTGATCGGGAATATTTTTCTTCCTGTCAGTTCTTTTCCTTTGTAATGCACAAGTGACGTTTCATGATTTATATTCTATATACAGGAATTGACTTTGAGACTAAAGTTGACTCCATATTAACCCATTCTTTGCTGAACTAAGTGACTACCCATGATTAAATAATAAAACAGTCACAAGACACAACATACCAACTTTAGAAAGCTATTAAAAAATAATGGCTGACCATAATACGCTGAAAAAAAATAATTAAAATTGAGAATTGAATGAAGTTTCATAGCAAACTGAAAATTTAAGTAAGTTAAATTAAAACTTAAGTTAAATAAACTTAAATTAAATTTAAGTAATGATGACGATTAATGTCCTATTTTTCAAAACTGTTTGAAAAGCATACAGTATATCCATCATACAAATTCAAATAACTATCAGTCACTCTTAAACGGAAGAAAACTTTTTCCAAATTATTTTCCACATAATCTTCATGAAATTCATTAAAATCCAATGTACTAATTTCATTATGGAAGCTAAAAAAAATAGAAGGCGATAAGCCCAATCAGGTTCTGGCGACAATTTCAAACACAAATTTTAAGATCTTAGAATCGCCCATTTACCATGAATGAAAAGGGAAATATTTGTACTTTTACATAGAGGAGTTCCTGGTAACTGGTATAATGTGTAAATATGCCTATATTCATCGCAACAAGCCCAATACAAAAGTGGCAGAAATTTGTGCATTAGCAGGCAAAGGTTGAACATTCTTATTTAGGAAAGATAGATAATATAAATATATTAAAATTATAAGTAAATGTTTAATCTGTACTTTTATATAAATCCACACGTTTTTATAATAATTTAATATTTATACATTGATTTTTTCGTATTTCTGTTTACAATACTAATATGACAATGTGACAATATTATGACAGTTGCTGTTTAATGTAGCCTAGAATCATTATTCTGAGAGTTAATGGATTGTTCCTTGCCTTAAAAAAACCAAAGAAAGAAAGAAGACTTTGCAAGTAGGACACCCGAGAGCAATTTGATTGAAAGAGGTTATTGACTAATAGCTGACCGCTCATATCAGAATAGTTGCTTGCTTGCATTCGCCCGATGACTAAAGGAGTACACCTCTTCATCATCCGCCCTTAAAAGGACGCTAAGTGGGTGTGTCTGCCTTGTGTTGTGGTTCGCAGTATAACTGTGATATTCGCGCCTTTCGGCCCAACACATCCGACTTTAGCATGACATTTTTGAGTACCGGATTGTCTTCCCTCTTCGATCCCTACTCGCTTGGCCAGACTAGACAGGTTAGTCTGTTACTACAGGCACAATGGAGAGGTGGAGCAACAGTCTGGATGGTTCTGGTTCACCTTCCTTGCGCAGCCATCAGCTGTGGGTAGCTGACAACTTCCAGCTCTGCAGCTGTGTGGCACGCCTTCGCCTCCTATCAGATTAGCGAGTCCAAAGCTGTTGAAGATTCTGTTGTATAGTAATAAAGATAAACTATAACTATGTATCAAGTAACTCAGCCTATTTGAAATTTTGGATAAATTCACTCATCTTGTAGCAACCATTTTTAAGGTTCAGCTACTAATGAACATCGCTGTAAAGAAAAATATTTTTGGTTAAGACAAATGTCACATGTTCACGGTAGACTTGTGAATAAGGGATTTGCCAAATATTCACATTTCTGTGTGCTTATTTGAAAAAATATGGTCTGATGAAATAAATAGCATTATTTCTGCTGAGATCGTTAATAAGAATGACGGTCGGTTACTTTATGATATTATAGTAACTATGCAATTGACAATAAATAGGTCATTCCACTCTCCAGGTGTTTTGGTACACATAAATATCCCCCATCATAACAATAATAATAGTAATAATAATAATCTATTACTTCATAGTCAGTTATATTGTTTGAAAACATATTGCCATATGTTACCTAACTGAATATAAATGAATATTCATATCATCATTAGACTCCTACATTGTGATATCTATCATCTCATCATTTCATTATCCTAATATCATGTTATTTTAATTTATACTATCATTTTATATTGTGATACTGAATGATATGAAATAAAAATTGAAAAAAAAATGTGTTGCCCTTATATCTTTTGTGTGGTATTTTTGGTTATATCAACCCACTCAGAGCTTTCTTTCATTCATTCTATCTTTATTTTATTTCTTTCTTTGTTATCTCTCCCTCTTTCTTGCTCCCTTTTTCCTTCCTTCCTTTTTATAAATCTGAATATATTTGTCATTTGTTTTGGGTGGAAATTTGGGTTGTATCAAACTGCTCGGAGAACGAGCAACTTCTAGTATATCCTTGTACATATATATATATATATATATATATATATATATATATATATAATTTACAGTTTACAGTATAACTGTGATATTTTCGCCTTTCGGCCCAACACATCTTCACTATGACATTTTTGAGAACCGGGTTGTCTTCCCTCTTCGATCCCTACTCGCTTGGCCAGACTAGACAGGTTAGTCTGTTACTAGAGGCACCACGGAGAGATGGAGCAGGGTCTGGATGGTTCTGGTTCACCGATCCTGGCGCAAGCCATCAGCTGTGGGTCGCTGACAACTTCCAGCTCTGGAGCTGAGCAGCAGCAAGCATATGACAATATTATATAGGTAATGAAACTTCCCTTTATGACAAAGGGACTACGCTGTAAGTTGTTCCCCATCTCCTACTGTTGTGTTGTGTGCTTACTATGGCGTGATTGTGTTCCTTGACCTTCATGATCTAGTAGCGGGCGAGCACGGGACATGGAGGAAACACCACACACTATCATGGCTTGATGCAGACGACAAACAAGCCGCCATTTTGTTGACCTAGTTAGAGGTGCATTGTTACGTAATCAACATATAGTAAAAAGGTAAAGGTAAAGAACGAGATTTGAATTGACGTCTTAGCACGCGAGTTTTCACCCATATGTGCTCGGCCGCCTATACAGAAGTGTTCGGAGACTATAGTGTCGCTTAAGCATCAAAACTCACGATGTAAGGCGGCCCTCACTTTCCCTACTACCCTGGTACCCACTTCTGCAGCGGCTGGGTCGACCGTGGGGGTATTTTTTTTCCAACCACGAGTACAATTCACACTGCTTCCAGCGGGAATCGAAATCGGGTTGTCCGAACGTCGGTAGTCCAGTCTGATGATTTTCCCAACTAGGCCCCCGTTGTTTGACTGCGAGGATGACGACAGACGTATTTGGTGATAACCGAGAGATCATTCTTAATTAAAATTTTAATGCAAGATTTGGACCGATTTGGGAAAGAAAAAAGTTGCTTGCTGGTTTGTACCACATTTGTTGTCTGATGACCAAAAACATCAGCGAGTTGAGAACGTAAAAGACATCATCAGAACGTGTCGCAAAAATAAACATTTCTTAAATTTTAACGTTGCAGAGGATGAAACATGTATATCTCGCTATGATCCCACAAACTAAACGTCAAAGTGCTCAGTGGAAGACATCATCACCAACAGGCAAAAAAAGATGGTCTTTAAAAGTCAAAATGTGAAGACAATGTTGGTGTGCTTCTACGACAGCAAAGAGTTTATTCCAGAGGGAAAGACTGTCACCGCCAAAGTTGTTTAATTATTTTGAAACGCCTACTGAAAACGATTGTCCGACTCCAGTAACTAAAATCTGGCAGTATTCCCCTTCTACGTGTTTAATGCGCCGGCTTACCGGGGAGTACGAATGTTTGCCCCACTCCACTCCCCTCCACCCAAAAACAAAAACAAACAAACAAACGTGTGCTCTCAACCATCCACACTATTCCAAGATGTGTTTCCCTGCCATTTTCTTTTCCCAAAATTAAAGTCACTATTGAAATGAGACTTCTTTGATGATACTGACGACATCCAAGAGGCCGTTGATGATACTGACGACATCCAAGAGGCCGTTGATGATACTGACGACATCCAAGAGGCCGCTGATGATACTAACGACATCCAAGAGGCCGTTGATGATACTAACGACATCCAAGAGGCCGTTGATGATACTGACGACATCCAAGAGGCCGTTGATGATACTAACGACATCCAAGAGGCCGTTGATGATACTAACGACATCCAAGAGGCCGTTAATGATACTGACGACATCCAAGAGGCCGTTGATGATACTGACGACATCCAAGAGGCCGTTGATGATACTGACGACATCCAAGAGGCCGTTGATGATACTAACGACATCCAAGAGGCCGTTGATGATACTAACGACATCCAAGAGGCCGTTGATGATACTGACGACATCCAAGAGGCCGTTGATGATACTGACGACATCCAAGAGGCCGTTGATGATACTAACGACATCCAAGAGGCCGTTAATGATACTAACGACATCCAAGAGGCCGCTGATGATACTGACGACATCCAAGAGGCCCTTGATGATACTAACGACATCCAAGAGTCCGTTGATGATACTAACGACATCCAAGAGGCCGTTGATGATACTAACGACATCCAAGAGGCCGTTGATGATACTAACGACATCCAAGAGGCCGCTGATGATACTAACGACATCCAAGAGGCCGTTAATGATACTAACGACATCCAAGAGGCCGTTGATGATACTAACGACATCCAAGAGGCCGTTAATGATACTAACGACATCCAAGAGGCCGTTGATGATACTAACGACATCCAAGAGGCCGTTAATGATACTAACGACATCCAAGAGGCCGTTGATGATACTAACGACATCCAAGAGTCCGTTGATGATACTAACGACATCCAAGAGGCCGTTGATGATACTAACGACATCCAAGAGGCCGTTGATGATACTAACGACATCCAAGAGGCCGCTGATGATACTAACGACATCCAAGAGGCCGTTAATGATACTAACGACATCCAAGAGGCCGTTGATGATACTAACGACATCCAAGAGGCCGTTAATGATACTAACGGCATCCAAGAGGCCGTTGATGATACTAACGACATCCAAGAGGCCGTTAATGATACTAACGACATCCAAGAGGCCGTTGATGATACTAACGACATCCAAGAGGCCGTTGATGATACTAACGACATCCAAGAGTCCGTTGATGATACTAACGACATCCAAGAGGCCGTTGATGATACTAACGACATCCAAGAGGCCGTTGATGATACTAACGACATCCAAGAGGCCGCTGATGATACTAACGACATCCAAGAGGCCGTTAATGATACTAACGACATCCAAGAGGCCGTTGATGATACTAACGACATCCAAGAGGCCGTTAATGATACTAACGACATCCAGAGGCCGTTGATGATACTAACGACATCCAAGAGGCCGTTAATGATACTAACGACATCCAAGAGGCCGTTGATGATACTAACGACATCCAAGAGGCCGTTGATGATACTAACGACATCCAAGAGGCCGTTGATGATACTAACGACATCCAAGATGTCGCTGATGATACTAACGACATCCAAGAGGCCGTTGATGATACTAACGACATCCAAGAGGCCGCTGATGATACTAACGACATCCAAGAGGCCGCTGATGATACTAACGACATCCAAGAGGCCGTTGATGATACTAACGACATCCAAGAGGCCGTTGATGATACTAACGACATCCAAGAGGCCGTAGCCTCGACGTTAAGGGCCATATCAATAGAAAGTCAGAGGTCGTTCCAGTGTTTGTTAGATAGTGCCACTCGCTGTATCAATGGACAAGTGGCTTACTATGAATCAAATACAGGTTGCATCTTCAACTGTTGTTTATAGTGTTTGTTATGGAATTAGTCACATTACTTCATTGTTGCACCTTGTATGATTGTTTCCTCTTGACAAATTAGTCTCATTTTGCTTTGACCTCTTTTAGAATGCCATCATTGCTCGTTTTAGTTGTCTGTCGTATTCTCAACATTCTCCTATAAAAGTATACTACTGCGGCCTCTTGATTCTAATGTCCTTTTTTTGGTGAATCAACTCCATATGTCGAAAGTGACGTCACATAGCATTGACAATCTTTGTACTTCCATTGACCAAATGCGTTGCAATATGTCTTATATTTTCATTTAATTAGAGTCGTCATTGGTATTTTCATTTTGCGGTCGCCCTATAAGTTGTGTTGATTTTTGTAGAAAAAAGGGGCTACATCTCAGAATTGAACTCATAACTTTCGTGTCAGTGGTGAGGGTTCTAGTCTCTCAGTCACACCAGGGTTTACAGAAATTTTTTTTTTTCTTTTTGCGTTCGCCAGATTTCGCCTCTGACGAAGTCTATACTCGGAACTAAATTGTGCATGTTAATCCGTTTTCCCCTGGCAGCCGTGTGCACACGGATACCTCGACGCACAGGGCGATAACTTCGTCGTCGTCGGTACTCATTTCTTTCGTCCATGAGTAATTTACGTTTCAAGACTGGGAGACCAGGGTGGTTACCGCAGAGAGAAATCACAAATAACAATCCCAACCATGGTACAGCCGGGATTTGAACTCATAACTTCTCTGTCTCGTACCGGCGTCTTGCCTCGACACCAACCAGTCACCCGGGAAAATTCAATGAAAGTTGATTGCCAATCTGGCAAGGCAGATACTTCCCGGTCTGACTTTTGAAGTAGCTACGATTGTGATACTTTTGTTAACTGTGGGCATTTTTGAAGCGTTTCTACCAAACTGTCTTAGAGGTAAGGAGGTATTTTCTAGCATCAAGATTCTAGTGGTCAATGCAATATTCATTCTTTCTTTCAAATGCTTATGATTTATTACATTATTTACATATTACATTTATTACATATTACATATTACATCATTGTACATTTTTCTTTAAAGTAGGCCTTTATGTGTTTATTAACCATCTATTATTGAATTCTTGACATTGAAATCTGACCGTTTGTAAAGTGTGTAAGCTCTACTTCTTAGATAAATCTGTTACCCATCTTTAGACGATGGGTGAACCTCGGAGCCTTATAAGTCTAGGAAATTAATCCGCCACTACTGGGGACTGAATCCGGACACTTCTGATCAGGAGGCCAACACACATACCACTCAACCACCGAGGCTCTGGTGATGAAATGTAGTGAGAGTTTAATAGTGTTGTTGCTTGTTTTATCATATAGTGAGAGTTTATAATAGTGTTGTTGCTTGTGATATCATGTAGTGAGAGTTTAATAGTGTTGTTGCTTGTGATGTCATGTAGTGAGAGTTTATAATAGTGTTGTTGCTTGTGATGTCATGTAGTGAGAGTTTAATAGTGTTGTTGCTTGTGATGTCATCTAGTGAGAGTTTATAATAGTGTTGTTGCTTGTGATATCATGTAGTGAGAGTTTAATAGTGTTGTTGCTTGTGTTGTCATGTAGTGAGAGTTTATAATAGTGTTGTTGCTTGTGATGTCATGTAGTGAGAGTTTATAATAGTGTTGTTGCTTGTGATATCATGTAGTGAGAGTTTAATAGTGTTGTTGCTTGTGTTGTCATGTAGTGAGAGTTTATAATAGTGTTGTTGCTTGTGATGTCATGTAGTGAGAGTTTAATAGTGTTGTTGCTTGTGTTGTCATGTAGTGAGAGTTTAATAGTGTTGTTGCTTCTGATGTCCTGTAGTGAGAGTTTATAATAGTGTTGTTGCTTGTGATGTCATGTAGTGAGAGTTTATAATAGTGTTGTTGCTTGTGATGTCATGTAGTGAGAGTTTAATAGTGTTGTTGCTTCTGATGTCCTGTAGTGAGAGTTTAATAGTGTTGTTGCTTGTGATGTCATGTAGTGAGAGTTTATAATAGTGTTGTTGCTTGTGATGTCATGTAGTGAGAGTTTAATAGTGTTGTTGCTTCTGATGTCCTGTAGTGAGAGTATAATAGTGTTGTTGCTTCTGATGTCATGTAGTGAGAGTTTAATATTGTTGTTGCTTGTGATGTCATGTAGTGAGAGTGTAATATTGTTGTTCCTTGTGATGTCATGTAGTGAGAGTAGTGTTGTTGCTAGTGATGTCTTGTAGTGAGAGTTTAATAGTGTTGTTGCTTGTGATGTCTTGTAGTGAGAGTTTAATATTGTTGTTTCTTGTGATGTCATGTAGTGAGAGTAGTGTTGTTCCTTGTGATGTCATGTATTGAGAGTAGTGTTGTTGCTTGTGATGTCATGTAGTGAGAGTAGTGTTGTTGCTTGTGATGTCATGTATTGAGAGTTTAATATTGTTGTTGCTTGTGATGTCATGTAGTGAGAGTTTAATATTGTTGTTCCTTGTGATGTCATGTATTGAGAGTAGTGTTGTTGCTTGTGATGTCATGTAATCAGAGTAGTGTTGTTGCTTGTGATGTCATGTAGTGAGAGTAGTGTTGTTGCTTGTGATGTCATGTAGTGAGAGTTTAATATTGTTGTTCCTTGTGATGTCATGTATTGAGAGTAGTGTTGTTGCTTGTGATGTCATGTAGTGAGAGTAGTGTTGTTGCTTGTGATGTCACATAGTGAGATTAGTGTTGTTGCTTGTGATGTCTTGTAGTGAGAGTTTAATAGTGTTGTTGCTTGTGATGTCATGTAGTGAGAGTAGTGTTGTTGCTTGTGATGTCATGTAGTGAGAGTTTAATAGTGTTGTTGCTTGTGATGTCTTGTAGTGAGAGTTTAATGGTGTTGTTGCTTGTGATGTCATGTAGTGAGAGTTTATAATAGTGTTGTTGCTTGTGATGTCATGTATTGAGAGTAGTGTTGTTGCTTGTGATGTCTTGTAGTGAGAGTTTATAATAGTGTTGTTGCTTGTTATGTCTTGTAGTGAGAGTTTAATAGTGTTGTTGCTTGTGATGTCTTGTAGTGAGAGTTTAATAGTGTTTTTGCTTGTGATGTCATGTATTGAGAGTAGTGTTGTTGCTTGTGATGTCATGTAGTGAGAGTAGTGTTGTTGCTTGTGATGTCATGTAATGAGAGTAGTGTTGTTTGCTTGTGATGTCATGTATTGAGAGTAGTGTTGTTGCTTGTGATGTCATGTAGTGAGAGTAGTGTTGTTGCTTGTGATGTCATGTAGTGAGAGTAGTGTTGTTGCTTGTGATGTCATGTAATGAGAGTAGTGTTGTTTGCTTGTGATGTCATGTAGTGAGAGTAGTGTTGTTGCTTGTGATGTCATGTAGTGAGAGTAGTGTTGTTGCTTGTGATGTCATGTAGTGAGAGTAGTGTTGTTGCTTGTGATGTCATGTAGTGAGAGTAGTGTTGTTGCTTGTGATGTCACATAGTGAGAGTAGTGTTGTTTGCTTGTGATGTCATATAGTGAGAGTAGTGTTGTTGCTTGTGATGTCATGTAATGAGAGTAGTGTTGTTTGCTTGTGATGTCATGTAATGAGAGTAGTGTTGTTTGCTTGTGATGTCATGTAATGAGAGTAGTGTTGTTTGCTTGTGATGTCATGTAATGAGAGTAGTGTTGTTGCTTGTGATGTCATGTAGTGAGAGTAGTGTTGTTGCTTGTGGAACCTAACAGCGGTTTAATTTATATCACAGAGTCAGTCGCTGTCAAGCAAGAAGTTATTTTATTCATTTTTTAAATGATGTGTGTTAGTTTTATTTAAAAATTTACACTACTGTCAGTACTGGTTACAATAAGAAACAATATATGGTCCAAAGCAGGATCGAACCCGTACTCCTTGGCACAGCGTCTTGCCACGAAAGGGAACAAACGCTAGGGAACACTGCCAATTCGGTTAGCTTTTCGTGGCAAGACGCTGTGCCACTGAGTACGGGTTCGATCCTGCTTCGGACCATAAATTGTTCTTTGTTTTTATTCTGTTGTTGATTATTTGCATTTTTTTCCGAGTACTGTAAACACACCTCTTCCTCTGAATTGATTTGCTGGTTAAAATAAGCTCTTTATTTCTCATGAAGCTGTGTATTGATAGTGTTATGCTATAAATTATAATAAAATATTAGACATACAAATGTAACAATTAAATAAACACATGAATGGGAATGGGAAAAAAGTAATTTTTATTTGCGATGAAAAATATACTAACATCAAAACAAATAACACCAGGGCTAAAACTAAGAAAAGCAAAATGTTATATTTTCTCAATATTTCTGTATGGTGCAGAAACATGGGCATTAGACACGAAAACAGAACAGAAAACTGAAGCCTTTGAAATGTGGATTATATAGAAGAATATGAAGAATTGGATGGAAAAATGATGAAGTCTTAAAACAACTAAAAGTGAAAAGAGAACTATTAAACATAATTCAAACAAGACAAATGAGATTTTTAGGCCATGTTAAAAGACACAGTAGCCTACAAAAAGTAATCTTTGAAGGAAAATTACAAGGCAAAAGAGTCAGACCAATATGGACTAACATGGATGAGTAACATCGAAATATGAACAAGTCAGCCTATGATAACCTGCACTATCAAAGCAAGAGAAAATGCGGAATGGCGCTCCATGTTGCGAACCTTCGGTAAGGTTACGGCACTCGATGATAATGACTTGAGATAAAATTATGTTTTATTGACAAAAAAAAAAAACATGCTGGATAAGCTGCATAAAATGCCGTGCTGCATGATGCCGTCTAATTCAGACATATTAAATATAGTCTAAGGAAATAACTTGTGATTAGACATAGTGTAAACTAATGCTGTATTACACTTCTTGTATATATGATATATTTCCTGATTTTAGATATGAGCATCTTGTTGTATGGAGCTTTAGAGTTGGTGAAGGAAAAAAATATATACATATATCATCATCATCATCATCATCATCATCATCGAGTGCCGTCTCCGCGATGAAGGTTGGCTACCATGGAGCGCCATTCTGCTCTGTCTCTTACTCTGATTGTGCAGGTTGTCGTAGACTGATTTGTCCATCTTTTGATGTTACTCGTCCATGTTAGTCTTGGTCTGCCTCTTTTACCTTGTATTTTCCCCTCCAGGATTACTTTAATAGGCTGTTGTGTCTTTTAACATGGCCCAAAAATCTCATTTGTCTTGTTTGAATTGTGCTTAGTAGTTCTCTTTTCATTTTTAGTTGTTTTAAGACTTCATAATTTGTTTTCCATACAAATCTTCATATTCGTCTATATATCCACATTTCAAAGGCTTCAATTCTCTGTTCTGTTTTCTTGTATAATGTCCATCTTTCTGCACCATATAGGAATATTGAGAAGATGTAACATTTTGCTATACTTAGTTTTAGCCCTGGTGTTATTTGTTTTCTATTCTTTTCTATTTGTTTTCTATACACACACAACTTTCTGCTCAACACACACAACTTTCTGCTCAACACATGCAACATTCTGCTCAACACACGCAACTTTCTGCTCAACACACACAACTTTCTGCTCAACACACGCAACTTTCTGCTCAACACACACAACTTTGTGCTCAAAACACGCAACTTTCTGCTCAACACAAGCAACTTTCTGCTCAACACACACAACTTTCTGCTCAACACACGCAACTTTCTGCTCAACACATGCAACTTTCTGCTCAACACATGCAACTTTCTGCTCAACACATGCAACTTTCTGCTCAACACATGCAACTTTCTGCTCAACACATGCAAATTTAGCACGGCGCTCTTTTGCACCAAATTAAATGGAAAATACAAAAAGATCAGTACCTTTATTTAAGATAAGAAAGGAAATCTGCTTAGTAATATGAGAGAACAAATAGAAAGATGGAAAGAGCACTTTGAAGAACTTTTGAACGGACCCGGCTCAAATAACCTTCCAGATATACTACCAGCAGAAGAAGAGTTACACGTTAACTGTGGAAAACCAAGTAAAGAAGAAATAATGAAAACCATCAAACTATTAAAAAATGGTAAAGCAACAGGATCAGATGAAATTCCTTCGGAAGCCATCAAAGTAAATATTATCACCTCTACCAAGATGTTACATAATCTATTAGATAACATTTGGGAGAGGAAGGAGATACCTAAAGACTGGAAAGAAGGTTATATGATCAAACTACAAAAGAAAGGAAGTTTACAGGAGTGCACAAATTATAGAGGAATTATGCTACTATCAGTGCCAGGAAAAATATAAACAGAATCACTCTGGAGAGACTAAAAGAGGCCATAGAGAAACATTCGAGATATGAACAAGCAGGTTTTAGGAAGAACAGATCATGTGCTAATCAAATAACTACTCTACGTATAATAGTTGAACAAAGTTTAGAAATACAGTCCCCACTTTATATTGGATTCATAGATTAAGAAAAGGCATTTGATAGTTTAGACAGAAGAATGCTTTGGAAGTTGTTGAGTCATTATGGAATCCTCACACAATTTATTCAACTGATAAGAACAATGTATGAAGAAATGAAATGTAGTGTTTTGCATGATGGGCAGCTTACAGAAGCATTTGAAATAACAACAGGAGTACGGCAGGGATGCCTACTGTCCCCATTTCTCTTTCTACTGGCCATATATTGGATTATGAAAACAACTCAAAACAACAGAAATGGAATCCAGTGGTCACTGACCAAGAAACTTGATGATTTAGACTTTGCTGATGACATAGTTCTCCTATCACACAGCCATCAACAGATGCAGGATAAAATGAGCATACTTGATGAGCGATCACAACATATGGGACTGAAAATAAATAGAGATAAGACCAAAGTTATGAGAATTAATGCAGTTGGCAATAACGAAATTAAAAATAGGAGAAATACCTCTACTAGACGTACAATCTTGTATATATCTGGGCAGTAATATAGATAAAGAGGGAGGAACAGAAAATGATACCAAAATAAGGATATCAAAAGCAAGAGGAGCTTTCATTGCACTGGGAAACATATGGAAATCCAAAGAAATTAGGGTAAATACTGAGATAAAAATTTTCAACTCCAATGTTAAGTCAGTCTTATTATATGGCTGTGAAACATGAAGAACAACTAAAAGGACAATCACGAAGATACAGACTTTCATTACTGGATGCTTGCGCAGGATAAAGGATAAAAATGGCAGAGCAAAATCACTAACATAGATTAAGGAAATGTTCCAGTCAAATACGAGTGGATAAAGAGATACAGCGAAGACGATGGCGCTGGATAGAACACACACTGCGTAAGCCAACTGAGAGTATTACACAACAGGCCCTTTTGGAATCCCCAGGGAAAACGACAAAGGGGAAGACCAAGGAACTCTTGGAGAAGACAGACAGAAGCAGAGATGAAGATGATGGAGAAGGCATAAAATGATCTTAAAAGAATGGCAAAAAACAAAACGGCTTGGCAAGTGTTTGTTGAAGACCTATACTCCAAAGGGAGCTGAAAGGTAGACGAAGAAGACTCTTGTGCACCGGTTTGACTTCTTTCTTAAATCCCCATTGGCCCAGCAAAACTGGTAAATTTCCAGAGCCACCCTGGTAGGTGGAGAACGGTGTTAATCAGTTTTGGTTGTCTGTGACGTAAGTAGTGGAATCGCAAGTTAAGAATATTGTTAATAAAAAGAGAAAAATGTTACGCTACAAGTCATTATCCTTGAAGAAAGAGAGATTCCCCCCCCCCCCCCAATGCAAAAACTAACCAGTTCTGCTTTATTATTACCAATAATGGACAGTAAACAAAGAGATGCATTGTCCGATAGAATGAACTGAGAAATGGCTTTTTCATGAGGGTGCTACAAATACCGCGGACATCCCCAAAACAATGCAATGAGGAGGTTCTGAAAGAGGCAAGTGGAGAGAGGAAGATTATTAAACAAATTAAGAAAAGCAGTCCAGGTTTGTGGGGCATGTGTAGAGAAGAGGTAGGAGACTTTGTAACAATAAGAATAATTGAAGGAGGAGAGATAGAGCTACTAGTCAAAGGAAGAGGATGCTGGATAGATTAACAGTGCGGCACGGAATGAGAACAACAGAACGCTTGTAAATTAAC
Organism: Megaustenia siamemsis; assembly: GCA_032433765.1. Classification (NCBI taxonomy): domain Eukaryota; kingdom Metazoa; phylum Mollusca; class Gastropoda; order Stylommatophora; family Ariophantidae; genus Megaustenia; species Megaustenia siamemsis. Next base: position 32,909,943 of record JAVIAB010000160.1, on the reverse strand, counting down.
AACAACCGTACAAAGGCGTCTCCTTGCCAAATCATAAGACTGAAAAAAGATTAAGACTACTTATAGGGCTACAAATCATCGACTCCCGAAAAGGGTTTCCGGATAAATAGATGACGTACTGACCCATTATTTGACGCACTATTTGATTCACGCTTTGACGCACTTTTTGACGTACCATTCACTCTACAATAACTTGAAGAAAAAAAAATAAAAAAAAAGCAAATAAAAATCTATATGCAGCTTTCTTAGACCAAGAAAATACATTCCATTGAGTAAACATAGAAAGTTATGAGAGATACAATGCAACGAGTAAGCCAACATCTAGACGAATCTATGCCAAAGTGTCTACATCAATAGCAGCTGGACAGTTAAAACAACACATGTCACTTTGAAGTTAGAACGAAGTTAGACTGGAGTACGCGCGGTCACATTTTATTAGATATGGCACAAATCTGATGAGAGCAAAGGGAAGGCCCTGCTTGCCCGCTACATTGAGCAGACGGATCAATAAATGAGGCTGTCAGAATGAGGATACGGGGATCGCTGTCAAAATTGTGTAAGGATGTAGGGCTGGAAGAAGATCTCACAATCACAACCGATACCATTCGCACGACACTTAAACGGTCACATAACACTGCTCCTGGTCCAGATGGTGTTCGGTATGATGACATAGGCGGTTTAGCTGACGACGACTCGATAACACTGGCCAATGAGTTTAATGCCAGCATTCGGAGTGGCCAGATTAAGGAGGTGTGGCTACACAGCTACTTACTACCACTACCGAAGCCAAACAAGGACCATTCTCAGATCAGTGCCTACAGAATCATCACAATGCAGAACACTGCGGGAAAGCTGCTGGAGAAAATAGTTGCCCGTGTCCTCACCTGTCGCCTTGAACAGAAACGCGTATTCCCATCCACACTCGGAGGTTATAGATATAACAAAGAGACATGGCTCAATGCGGCAGTATTTGCCTATGACGTCTTCGAAGGCTTCCAAAGACGAGAGGAGACATGTGCTGCTGCTATAGATCTGGAGGATGCATACAACAGGGTACCATTTGAATATCTCATGCATATGCTTCTCAAACTGGCGGTGCAATCCTTCCTCATTAGATGGATCGCCGCGGCACTGTTTCAGAGGAAGGTGATACTCAGATGTGGAAGTTGGTCTTCCGAGCCAACATCCATTTGTCCTGGGCTGCCACAAGGCTCACCATTGTCACCAGTTCTATTTAACATGTACACAATAACGATCACGAAACAACAGCTGGATGGGAGGGGAAGAACTATGACTTTTGCTGATGATATTCTGGTATATCGACAGAGAAGAGACAGACGGGGAATCGCCTCCACAATGCAAGACGAACTCGATCGCATTTCTTCCTGGTGGGGTTTCAGGTGCCTTGGTTAATCCTAATAAAGCATCAGTTTCATGGTTCTCCCTTAACAATCATATCGTTAATACGACCACACCGGTAGTACGAATGGGAGCTGATGAGGTGACCAGGGACAAGTTGACGACATACCTCGGAGTTAAGTTTGATCGCAGCCTGTGTTTTCGGGACCACGTCGACCATGTGATAATAAAATCCCGCAAAGGATTAGCCGCCTTGAAGGTCATGGCAGCTGCCAACATCGAGCAGAGGCTACTTACTCTTCTGTTCCAGGGATTAGTCCTCGCACCAATCGAGTATGTCCTGGCCATTCTTACTGTCAGTACGACTCAATTGATAGGCTGGAGAAAATACAAAATGAAGCCATGCGCATTATCCTGGGATGTACGAGGGACACTCCCTGTGTAGCAATGAGGTATCTTCTTGACTTTCCAACCATGGATGACAGAATCAAGATCTGAAGAGCACGAGCATACTGAAGATTAGTACAGATACAGAGCATCCATTGCACCACGTGCTCAACACAGGCTACAGAAGGTACCAGGCTAAAAAGAGGCAAATCATGGGTGGGCCGAGCAGAAGATGTCATCAAACAGGTCTGTGGGCTTACCAATATCAGCGTTGGTGAGGAGTGGATATCGGTGCCTACATCATTCAAGGGGACTTTCTCATGTATTGTCACACTCGACAGGAAAAGTATGGAACAGAACCCGGTCGTGGTTAATGCTGAGTTCAACGGTCTCATCTGCGATAACACCGATGAGAAAGATGCAGTCATCTATACAGACGGATCTGTAATACGACACCAAAGAAGTGCATGGGCATTTACAGCACGCTAGGCAGGCAGAATAGCCAAGGAAGACAGTGGTGCATACGCCATGACCACGAGTAGCATGACAATGGAGGTGATGGCAGTGACCAAGGCATTCAAATGGTTAGAGTCACAAGACTACACCCACGCATGTATACTGAGTGATTCGATGAGCATGATAAAAAATGTGGAGGCGGGCTTTGTACGCATGCAATGGGTAGAGTCGTTGCAGAAATCCAAAATACGTAAGGTCACCTTTGTCTATGTCCCTGGACATGCGGGAGTGCGGGGAAATGAGAGACCGGACAGGTTGGCTAGCTGCGCTGTCGTTGAAGACGGGCAACCGATGGATCGGGCGGACATCATCAATGCCCTCCGAGATGTGGGAAGAGCACAGGACTTCGACAAATACAGATCAACGTCACTTCTTCGGATGATGGAAATGGGAGTTAAGATGGGCACAGCCAGAAATGAGAAACTTGGTGGCCGTGTAAGAAGACTTATCAACCAACATAGAACTGGAGTCGTCAGTCGCTGGACACTGAGGGAATTGCTGAGGAGGGGATCTGAGCACCTATGGACATGTTCGGAGTGCAATGATGATGACCGCAAATAACTCAATAACTCAATAACTCAATAACACTTTATTATATTAAAATCAAAACCTATAAAACAGAAGCAAAGAGCATCGCAAAAAAAAGACAGAACATTACCTTATCGATAGACGGTAGACCGTTAATGTAAGTGGAAAACTTTAAATAACCAGGAAGTTTAGTAAAAGTAATAATTCACGAGCAGCAGAGATGGCTTCGAGATGCAACAAAGCTTGTTGAATCGTCATCACTGCTGTCCAACACAGAAATAAACATTGAGGCAAACAGGCACTTTACAAAACATCCTTATTTCTGTTATTTTACTGCTTGTGCCGAGTGGCGTTACAGAGAGGCGTAATGTCTCATTTTATGGCCTTCGCTAGTTGTGTTGTTGGAAATGCTGCCATGCGGATTTTGCTAAATGTTTCTTTGATTCCATCTATCCATCTCTTTCGGGTTTCTTTTTGCTGTAAAGCCTTATGTTTTAATATAACACGCTCGAGCTGTAGGTTGGTTAGTTTCATTCTGGTCAGTTGTTCAATCTCTTTCTTTCATGGTTGTTTAATGTAGTCATTAACTGATGCTATATCCACGATTTATCCCAAGGTTTAAATTCTTATTTGATCTCTTTCAATTTTATTTACAGTTGTTCTTATATATTTCATTGTGCATGTTGTTATTTTCTATTTTATTTACAGTCAAATACCAGTGGATAAAGAGATACAGCGAAGACGATGACGCTGGATAGGACACACACACTGCGGAAGCCAACTGAGTGTATTACACAACAGGCCCTTTTTGGAATCCCCAGGGGAAAAGGCAAAGAGGAAGACCAAAATATTCTTGGAGAAGACAGATAGAAGCAGAAATGAAGATGATGGGGAAGACATGGAATGATCTTAAAAGAATGGCTAGAAACAGAACGACTTGGAAAGTGTTTGTTGAAGACCTATGCTCCAAAGGGAGCTGAAAGGTAGAAGAAGATGGTGTTATTGTATTTCTGTGTCTTGAAAAAGTTGCCTGTTGTTGACAAGAACATGTGGCTTATGGCAGCGTGTCTGTTACTTACTTTTTTTGTTTGTAGTCACATTAAGATGCTCACAATCCAACCCAAAGCTATTTTTTTTCAAACAACAGCGCAATTTTAAAATCAAGTGAGAGGAATACAAGTACTAAGGCAGTACTTTAACTGACAATTATGTAGAGTTATAAAATATAAATCATTAAAAGAAACAACGTAAACCCACGAAACAGAAAATAATTATTTCCAAATCTTGCCAGGGTATTATGTCTTCAATTTTACGACATCAAATTAGAGTGAGGAAACGTGGGTTTTACGTGATCGCTCACTAAAAGATAAAATAATTGGTTATGAGTTTCTGAAAAAGCTGGATGAGATTATGAAAAATGTTAATATAATCTTTACTCGACCAAAGGGGTAAGAACTTTAAAATGTTGCTCCTTGATGGTAGTTGAATCGAGCCACTTTAAAAGCAACTTCGGACCCCTAGGACAGAAATATTCTCCGGATTAAGTACTCAGTTTTACAATCTGCTAAAGCAGAGCACTAACATGCCTAGATGGTTAGAAATTGATGGCTTTGACACAGATTAATATTTCGCTTAGTTGAAGCCATTGGTCTGGTTGAAAAAAAAAAAAAAACCCACATCACCGTCTCGAAAATAGGTTTATGTATGTCATGACATTCGTGTGACAGCAGAGGGGGAAGAGAAGTCCACTTCTGGGTGCCATTTTTCGGACTTGATAACTGAATCATAATGACTATATTTGATCATGATGACGCAGACAGCGAATGCATTTGCTCTTCCTCTCTCTGCTCTTCGCTTTTATTTTTGTTTTGATCACTTATTGTTTTTGTTCTTTATCTTTCCCAGGTGAAAGAGTTTTGTTGTATTTTGTGCGACAGTTGACAGAAATGAAGTTGGAATTTGATTGTTTTTTTTATTTCTCCCGAAATATACGGCTCGTTTCTCAATGTTTACGAGAGACCGGGTTTGCCTTCCTTCTTAAATTCTTACTTATTTCACGAGTTTGAAAAGTCTGTTTCTGGGAGCACCACGCAGATGTGATTAGGATGCTGGTCAGCTCTGGTTCGCAGATCCTTAATCACTATTCAGCAATGAGTCGATGACTGCCATCAGTGTGCTCCGATTGCGATTTAAAACTAATGAAGCTTGATCAACCTTGATGAAATCAACAAACACACGGGACTGGTTGGAGTCGAGACAAGACTCTGATCTTTAGAGACAGGTCGTGAGTTTAACTCTTTCCGTACGGAAGCTTTTTTATTAATGCAACGGAAAAGTTTTCAGAGATAAAAATTGTCATGGTTTTAAGAATCAATCTATATAGCTATATTTATCTAACATATAACATATTGTATATGCATTTTTAGATAATTGAACAAGGTATTCGATTTCACCAATACTAAGATGATACAAGACGTGTAAAAAGAGTATGATATAATGATGGCTAACAACTAATCAAGCTGAGAGTGACGCACCATGCGGCGAAACGTACGAAAAGAGTTAAATCCCGGCTGCACTAGTCGGAAATTGTTATTTGTGATTCCTCTCTGCGGCAACCACCCCTGGTCTCAGCAGCGAGGCTCGGCTTGAAACATAAATTACTCATCGACGGAAAAATATGCAGGCGTAATTATCTATCTGTGAGGTGAGGGACCCCTATGCGCATGGCTGCCAGGAAAAGAAGAATGATACACAAAATCCAGTTCCTATCTCTGGGGACTTCTCCAGAGGGGAAAAGCTAACGATTGTAAGATTATGAGAATTATAACAACGAACAAGGAAGAAAATTATATTGTAGGAAACTTTTAGTAAAAATATAGAAATACTGATTTTCAAATCAGAGCTATATTGTTTAAGACTTTAAATTATCTTTATAAGGGAGCAGCGATAGCTCAGTGGTTAGTGAACTGGACGACAAAGGACAAGGGGTAAGGTTCGATCCCACCCGGCGGTTTCCTGGTTTAACCAGCCTTAAATGGGTACCGGATTTTTTTCTGGGAAAGTAAAGCAGCACGGGCGTAATACCGACCACATTACCTCAAAAAAATATGTGCTGAAGGTGTGTAAAATTTATGGTTACTAACACCATATTCCCTATACGTCACTGGGCGTGACGGGGGTACTTGACTTTTTTTTTTTTTTACTTTTCCTTTAAATGTTTTCCTGACATCCCCTGGTCCGAATTAGAAAAATACACACCCCCCTCCCTCTCCATCCCCTATCCCAAGAATTGTGTTTGTCTGAAAGAAACAGTGTGAGAAGATCAGTTGTAGGGCGACATCGTCACATTGTTATGTGTCGGTTCCTTTAACCGTAAGCTGTTACCATACCATTTTTATTCGCTTTTTCTTATGCTCCCGTTTTGCTGACATATGGTAATGGGGGGTGAACAACATAAGGACATAAACATAAAAACACACCATCATCATCATCATAGTGTGCCGTCTACGATCGAAGCTTTGGCTATCATGGAGAGCCATTCCGCTCTGTCTTTTGCTTTGATGGGGCAGGTTGTCACTTGTCCATCTTTTGACGTTACTCGTCCATGTTAGTCTTGGTCGGCATCTGCCTCTTTTACCTTGTATTTTTCCTTCCAAGATTACTTTTAGTAGGCTGCTGTGTCTTTTAACATGCTCCAAACAAAAATCTTATTTGTCTTGTTTGAATTGTGTTTAGTGGTTCGCTTTTCATATTTAGTTGTTTTAAGACTTCCTCGTTTGTTTTCCATACAAATCTTTATATTCGTCTATATATCCACATTTCATAGGCTTCAATTCTCTGTTCTGTTTTCTTGTCTAATGTCCATCTTTCTGCACCATACAGGAATACTGAGAAGATATAACATTTCACTATTGTTAGTTTTAGCACTAAAGTTATTTGTTTTGATGTTAATATATTTTTTGACATCATTAAAATTACGTTTTGCCATTCCTATTCTTTTGTTTATTTCAGTTGAACATTTTCCATCACTGGTTATAGCACGTCCAAGATAGCTGTAGCTCTGAACTGCCTCCAGGTCTATTCCATCAACTTTGATCTCTACTTGTAGATTTTGAGTATTATCTTTGTTTATATATAAAAAAAACTAAAGTACTCCCGTCACGCCACTTGGCGAGACGGAGGCTCTTTACTTATATATATATATATATATATACACCGTTGAAAGCCATACAAGTTTGAACATACAAATGTTTATACATATATCACATATATGAGAATATAGAGATTTTACCCCTACTACTCAACACTATGAATGCCGTGAAGACTCCTCGTTATATCAAACTATGTCTTATTGTATCACACCACAACTTCCACTATAAAACTACAAGTCTTGCCAGAATAAACCATAACTTGTCAAACTTTTTATTATTATTATTTTCTTCTGTGACTGCGTAATAGTCTATTCTTTATTTTTTAAAAAATCTGTAATCCACTTTTCCAATCCAATCCGCATTTTAAATGTCAAATCCTCAAGCAAGATTCCATTTACACACGCTCAAGACATTTTTATGATACCCGCATTAAAATGTTGCTGACTTAATGTAGCTATTTATTACAACGTAGAGACAAAAAGCTGGATAAGCTTCTATTTTAGAACTTACATTTAATTCATGATAATGGATCATACATTGTGCACACTCAGTTATTTATTTATATTTTTAAATAAAACGTCAGCCTTTAAATAAATATGTAGAAGGACAGACGAAAGTATACGGGTAAATAGATATATAAGTAGATAGATAGACAGACAGACAGACGAACTGACGGAGGAACGGACGGACGACATACGTCATGAAGCAGATAGAATGATTATATATATATATATATATATATATATATATATATATATATATATATATAGAGAGAGAGAGAGAGAGAGAGCGAAAGAGAGACTAGTAGACAGTCAAAGAGTTGTTACAATGCAATAAACCATAGAGAAAGCTAGAGTCTCTCAGAAAGAAGATTACTCACTCAGTTTTCTTAACTTGACTTGACAGACATTGGGAAGTCTAACAAGATCAGCTTTTCCTAATTTTTTTTCTTCGGAAAATATAAATTTGCAATCGCCGTTCCTCAACCACTATCACACAAACTCAAATCCAGATATATTGGTCATTATCTCACCACTAACTAAAAAAACTAATATTCACCTTAGACTTAGTTTCATCTACTCATTCATGCTGAAGTCGGATGTGTCGGGCCGAAAGGCGCAAATATCACAGTTTTACTGCAAACCACAAAAGAACGCAGACACGCCCACTTAACGTTCTTTTAAATCATTTAGTCATCGGGCGAACACAAGCAAGCATCTACTCATTTCCGTCGCTTCAGTATTTTCCAAAAAAAAAAAAAAAACCACATCACCACGATTTTAATATTTTCACACACTCTGTCTTCACAGATTCCTTAGTTGTGTAATCCATCTTCACAGCTTCATCAGTTGTATAATCCATCTATACAGCTTCCTTAGTTGTATAATCCATCTTTACAGCTTCCTTAGTTATATAATCCATCTTCACAGCTTCATCAGTTGTATAATCCATTTTTACAGCTTCATCAGTTGTATTATCCATTTTTACAGCTTCATCAGTTGTATACTCCATCTTCACAGCATCATCAGCTGTATAATCCATCTTTACAGCTTCATCAGTTGTATAATCCATCTTCACAGCTGCCTTAGTTGAATACATCCATCTTCACAGCTGTCTTAGTTGAATACATCCATCTTTACAGCTGCCTTAGTTGAATACATCCATATTTACAGCTGCCTTAGTTGAATACGTCCATCTTCACAGCTGCCTTAGTTGAATACATCCATCTTCACAGCTGCCTTAGTTGAATACATCCATCTTCACAGCTGCCTTAGTTGAATACATCCATCTTCACAGCTGCCTTAGTTGAATACATCCATCTTCACAGCTGCCTTAGTTGAATACATCCATCTTTACAGCTTTCTTAGTTGAATACATCCATCTTTGCAGTTTCCTTAGTTGAATACATCCATCTTTACAGCTGCCTTAGTTAACTACATCCGTCTTTACAGCTGCCTTAGTTGTATAATCCATCTTCGCAGCTTCCTTCGTTTTATAATCTACCTTCACAGCTTTCATAGTTGAATACATCCATCTTTGCAGCTGCCTCAGTTTGATACATCCATCTTCGCAGCCTCCTAATTTGAATACATCCATCTTCACAAATTCCTTAGTTGAATACATCCATCTTCACAGCTTCTTTAATTGAATACATTTATCTTCACTCTGTTCCTAAATTTATAAAATCAATTCTCGAACACTTAAACAAACTCAACAACTCAGGCACAAAGTACAACATGAAAATCAAAATCAACAAAACAGAAGTCATGAATGTCGCCAAAAATAAACAGAACATCAACATAACTATAGAAGGCAGACAACTAAAACAAGTAGAGGAATTCAAATACCTAGGAAGTCTAATGACAAACGATAATTCTCAAACAGCAGAGATAGAATCAAGATGCAACAAAGCTTGTCAAATCATCGGACAGTTATCACCACTATTGTCCAACAAGGAAATAACTCTGGAGGCAAAACGAGCACTGTACAATACAATCTACAATCCAACGTTGTGCTACCAATGTCAGACCTGGACCCTAGATGCAAGAACAGTAAGAAAAATAACCTCTACATAGATGAAATGTGTTAGACGAATGACAAGAAACAGTCTGAGAGAGAAGATCAGAAATGAAGAACTGAGAAAAAAGCTAGGAATAGCCCCCGCCATAGAATATATAAAGAAACAACAGATAAAATGGTTTGGCCACGTGACAAGGCAGAAAGAACAAAACACAACACAACGAGCCTTCAACAAACGTTGTGACAACACAAGACCCAAGGGTCGACCGCGAAAAAGATGGTTCGATGGAGTATTAAAAGCACTAGGAAACATAATAGCAGCAGAGGCGAACAGAAGAGCAAAAGACCGCAAATTATATCTCCCCTCGACGCTGAAAGGCAGATGAGGAAGGAAAGAAGAAGAAAAAGAAGAAGAAGAAGTAAGAAGAATTCTCGTAAAAGTATTTCTTTTGTTTGTCGCATTTGTCCAGTAGCTAATAAACGGGACATTTGAAGACAGGAGGTCGTTTTCGTTCACAATCAACGTCTTGTATGGTCACACAGCTTTAAATGATACCGGGTATATTTTTTTAGGAAAGTACGGCGGCCTGACGTGCTACCGACCATATAACCCATAAAAATGTGCCCTTCTTCTTCCTCTTTTTTTTACTTCTTCTTCTCCTTCTTCTTCAGCTCCTTGAGGAGCATATGTCTTCAACAAACACTTTCCAAGCCATTCTGCTTCTTGCCATTCTTTTAAGATCATTTCATTTCTTCACTATCACTTTCATCTCTGCTTCTACCTGTCTTCTCCAAGATATTTTTTTCTTTCTCTTTGTCTCTTCCCGGGGGATTCCAAAAAGGGGCATGTTCTGTAACTCTCAGTTGGCTTCCGCAGTGTATGTCCTATCCAGTGTCATCGTCACGTTGCATCTCTTTGTCTATAGATATTTAACTGGTACTTTTGCATAACTCTACGTTAGAGATTTTGTCCTACCATTTCCATCTTTTTATTCTGCGCAAACATCTATTAATGAAGGTCTCTATCTTCATGATTGTCATTTTTGTTGATCTCTATGTTTCACAGCCATATAATAATGATTTAACAGGCTGATTTAACATTGGAGTTCAAAAATTTATATTTTTGTATTTTATTTAAGTTCTTTTGGATTTCCTTATGTAAGGTAAGATAAAATACGAGACTTAAATCGGCGTCTTAGCCCGCGAATTTTCACCCATATGTGCTCGGCTGCCTATCCAGAAGTGTTCGGGGACTTCTGGATAGTGTCGCTTCAAGCATCAAGACTCACGACGTGAGGCGACTTTTCTCCTCCTCCCAGAGTAATACCATGGTAACCATTTCTGCCAGCGGCTGGGTCGACATGGGGGGGGGGGTGTGTGATATTTTTGTATGTCAACCACGAGCACAAATGACACTACTTCCAGCGGGAATCGAACACGGGTTGTACGAACGTCGGTAGCCCAGTCGGTTATTAACTAGGCTACCGAGGCTGCTGCGAATGTTTCCTAGTGCAACGAAGACTCCTCGTTCTTTTGTATCCTTATTTTGGTATCATTCTCTGTTTCTCATTCTTAGTCTTTATCACTGCATAGAAAGGAGAGATTATATAATTGTGGTAGTCATTTCTCCTATTGTTATTGGTTATTTGCCAACTGCATTAATTCTCACAATTGTTTTCTTATCTCTATATCTTTTTCAGTCCCAACTGTCGTAATCTCTCATCAAGTATACTCATTTTATATTGCAAAAAAAAAAAAAAAAAAAAAAAAAAAAAACAAGTACCCTAAAAATATGTCCTTGGTCACCGTAAAATAGTAAAATATACAAGCGGTAGGGTTCGATCCCAACGGACGGCACCGGTTCACCCAGCCTTTAATGGGTGCCTGATTTTTTTCTTGGAAAGTAAAGCGGCACGGGCGTAACATCTACCATATTACCCCAAAAATCATATGCGAGGGTCTGTAAAATTTACGGCCACTAACACCATTTCCCCTATACGCCACTTGGCGGGACGGGGGTACTTTACTTTTTTTTTTAAACCGTAAAATACGGCTACTAACACAATATACTCCATAAGCCTTAAGGTATTCATTGAAGGGAACCTGTTAACATTTGTCCTTATGTCTATGAGCTCTTCACGACTCCATTAATCACATAAACGAGTTCTTCCTTTGTCTTAATTCCTTAAAGCTTTCCTTATCTCCCCTAAGTTCAATATTCTCAATTACATATCCCCCTATTTCAATAAACAAAATGCCATGTTTTTGATTCATGAACTAATTCTCACTATCATTAGTTATATAACTTTACTATTATTACTCCTTAGTTACAATAACTTAGAGTTTCATTTGATCTATAAACTCATTCATATCGTCCACTATCCTTTATAAACTCCACACACTATATCTACAGCTACAGATCTATTCTTCTACGTAGAGAAACATCGGCTGAACTGTGCAGGAGCAGTTAAACAATAACATCCACTATGTAAGTTCTTTCTCTTCTGCACCCATGCAATCTCCTACGTGTGTTTTCAGTGCTTTTTTCGCTTATTTTTGGTGTGTTTGGTTTATATATATATATATATATATATATATGTAGGTTGTATACCTTTGCTAAGTCCTATTTCCAAAAAGAAAATTAAATTCTCCATACCTTCTTGGTAATAATGAACTAGCATTGAAATAACTTTAGCGTGGCTCTCGCAGGTGCTTTTGAATTTCTTATCTGGGCTATTATTATCTATATTTCTTGTCTTCTTGTGCTTCACGAGAGAGAGAGAGAGAGAGAGAGAGACAAACATAGACCGAGACAGAGAGAGAGAGAGAGACAAACAGAGAGCGAGACAGAGAGAGAAAGAGCGAGGCAGATAAATGGAGACCGAGACTAAGATAGAGAGACAAACAGAAACCGAGACAGTGAGAGAGAGATAAACAGAGACCAAGACAGAGAGAGAGAGACAATGCTTTGGAAGTTGCTGAGTCATTACGGAATCCCCATAAAGTTTATTAACCTGATAAAAACAATGTATGAAGGAACAAAATGTAGTGTGGTGCATGAAGGACAGCTTACTGAAGCATTTGAAATAAGAACAGGAGTAAGGCAAGGATGCCTCCTGTCTCCATTTCTCTTTCTACTGGCCATAGATTGGATTATGAAAATAACTCAAAACAACAGAAATGGGATCCAGTGGTCACTGACCAAACAACTTGATGATTTAGACTTTGCTGATGACATAGCTCTCCTATCACACAGCCATCAACAGATGCAGGATAAAATGAGTATATTAGATGAGAGATCACAACAACTAGGACTAACGATTAATAGAGATAAGACCAACATTATGAGAATTAATGCAGTTGGCAATAACCATATAAAACTAGGAGAAATACCTCTACTAGATGTACAATCTTACATATATCTGGGCAGTAATATAGATAAAGAGGGAGGAACAGAAAATGATACCAAAATAAGGATATCAAAAGCAAGAGGAGCTTTCATTGCACTGGGAAACATATGGAAATCCAAAGAAATTAGGCTAAATACAAAAATAAAAATTTTCAACTCAAATGTTAAGTCGGTCCTATTATATGGCTGCGAAACATGGAGAATGACAAAATTGACAATCACGAAAGTACAGACTTTCATTAATGGATGCTTGCGCAGAATAAAGGGATGGAAATGGCAGGACAAAGTCACTAACGTGGAATTATGGAAATGTACCGGTCAAATACCAGTGGATAAAGAGATACAGCGAAGACGATGGCGATGGATAGGACACACACTACGGAAGCCAACTGAGAGTATTACACAACAAGCCCTTTTTTGGAATCCCCAGGGGAAAAGACAAAGAGGAAGACCAAGGAATTCTTGGAGAAGACAGATAGAAGCAGAGATGAAGATGATGGGGAAGACATGGAATGATCTTAAAAGAATGGCAAAAAACAGAACGACTTGAAAGTGTTTGTTGAAGACCTATGCTCCACCGGGAGCTAAAAGGTAAAAGAAGAAGAAAGATAGATAACATGACAAAGTATTCAATTGAAGCCATATAAATGTGGATGTAAACAAGAATGGACAGAATTGACTGGATATGAAGGAAAGAAATAGCGAGGTTCTGAAGAACTAAATGTAAAGAAAGAACTAATAAATGCTTTTCAGGAAAAACAACAACGGTATTTTGGACATATAAAAATACACAACAGCATGTGAAAATCTTCTAAGAAGAAAAAGTACAAGGCAAAATGAAAAACGAGGCAGGTATATATTAAAATGGAGTGATAATAACAAGAGGTGGAAGGTGAAAACAATGGTAGAGGGTACCATCAACACATGAGGCAGTAGAGTGGTGCTTTAATGTCGACAACCAACTTTGCAGAGACGGACATTATGATGCTGAATGTAATTTCTCCACATTAGGCTCATCTTGCTATAGTTAGCGATCTTGTGCGCCTCGGGGTCCAGTAAGCTACCCCACCGGGTGCTTAGCTCGTGGTAGGGTCACCCAAGCATGACAGATCTTTGGTGAAGACAAAGGAGCCAGGAGTAGATGTAACACTTAAGTGAAGATGCAAAACGCACTGACAAGTGGTACATGTTCTGGGGTTAACTAGTCCATTCAAACTTCATGGGTTAAATACATCTCTGTCTTTTATTCCTGTATGAAACAAGAGGTGGTGTTCAAAAGCAACTTTGAGAGAGGGGAAAAAAAAGTAAAGTACCTCCGTCACGCCAAGTGGCGTATAGGGAATATGGTGTTAGTGGCCATAAATTGTACAGACCTTCGGCACATGATTTTTGGGGTAATGTGAGAGAGGAAACTACACAAACATCAGGCAGATGGTGCTAGTTTACCCGGGAGGGCGGACCATGTAAGGGCCGAATCTCCCTACAGAAAAGTACAATATGCAGCCTTGCAGAAAGACTGAGAACAATTAAATGAAATAAGGGAAATTAACCATATTAAAATGCTGGCGAAAATCGGATACACAGGGCGCAGAACATGGTTAAATATTCAAACATGTACTCAATCAGAGAGGATTTTATACAAGGTCTTTCCGCTCGTTTATCCACACCAAAGTTTGATTAATTGATGAGCCATGATCCAGGTGATCCTCCCTGTTAGAGTGTCTAGAAGCTAAGGGGCCGAACACTTGCTCGAAGGGTCTGCTACTGACGATCAGATTGACTCCTGCTGCGAATTTCTATATAAAGAGTTTCCTATCATTGTACCCATAGCAATCCAATATGCATACAATGCGTATTATCATTATACAAATCTTCATCTTTGTCTTCTTCTTTAACTTCGGGACTCGTTTCTTTACTATGACTCACTCATATTGGAATTTCGGATTTTCTGATAAAGTCTTTTGTCTATTTCAGGGTTTCCGTTCAAAGATAGAGTTTCTCTTCCAGGTTTGTGAGCGTGGGCCACGTTTTCTTTCTCTAGTCTGTGTACTGGGGGCAGTCTTGTAGGATATATTTATATTGTTGTTATATCTGCTGAATGTGGTGGCACAGACTGGTGGTAACTATCTTAATGTTGAGGTATATGTGGTGTCTTATTCTGTTGCGACCAGTGCAAAGAGAGAATATGATAATTTGGTCTCTCCTTGATAGCTGGTAATATCCATCCTCTTAATTGTATTTTGGATGTTCTTGTTTCCACTTTGAATGCTATTGCCCACTACAGATAAATTTAATTTCTTTCATAGCGGACCAGAGAGTTTTCTTTTGATAGTTTTGTTGATTATTTGGATAGTTTATCTGTAGACTCATGTTTTTGTTTCTTGAAATACGATGGTATCCTCTAGATAATTACTGTGGAAGTTATGGCACAGCTACACTTGGTTTGTCCACAGGTTATCTGGCTCACTATTCCTGGAGGCTTCAACGCTGTTAAGGCCGACAGCGCATCAGTTAGTATCACCAATTTCTGGTGCATCTTTCTTTTGTGTTAGATTGTCAGTTATGCCAAGGTTTTGAGTGCTTATGTTCCAACCAAACGATTGATCGAATATTTTCCTGTGTAGAGATTTAAAAGAAGAAAGCGTTGGAAATGCATTGGTTATGTGTTGAGAATGACTGAAAAAAATCTTTCCCATCAGAAATTGATGTGGAAACCATTTGGTAAAAGAAAAAAAAGGTGAACCAAAAAAGAATCGCGACGCAGAGCAATTGCTAGGGAATGCTCAACCATGGGACTAAGAACACCTACAAGAACTAGCAGCAAATCATCAATCGTAGAGAGCTATGACTTCCGCATTATGCGCCGTCTTTGGCCCGAGACGAAAATAATTGAGTTAAAAAAATAGGGCTTTAGTTTCATCTTCTTGGGTATTAGGTCCGAGAACCACTCCCTTTCGTCCTTTGCTGTTGAAATTTGGGGTACACCCATTACGTACATATGGGACCAAGAGTCTTGTGGGCAGTTCTCATCTATATACCTTTCTGTAATACGCTTTCTCTTCAGGTTTGCCCTTTCTCTTGATCCTTGTTATCTCTTCTTTGATTTCTGGTATTTTACGCTCCCAGGAAGGGATATTGTTGACTGGGGTTTGGTTTCATTTGAAGAGTACTGCGTATTTGTGAAGCAATCTCTTTGAGACTGTCATGAAATTGCACCTCCCTTTCGTAGAGGGTTGATCTTTGTATTGCTCTTATTTTAGTCATAAAATATAATTTTAGTTCTAAATGTGGAAACCTTACTACATTTGTAGGTGAAGGTGTTCTGAATCTACTTTGTTGTTGTTTATTCTATTATTTCTTATATTATATTAAAATTGGTACTTTAGGTGACACTACCAAAAGCTATGAATTGTCTAGCTCTTTTTCACGTTTAGCTTTGTGATAGTATAGCAGATTAATGCTTAGAACAGCGAAAGCTTCAAGGATGACAGATGTGACACCTTGTGACATATTTCTCACAGTAACTATTATTACACATGAACATATAACTTTTCACAGTCAACAGAAATATTCCACGGAATAGTTACACGCTTGAAATTGTTACTGAAGTACCTAAATGACCAAGACAACTAAACTATCACAAACAGCTGTGTATGGTGCAGAGGGTTATACAGAAGTCTCTTGTATCTTCCCGCTTGCTGTATTACTTTGATTTGTTGTCTTTTTACATTGATAGGAGACCTACTGCTTCTCGGGTCTCTACAGGAGTGGATTACCGGGCTACAATAATAATAAAGGTCGCTGGGTTCTGCATTCTGTTAGTTTTGCTCAACTGTGTTTTGGAGGCTGTGGCCCAGACTGTGACACCATATTCCTGGACTGAATAAGTATCACCACGTACAATATTTCCAATATTGCTATCCGCTCCCCAATAATTTGCTGATTTCTTCATTATGCTCATTTAGTTTTAGATTCTTTTATTTACCTTGTCTATCCGTTTTAGGGTAATGACAACATTCTGAAAGAGGCCAAAGCAAAAAGAGAGCTAATTTCCAATATTAGGAAGTAACAAACATCATTTTTTTGGCCATGTAATGAGGAGAGAACAGCTGGAATATATTGTAACAACTGGGAAAATTGAGGGACGAAGAGATAGTGGGAAGCAAAAAGAAAAGATACCAGACATCTTAAGTGAATGGCTTGGCAGAAGGTCAACAACAGAAATGATCAATAACTGTCGAGATCGAAAGTTGTGGAGAGACATGATCACCTATGCCTGCAGGCATGGTACTTGATGATGATTAGGATCCGTTTTAACCGTGTCATTTTGCAACTCATGGTAAACGCCCATGTATGTTGTGTTACCCAGGGATGGGCAACCCTTTTATTATCTCAGCGTCTGATCTGAAAACTATGAAGACGCCGATGGCCAAATATAAATGACCTACTTTGCATTCACAAGCAACTGTAATGCAAGAGAGTGGAATGAAAGAGAGAGAGAGGGGTAAGACAGAAAAAGGGGGGGGGGGGAATTCAACTATAAATTATAAATAGAAAGCTTTACTGGTTTAATGAGAGGTTTTGTGAACTTCATGCACAAGGTTGTCTATGTTTTGTAGTATTAACAGCAATGTGTATTAAGTTTTAAAAATTTGTGTCAGTTATTTGATTTCATGCTTTTGATTTAGTCCACTTAAGTTTTGAAAAAAAAATTGTTCACAAACGTCATTGCTACCAAATAGTGAAATAAATGTGTCGGCATTTGATGTTATTAGATAAAAGTTTACGTGGGAATAAGATGTATGGAAGTCCAGTATCTTCGAGTCCTTCCACTTTGATTTCAGAAAATTATTTTCTTGCAAGTCCATAACTTCCATTTCTATCTGCCGGAGTTTTTATCTTTGAAACGCTCCACGAACTGCCAGTAAATATAATTAATGACGTCAACAAAACTGATGAAATTTGTAAGATATTTCTTCTTCTCTTCAAACCTTACAAAACAAATTATTATTTTCATCCGTCTCCATTGATATTGGAGCCATGTCATGTGCTATGTGACTCAAGCCAAGCGACCAGTCTATGGCGTACTGTCAGTACTGGTCTAACTACAAGTCTATGAGGTAAGAGATGTGCTTCTCTCCGCTGTTTCCGGACTTTCTTGCCTGACACACACATAGATGGTTGTTATGGTTATGGTTATGGTTATGAAAGGCCCCGGTATCACTGCAAACGAATTAAAATCCATAATAGCTCAACCGCCCATGCCAATGGAATTATCCGAATTACTATCTCATCTTCGAAACAAAGAAATGTAGCTGTAATCCCCATCATAGCGGTATCAGCATCAAAATAAAGGAAAATCATAGAGCTGGGCAAACATCAAGTTGGGCATACATTTTCAGCCAATAAAAACACGTTTATGTTTTTTTCTAAGACTTAACTGTCCGATATGCATGTATTATATCTAACTCAAAACTAGAATTTCTGCAAAAAATATAAGGCGGAACCACACAGAAAAATCGATGTCTTTTCTCAGACCTGTCTCCCACTGAGCACATTTGGCACGGACTGCATCGTAGGATGCGAAGAAGACGGATACCTCCTGAAAATGACTATAAACTGGCCCAGACGTTGGGAGAAGAATGCAATAACATGCCTCTAACATCGTATTCAACGTGTCATCAGCTCGATGAGAATGCGTCATCAAGCAGTAATAACAGCTCAAGTTGGACATACGTGCTTTTGAAATGATGATTTTGTGTGTGTGTGTGTGTGTGTGTGCACAACACGAAGTGAGTTCTTTGTTGTTGAAATTTTGACAATTTCACTGTAATCAAACTGATCATTTTGTCAGTTATTCACTACTCTACCATGTCTGTTATTCACTACTCTACCATGTCTGTTATTCACTACTCTACCATGTCAGTTATTCACTACTCTACCATGTCAGTTATTCACTACACTACCATAAGTGCACAACTCTTTCATCGGCCTCATCATATAACAACTGAACAGAGATATAAAGAGTGATGCGCGCCTACTTTTTCCCGCGAGAATGCATAATTCGATTCTTATCAGCCCCCAGGAAAAAGTAGTCAATGTGCTCGAGTGGCCAGACTTGGAATTACGTCATCTCACATCCACCCTCGACGATGCACTTGAGATCTGCTTATATGTCTCAGACAATTATTTATATTTATGGCGACCTTCATGAGCTCTCTGCCATCTCATCAAAATGTCTCCATGCGAGTTACAGACAAGCTATAGGCAAAACTGTTCAGCATGCATATTTTAGTTGTCTTGCTCAGTTTTATATTTCATAAAAGATAATCTGTTGTATTCTTTGATCAGGTTGATTGCAAGGAAATTGCTGCTGAAAAATGAATGAGATTTGTTGTTAAAGAGTGAATGTTTCACACATGAGAGTGTCATTCAAACGTGTATTCTCATTAACATTAATCTCCTTCTAAAATAACATTAAAATAAATGTTAATCAATTTTGATAATTGATATTTGTGTCAACGCCAGATTAAGAGGAAGACCGAGAAAGAGATGGATAAAGGGAATACTAGAGTCACTAGGAGGGATAACACCATAAGAGGCCAACAAAAGAGCAAAGAATCGCAGATTGTATCTCCCCCTCGACGCCAACGGCAATGAAGGAAAAATAGAAGCAGAAAATATTTGTGTGTGTTACCACGGATAATGAGGCATTTTTGACAAAAGAAACAAGAAAAAGAGTTCTTAAATGTTATGTAGAGCCAGTCTTAACATATGGATGTGAATCATGGACAATAGGACAACAGACAAGAAAATCACTGGAGTCTGTAAAAATGTGGTTTTACAGAAGAATGTTGAGAATACCATGGACAGCTAAAAAGAGTAATGAAAATGTTCTGAAAGCGGTCAACACAAAAAGAGAGCTAATTTCCAAAATTAGGAAGAAACAATCTTCATTTTTTGGCCATGTAATGAGAAGAGAACAACTGGAATATATTGTAACAACTGGAAAAAAAATTGAGGGACGAAGAGATAGAGGGAAGCAAAGAGAAAAAATACCAGACAGCTTGAGAAAATGGCTTGGCAGAAGGTCAACAACAGAAATGATAAATAGCTGCCGAGATTGAAAGTTATGGAGAGACATGATCACCTACGCCAGCAGGCACGGTACTTGATGATGATGATGATCACGGATTGGAGCCACTCACCGCGGATTATCAATTGTAGGAATGAGAGAAACGTTGCAGCAATTCTAGTTTTGACTTAGATATAATACATGCATCTCGGGACAGTTACGTCTTAGAAGAAAACATAAACACGTTTTTATTGGCTGAAAATATATGCCCTACTTGATGTTTGCCCACCTCTATGATCTACGAGATTTTCCTTTATTTTAATTTATTATGTGACAAGTTCCAATTATCAACAAAGCTGTTGACATTAGGAAGTTCACAATTTTAGATTCAAAATTCTGTGCAAACAAAATAATTTTGAGCTAACGCGTTAATTTGCTGGACCGCTTGTTATGTTATTAATATTATTTGAAAGACAATGAGATTGAAGAGAAAAGCCTGTTGCTCTGTCATTCTTTGAAACATTGCATAATAGAGGATCTTCTTCTACTTTTACCTTTTTAGCTCCCAGTAGAGCATAGGTCTTCAACAAACACTTTCCAAGTCGTTCTGTTTTTTGCCATTCTTTTAAGATCATTCCATGTCTTTCCCATCATCTTCATCTCTGCTTCTATCTGTCTTCTCCAAGAATTCCTTAGTCTTCCTCTTTGTCTTTTCCCCTGGGGATTCCAAAAAAGGGCCTGTTGTGTAATACTCTCAGTGGCTTCCGTAGTGTGTGTCCTATCCAGCGCCATCGTCTTCGCTGTATCTCTTTATCCACTGGTGTTTGACTGGTACATTTCCATAATTCTATGTTAGTGATTTGTCCTGCCATTTCCATCCTTTTATCATGCGTAAGCATCCATTAATGAAAGTCTGTATCTTCGTGATTGTCAATTTTGTTGTTCTCCATGTTTCACAGCAATATAATAGGACCGCCTTAACATTTGAGTTGAAAATTTTTATTTTAGTATTTAACCTAATTTCTTTGGATTTCCATATGTTTCACAGTGCAATGAAAGCTCCTCTTGCTTTTGATATGCTTATTTTGGTTTCATTTTCTGTTCCTCCCTCTTTATCTATATTACTGCCCAGATATATGTAAGATTGTACATCTAATAGAGGTATTTCTCCTAGTTTTATTTGGTTATTGCCAACTGTATTAATTCTCATAATGTTGGTCTTATCTCTATTAATCTTCAGTCCTAGCTTTTGTGATCTCTCATCAAGTATGCTCATTTTATCCTGCATCTGTTGATGGCTGTGTGATAGGAGAGCTATGTCATCAGCAAAGTCTAAATCATCAAGTTGTTTGGTCAGTGACCACTGGATCCCATTTCTGTTGTTTTGAGTTATTTTCATAATCCAATCTATGGCCAGTAGAAAGAGAAATGGAGTCAGAAGGCATCCCTGCTTTACTCCTGTTCTTATTTCAACATCATAATAGAGGATGGATGGGGCATATCATTTTGTTACTACAAAATATTTCGACAACAATCTCCATTCCTCCACTTATTCTTCTGCTCTTCTTCTTCCTATCCTGTTCATTCTTCTTCATTGTCTTCTCGTCCGCTTCCTTCTTCTCCTTCTCCTCCTTTGTCTTCTCCACCTCCTCATTTTTTGTTACCCCACAACCCTGCGAGTTCTTGGAGCACCACTGATAGACGTCGTCAACCTTCCCCAATTAACTTTATCTTCAGTCATTGTTGTGGGACTGTACAAGGTAAAGACCTGTGCACTCTTTGATTTCATCTTCTCCTCTCATTTTCTCCTTATTTCTCCTTCTCCGTTCATTCAGTTTCTTGTAAAAAGATCTTTGCTAATCCAGACGAGCGAGATATATAGCCAGAAAATTTCATCTTGTGTTAAAATTGAATACATAACTGAAAAATGAGAATTCTCAAGGTCATGTATTAAGAATGTGTCCGCCTGAATTATTTGAAACTTGACACAATTTTTTGTGTTAGAAGTTAGAGCTCTTTCAGAAATTGAGCAAGAAAATGATTGAACGCTTGATTTGAATAAAATCATCTTTCTGAAAGTTCATCTTAAAATGTGTAGAATAGAAGAAATGGATTGCAAATAGCATTAAAGAAGAATACATCAGAGCTGCCAGATAATCAATCAAAGAAGTGAAGTCGATCGGACTTTCCACTGAGATTGCATTAAAAATGAATTAAAGAACGAAGGGGAACAAATTAGTATCAAATTTGTGACAGATATCAATAAAGAATATAAAGAGCATTTGACAAAAGAGTTAAGTTTTTATTAACAAATAAAGAGTGACTGAAAGAGCTCTCACTCTCTCTCTCTCTCTCTCTCTCTCTTTCTTTCTTTCGAATTGCATCTTAGAAGAAAAAAAAAACATAGTTTAATGCTGCTCCAGATAGAGAATTGAATTAAATTGTGGGACGGAAGTCACAACATAGCAGTGATTAGTCAACTACAGGTTGAGTTAGATCTCATTCGGTGACTCCTAGGTTCATCCATAGCCATCTATAGTTTTACTACGTCCTGCGGGCAGAGGGTGAAATCCCGGAATCACCCACTGCTTGTGACGTCTGCAGCTATGCTAGCTATATTTTACCCACAACCGCCCCTGCTCGCAAAGCTGAAGATTTCACAAACATTTGGTGATTCCTTTCAGCCTGCGAGCCTTAGTAAATTAAAATGACTGTGTTCAATCTAACATTAAGAGGTTAAATATTCTTTTGTGAGAAACTAGGACGGTGCATGCGTTGTGCTGGCCACATTAACCAAAACAATATGAAGATATTCCAAAAATGATGTCACCAAAACGTCAGACTCGAGGCGAGGCGTGTTGGGGGTTCTTGTCTTTTCTTTTCTTTCTCAAACAGATTTTACGCCGTTCTGTAGAGCAACAACACATTCTCCAAACTACTCCTTACATAGTCACCCTTGGATGGATGTCGCGATTATGGCCAAACTGACATTCAATTAAAGAAATAGTTCCCGATACACCTGGTGAGGTTTTGAAAACTATGGTATTGTCCATCAACAATCAGTGGCGCATTTATGGATGTCGCCGGCATCACGCCAGATCGCCCTAGTTCCTCACGGAAAAAAAAAAAATCATGGGGTCAATTTTTATAGTTTTTTTAAACCCTGAAGCCGCTTAGGTCCAGAACAAACTAATGCGCGAAATTTGAGATTTGAACTTGGTCATTCATAATTTACTAATCTAAGCAAACGGACCACTCTGCTGCCTCGACTTTCAACATTTATTTGTCTGTATTGTTATCCGTTAGATGATCCTTTGTTTACTTACTTTTGTTCTTTCCCCCAAAGTACACTAACTGCCCATTTGTGTGATACTAGCATATGTGTTCTTAATGTGTGGCCTATAATTTATTAACATATGTGTTCTGAGAGCGTGATCTATTATTTACTAACACCTGTATTCTGAGAGCGTGATCTATTATTTACTAACACCTGTGTTCTGAGAGCGTGATCTATTATTTACTAACACCTGTATCCTGAGAGCGTGATCTATTATTTACTAACGCCTGTGTTCTGAGAGCGTGATCTATTATTTACTAACACCTGTATTCTGAGAGCGTGATCTATTATTTACTAACATCTGTGTTCTGAGTGCGTGATCTATTATTTACTAACACCTGTATTCTGAGAGCGTGATCTATTATTTACTAACACCTGTGTTCTGAGAGCGTGATCTATTATTTACTAACACCTGTATTCTGAGAGCGTGATCTATTATTTACTAACACCTGTGTTCTGAGAGCGTGATCTATTATTTACTAACACCTGTATTCTGAGAGCGTGATCTATTATTTACTAACACCTGTATTCTGAGAGCGTGATCTATTATTTACTAACACCTGTGTTCTGAGAGCGTGATCTATTATTTACTAACACCTGTATTATGAGAGCGTAATCTATTATTTACTAACACCTGTGTTATGAGAGCGTAATCTATTATTTACTAACACCTGTATTCTGAGAGCGTAATCTATTATTTACTAACACCTGTGTTATGAGAGCGTAATCTATTATTTACTAACACCTGTATTATGAGAGCGTAATCTATTATTTACTAACACCTGTATTCTGAGAGCGTGATCTATTATTTACTAACACCTGTGTTCTGAGAGCGTGATCTATTATTTACTAACACCTGTATTCCGAGTGCATGACCTATGATTTATTAACACCTGCTTGTTATAATTACGTGGCCTATCTTTTAATAACATCTACTTGTTATAATTACGTTTCCTATCAGTTACTAACACCTACTTGTTATAATTATGCTAATTTATTCTTAGTTACACTTATTCCACAAGGTTAATAAATAAAAGTCTTTCACTACAATATATCATGGTCTGCACAAATGAATAGATATCCTCATCTGCTGACAACCGGACTACTTCTCTTCATTGTTTTCTCGTAAAATGGCGTTAAATGGTCGTAGATGCTTTGAGTTGTTGTTTACTGCATGCTGTGATATATGCGCCTTTTGACCAACACATCCGACATCAGTGTAACAGTCTTGATGCTGGTTTCGTTCTCTCTTTGAACCTCACACGTTTGACCAGACTGGTATTTCACCCCCACTATGGAAAGTTAGGATCATAAGTTGTAACTCATTAAACTCGAGACGGAGTTATCTGCCTGTGCGGCGAGGGACCCCTATGCACACGGCTGCCAAGGAAAAACGGATTGACGCGCAAAATTAAGTTCATAATCTCTAGAAACTTCGTCAGATATCAACAGCTGGTGAAAGCACTAAAAAAAACCGAAGTAAATAGTCAGCTATGGGTCGCTGATTGCTTTGAGCTCAGATACTGATATGATGTCATGGACTTACTGTAATCTTATTCCTAAATTACTCAGACGCTCTTCTATAAAGATGCATTATCATTGCGCTGGGACAGTGTCAAATTGTACTCGTCTTTCTGCTGGGTTGTTTATTTTTGTATCCATCTTCTATTGCCTTATAACGTGGCAGGAGAAAGGAAGAATCTATAATATAATCTGGTGTCTGTTTATGTTATATTGTTTGTTCATTTGGTCACATCCCTTTTGCATGTTCTGTTGTTCTTGGGCGTATCTGGACGCTGTTAATATCAACATATTTTGATTCTTGCTTATATCTTTTAAACACTTCATCCTTTTCTTGATCTCCCTCTTGCTCACTGTTTTGATGTTTTGAAGCAAAACAGAAAGTACCTAGCGTTGTTTGGCTTGGTTTTAATCTTACTAAGTGTCCGAACCATTTCACTCGTTGTTTGTAAATATATTCCAAGAATCGTTGTTTGTAAATATATTCCAAGAACGGTCTTATTTCGATCTGCTATCTGATTCTTACATTTCATTTTCGATCTATCCTTGTGTTATTGTTCTTTCTCAAGCATATCATTTCTCAAGATGTGATCTTCTGTGTCTGGGCTTTGCTCAAAGGAAATGTTTGGCTTTGGTAACATAAGGGTTGGTATGAAAATGCTATTTATCATTTTTTTTTCTGCTAATAACATGTTTGGGATGTTTAAAAAGCGGAGCCATATCGTAGCTGATAATGTGTGCTCTCTATTATCTGGTCTTCATCTCTACGTTTATACATCTGGTAAATATACTCAAGTGTCCCAGCATTTGAGTTCTCTAATTTATTTAAGTGTCTTTTATTTATGCTAAGATTTTCCTGCGTGATCCAGCACGTTATATCAGAATTATATTTCTCGTGATGTAACGCGTTAGTTCACACAAGACAATCTGAGCACAGCGCGCAAACTTCTTTTCGCCGTCAGTGGATCATCGAATAGTTTCTGAAAGTTTGTTAATGGTTCATTGTAGATATTTTGCATTTATTCTTTTTAATGTTTGCATTTTGTTCTGACGCTGTTGCGACACCTGGCGTTATTTAAGGAACAGCTCAGGCAAAGTTTGCATTTTGTTCTGACGCTGTTGCGACACCTCGCGTTATTAAGGAACAGCTCAGGCAAAGTTTGCATTTTGTTCTGACGCTGTGGCGACACCTGGCGTTATTAAGGAACAGCTCAGGCAAAGTTTGCATTTTGTTCTGACGCTGTGGCGACACCTGGCGTTATTAAGGAACAGCTCAGGCAAAGTTTGTATTTTGTTCTGACGCTGTGGAGACACCTGGCGTTATTAAGGAACAGCTCAGGCAAAGTTTGCATTTTTTTAAAAATTGAAAAGAAACAACGAAATCTCTATTTAACAATACAGATGAAGTGTTCTTCAGTTTTATGTTGAGCCTTCCTACGTAAGTGAATCGTGGACAATTAGTCAAGAGGCAAGAAAAACATTCGCGGTCACATAAATGTAAATTCAAAGAATAATATTCAGAAAATTACAAATAAAAATAGTAACGAGGACGTTCTAAATGAGAGCCAAAACAACAACAAAAATGAAAGAAAGCTTGTTAACAAATGGAGGAAAAAGTATTCTAAGGTTTTGTTGGCCATGTTTTGAGAAGGGAACAGCTGGAATATATTGTGAAAAATTGAGATTTTGTAGAAAGAAGAGAAATAGGTGCAAGCAGAGAGAAAGGTTACCCAATATTTAATAGAATGACTTAGTAGAACGACAAGAACAGAACTGATAAACAATTGTAGAAGATAACATTGCTGAGAAACACGACCAACTAAGGTAGTAGTTGTACGTGATGAACATTGTCATGATGAATGTTCCACGACAGAAAGTGTTTCTTTTTCAATTTCCAGCGGTCAAGTGTTTGTATGTGCTATAAAAGTCCAAAACTGGCTTTAAATTCTGTCCATCGTCTCAAGAAGCACTGGCCACTCAGTCTCATTAATCATGACAGCATCACGTAATGGATGTTTATTCAGACCATGGCGACCTTCACAATGATTCATGAACATTTGTTAATAGTTGGCATCATCATCATCAAGTACCGGGCCTCCTGGCGTAGGTGATCACGTCTCTCCACAACTTTCGATCTCGACAATTCTTTATCATTTCTGTTCTTGACCTTCTGCCAAGCCACTCTCTTAAGCTGTCTGGTATTTTCTCTCTTTGCTTCCTTCTATCTCTTCGTCCCTCAATTATTCCAGTTGTTACAATATATTCCAGTTGTTCTCTTCTCATTACATGGCCAAAAAATGAAGATTGTTTCTTCCTAATATTGGAAATTAGCTCTCTTTTTGCGTTGACCTCTTTCAGAACATTTTCATTACTCTTTTTAGCTGTCCTTGGTATTTTCAATATTCTTCTGGAAAACCACATTTTTTCAGACTCCAGTGATTTTCTTGTCTGTTGTCCTATTGTCCATGATTCACGTCCATATGTTAAGACTGGCTGTACATAACATTTAAGAACTCTTTTTTATTTGTTTCTATTGTCAAAAATGGATTGCATAGTATCTTCCTCATTTTTGGAAAGCTGCTTTTGCCTGAGCCATTCTGCATCTCACCTCTTTTGTACATCTTCCGTCTGAGGTTAACAAAGTTCCCAAATATTTAAATTCATTTACCTGTTTTAATACTGTTCCACTTGTATTTATTTTGTACTGAGGTGATGTCTTTTTCTTTCATGTTACCTCTGTCTTTTTGCTATTTAGGCTGAGTTCTTTTATTTTTGCTTTCTTTCTCTATAATGTCCAACATTTCTTGTAAGTCATTTTCACACTTAGCGACTAAGACTCGCTTAACATTAAGACTGGCTCTACATAACATTTAAGAACTCTTTTACAGTTGAGATAAAAAAAATATAATAAAAAGATCTTTAGGAAAATTATGATACAAGAACTAAAAGGTATTATCTGAAGAGCTTACAGCCATAACAATACGTTGTGGATTGATTGGTTATCTTATGTGAGTAGAATTACTGTAAGACGAGTAAATAAACATAAATATAAAGAGCAGCCGTTACGCTCTGCGGTATCTGCGGAAAATGTTGTGTTACTGCTCGTGTTTTTCTACCGTCAACGATATGTTTAAGTGTGACGTGGTCGACAATAAGCCAGACCTTCGCATTTCTCAGATAACATATCCAGTCCACTTTCAGAGACGAACATAAATATGCCATGACATTGGTCCCCATTTACGGCAGCTCGGACAAATCCACAAACAACCCCCAAAAAAAATTTTAAAATGTAATTTGCTGTGAGGAGATTCATGCAAATCATCGTCATGTGACTAGAGCTGTGAAATGATAGCACGAGTTCAGGAATGGATCCATAGACAAAAGTGTATTCTGCATTTAGACTGAAGATAGTCATACATTAGATACAGGGAATAATGATACCAGTTCTCTCACATTTTGATGTTTTTTTTATCGCGTCTCGGATGACTTCCTCCATTATAAATATTCCATTATTTCTCTACAAATGTCTTCACTTTAAACACAGAAACATGCTAGAAGTGTTTCCATGTCCTTTGTTACGTGTTGCACAAGTGTTTAAGCCTTTTTGTGAGCACTGATTGTACGTATAAATTGAACATTCAGAATGCGGTTGTCCATAAATTGATTCATGAGTTGATATTGCATTCCACTGCTCGATTGACATGACAAGATGCTGTGCATGAATGGCCTCTCAGCACGTTTATCTTTAGGATATCAAGCTGCCAGTTGGTTGAAGTGCAGGTCACTGTTGTGGTTGGGTGCATTTTCTATGAGCATGGAATCAAATTCTGACTTGGGTTGTGCTTGCTGCGTTTTCTATTGTTTGTGGGTTTTTTTTGTTCAGCGTTCTGTAAATATACCTGTATTCTTCTTGTTGCAGAAGCTACTGAGTTAGGTGCTCTGTGCACACCATGAGCTGTGTGTTTCATCCGTTTTGATCATGTTTCGATATTCCAATTGTTTACGATGAATGATGATATCATATGACAGGGAACAGTTGGCAGTGTTCACTTTCTGTACGGTTTCGCCTTACGTCTTTTGGCGTGTGCTGAGACTGTTATGATGGGGTCTACAGCTACCTTTCTTTGTTTGGGAGATGAGTTAGTAATTTGGATGATTCCACTGGAACGGGCGGTTGATCAATTATAGATTTTAATTCGTTTGCAGTGATACCGAGGCCTTCCATAACCAAAGAACCAAAAGAACCTGTGTTCTTACATATTTGTGTCTGTATCTTGGAAGAAAGTTTTCTTTTATAAGAGATTCGATATTTATTATGACTGTCCCCATTTTCAGTATCGTGGATAGCCACAAAGCCGTTTGGACCGGTGGATAAATCCTCGCTGCATCTGGGATTGTAAAGAGACCACACTGTCTGCAGATGTGTACGTTCACTATTTCTCCATTTACAAATAGGCTACGTTGTTTCTGTTTGTGCGGTAAACAATTTTGGCTTCCATAAAACCATTTATTCTTAATAACAATATTGTTACTACTAATACTTCTATTACTGCTACTACTACTACTACTACTACCACTACTACTACTACTACTACTACTATTACTACCACCACTACTACTACTATTACTGCTATTCTACTAATACTACTACGACTACTATCACTACTACTACTACTACTATTACTACCACTACTACTACTACTATTACTACCACTACTACTACTACTATTACTGCTATTCTACTACTACTACTACTATTACTGTTATTCTACTACTACTACTATTACTGCTATTCTACTACTACTACTACTACTACTACTACTATTACTGCTATTCTACTACTACTACTATTATTACTGCTATTCTACTACTACTACTACTACTACTACTATTACTGCTATTCTACTACTACTACTACTACTACTACTATTACTGCTATTCTACTACTACTACTATTATTACTGCTATTCTACTACTACTACTACTATTATTACTGCTATTCTACTACTACTACTACTATTATTACTGCTATTCTACTACTACTACTATTACTGCTATTCTACTACTACTACTACTACTATTACTGCTATTCTACTACTACTACTACTATTACTGCTATTCTACTACTACTACTATTACTGCTATTCTACTACTACTACTATTACTGCTATTCTACTACTACTACTATTACTGCTATTCTACTACTACTACTACTACTACTACTACTACTATTACTGCTATTCTACTACTACTACTACTATTACTGCTATTCTACAACTACTACTACTGCTACTAAAACCTACTACTAATACTACTACTACTGCTACTACTCTACTCCTACTACTACTAAAACTAATAATAATTCTAATAATAACGATAATAATAAAAGATTGAAATTGTATTTATCTTTTAAAAGCTAAAGATGTTTCTTACTGGCCCTCTATAATTTCAACGCAAAATAGCTCCAATCAACAACACATTTGATTGTAAACGTTACACAAGCCATTCGTGTACGATTTCAGCCCTATTTCAAGCGTCATCCGTCTTCTACCGCACAACAAAGCTACAAAAAACAACCACTCTTCGATCTCTGTAATTGTTCTCTCCAAATCCAACGTAATCCACTTCCCCAAATTATCGTCCTGCCCCTCTGCTTCTGTTTTCACAGACTTCAATGAATCCCTCCCATTGTCATGCCACTAAAAGCCACAGGGTCTTATCTTTGAAACAAAATTCGCGCGTAATTTACAGCAACAAAAACTCCAGCCAATAAGCAGTCATTACTGGTCATGACCAGACGAGAAACAGAAACAATAGCAAGTCAAAGATGACTGCGTCACAATAATTTATTTCGAGCACTGATCGCAACCTAATGGAACCAGTCCTTGGGAAGCTAATGTAACCTGAATCAGTATCCGGCAAGGTTATGTCCCTGTTGGAAATGTCTGAAGAAAGGTGCAGGGGAAATAAGCGAACATGATTTCGATGAGTGAAAAGTTGTGAGAGGGTAGGATGGTAGTTACCTCCTGCTGGGTTACAGAAAATAACCCAAAATAAAGTAAATAAAATGTAAAAAAGGGGGGGGGGGAGGAAGGGACAGAATGGCCTATATTGTTATAAATTTGTCGTATATAAATGTGTAACAATAGACAATTGTCATGTTACGATTAAGGGTCCTTTTCAATTCTTGTTAAACAAACCGTGTACAGAACAAAGCAGTTGAAATTAACTAATACATCGCAGTGTTGAAGTATTGCTATTCTTTTAGGCGAGTAATGTATTAAAGTCGTAATGAACAATATTGTAAGTTTTTTTTTTAAATACTTAAATTACTTCTCACTCTTAAATTGTGCTAAATGGGAACAATTTGCGCAGAATCATGACTTTCAATAAATTGCGAATCTGCCAAATTTGGCCCATGTGGTCCGACTTCAGAACGATAAGTGTCTCGATTCAGTACATCACTGACAATTTTCCGAGTCAGCGACCAGTTTTGGTCTACTCTTTTCGATTTCCAAAATCCAAGTATTTTCAAAGGAAATATTATGACAGCTAGCCCCAGTAATCAAGCACAGGACAATGCCTATCATCACAAAGAAAAATTGTATACAGAGTATATTAGTTCACATCGAATACAGTCAGTGCCAACTATTGTCGCTCAATAATAAACTCTAGCATCCCTTAGTCACCAGATAGGTGAGATGCTTGAGAAAAGTGCTCGAAGTGACGAGCCATAATTAGAAATGATGTAAGAGAGAGATTGCTCATTGAGTCAACTCTAAAACTACACACAGGGACAACCAATGAAATGCTTTGTTCATCAGACAATGTAACAATAACCTCTACTGAGATGAAATGTGTTAGACGAATGACATGAAACAGTCTGAGAGATAAGATCAGAAATGAAGAACTGAGAAAAAAGCTATGAAAAGAGCTAGCCCCCGCCATAGAATATATAAAGAAACAACAAATAAAATGGTTTGGCCACGTGACAAGGCTGAAAGACCAAAACACAACACAACGAGCCTTCATCAAACGTTGTGAGAACACCAGACCCAAGGGTCGACCACGAAAAAGATGGATCGATGGAATATTAGAAGCACTAGGAAACATAACAGCAGCAGAGGCGAACAGAAGAGCAAAAGACCGCAAACTATATCTCCCCTCGACACTGAATGGCAGATGAGCAAGGAACGAAGAAGTAGAAGAAAATCAGACAATAATGTCAAGCGATTCCACACCACACACAATTTATATTAAACAAAGAGATGGAAGAAATGCCCGTGGTAGACCAGGAGTAAAAAGGGCTGACAACATCCAAGGAAAGCTACAACAACATCGACATTTGTTGAGGCTCAGAAAAGAGCAAGCGCTAGAGCCGTGTATCTTCCTTGATACCCTACGGGTGTAGGTGGAAGTGAAAAGAGGCATCCTAGAGAGAAGGGCTATATAACGTGTGATGAGTGCACATGGGACCTACTGGTATTTACCGAGAAGGCTGGACATCGAATCTGACCACACAGAGACCAAGACAGGGTTAAGCCGAGGAGAAACCAAGTATTCAAAGAGAAACCCCACCGCCTGTGCAATAAGCAGGACATTCTTGTCCGGAGACTAACGATTTATCCATATACTATCTACTCCTCTCCGCGATAGCTCAGTGGTTAGTGAACTGGACTACAAAGGACAAGAGGTAGAGTTCAATCCCAACCGACGGCTTCCGGGTTCACCCAGCCTTAAATGAGTACCGGATTGTTTCTGGGAAAGTAAAGCGGCACGGGCGTAATACCGACCACATTTCCCCAAAAATTATGTGCCGAAGGTCTGTAAAATTTATGGTCACTAACGCCATATTCCCTATACGCCACTTGGCGTGACGGGGGTACTTTACTTTTGCTACCTACTCCTCACTTCTCTGTTTAATCTTATGAGCAAAGAGAACTGAATGAAGATGACAGTGAAAAAGTAAGAAGATTTGATTTTTAAAGCGTTTCCAGGACACGCTGTTAATTGTTAAATCTATGGACCTCTTTTACATGTTCACGTTATGCTCATTTTTTGTGTTGTTTTCAAGTAAACAATTGTTTTTGTCCCACATGACATTGACAATAATACTCCGTCTCTGAATATGTTCTATCGTATTGAGTGTGCAGGATTCTCTTCTTCAAGGAATATGATTCATCATCATCATCATCATCATCATCATCATCATCATCATCATCATCATCATATGCAATACCGGTTGGCGTAGGCGATCATGTCCTTCCACAATCTTCTATCTACAGTGCGTCGTATCAATTCTGTTATTGACTATTTTCAATGCCATGACACCAAGCTATCTAGTTTCTTCTCTCTTTGTTGTCCGCGATCTCTCTTTCCCTGTATTTTGACAGTTGTAACCAGGTATTCCTGCTTTTTACTTCTCATGTGCCCGAAGAATGTTGCTTGTTTTTTTCTGATGTTTTTTAGAAGCTCCCTTTTTGTGTTGCCCTTTTTTGAGTGTGCCTTCATTGGTCTTTTTAGCTGTCCGGGGAATGTTCAACATTCTTCAGAGAAATCCCATAAAAAGGGTAAAACAATAACTTTATATGACTCTAACACCTCGCGTCGACTGCAATGAACAAGCGGCCTTTATTCTCCGGTCCTGCAGTTCCCTCGAGTAATGGAAACATGCTGTAAAGATAGTTTTTGAAGGAGAGCCATTGAAGGGGCAAAATGAATTATTAATGTGACAGGAACTCCTTTGTATTCATCACAGTAAGTAGTTATTAATATCAGTGTGACTCCATTATATTCATCACAGTAAGTAGTTATTAATATCAGTGTGACTCCATTATATTCATCACAGTAAGTAGTTATTAATATCAGTGTGACTCCATTATATTTATCACAGTAAGTAGTTATTAATATCAGTGTGACTCCATTATATTCATCACAGTAAGTAGTTATTAATATCAGTGTGACTCCATTATATTCGTCACAGTAAGTAGTTATTAATATCAGTGTGACTCCATTATATTCATCACAGTAAGTAGTTATTAATATCAGTGTGACTCCATTATATTCATCACAGTAAGTAGTTATTAATATCAGCGTGACTCCATTATATTAATCACAGTAAGTAGTTATTAATATCAGTGTGACTCCATTATATTTATCACAGTGAACCTCAGTAACATCACAGTGACTCCTTTTTATTGATCACATGGTATAATGGCGCCTCACAGCACCAGAGCTGGAAGTTGTCAGCGAACCCACAGCTGATGGCTTGTGCCAGGATTGGTGAACCAGAACCATCCAGACAGACCCTGCTATACCTCTCCGTGGTGCCTCTAGTAACAGACTAACCTGTCTAGTCTGGCCAAGCGAGTAGGGATCGAAGAGGGAAGACAACCCGGTACGCAAAAATGTCATGCTGAAGTCGGATGTGTTGGGCCGAATGGCGCAAATATCACAGTTATACTGCAAACACCAATACAACGCAGACACGCCCACTTAACTTCCTTTTAAGGACAGATGACGAAGAGGAATTCTATAGTCTATTAGAACACTCTAGAATACTTTAGTCATCGGGCGAACACAAGCAAGCAAGCACATGGAATGATATCACAAGGGTGGCAAGATAAAGAACGGCTTAGAAATTTGTTTGTTGGAGACCTATGCTAAAGATTCATTTGAAAAGAAGGGAAAGAAGGAATAGTTATTAAAACTACAATGACTCCATTATATTTATCAAGTTAATCGTTATTAACAGAGTGACTCCTTTATATTTATAAAGTTAATCGTTATTAACAGAGTGACTCCTTTATATTTATAAAGTTAATCGTTATTAACAGAGTGACTCCATTATATTTATCACAGTAAAGCGGTCTAAACATTACAGTGATTCCATTATATTTATCACATCAAATCGATAATAACATTAGAATGATTCCTTTATATTTAGGGAGCCGCGATAGTTCAGTGGTTAGTGAACTGGACTACAAAGGACAAGGGTAGGGTTTGATCCCAACCGACGGCTTGCGGGTTCACTCAGTCTTAAATGGGTACCGGATTTTTTTCTGGGAAAGTAAAGCAGCACGGGCGTAATACCGACAACATTACCCCAAAAATCATGTGCTGAAGTTCTGTAAAATATAGGGTCACTAACACCATATTTCCCTATACGCCACTTGGCGTGACGGGGGTACTTTACATTTTTTTAACTTTATATTTATAACATTATATCGATATTAAAACCAGAATGACTCCTTTATATTTATCACATTAAATAGATGCTAACATTAGAATGACTCCTTTATATTTATCACATTAAATAGATGCTAACATTAGAATGACTCCTTTATATTTATCACATTAAATAGATGCTAACATTAGAATGACTCCTTTATATTTATCACATTAAATAGATGCTAACATCAGAATGACTCCATTACAGTTATCACATTAAATTATTACTAACATCAGAGTCACTCCCTTAATTTCTTGTCAGGACTTCATGTTTTATTTTAAAAATAGACTCGATTAATTTCTTCAACTAAGGCAATAAATTATAACAAAGTGGCTGTGAGAGCAGCCAAGAGCAAATACATGCTGATGTACACGCTCGGGGCAGTGGGGTTAACAAACGCGGTAAAATAGCTAAAGTCCTAGTTCAGCGTCTTTCTGCTAAACGAGTGATCTCGCCTGATTAACTTCATGTATTTGCTTGCTTTGTTTGTTAGCGTTCGCCCGATGACTAAAGGAATACACCTCCTCATCATCCGCCCTTAGAAGGACGTTAAGTGGGCGTGTCTGCGTTGTGGTTTGCAGTAAAACTGTGATATTTGCGCTTTTCGGTCCGACACATCCGACTTTAGCATGATATTTTTGAGTATCCAGTTTTTAGCCAGACTAGATAGGTTAGTCTGTTATTGGAGGCACCACGGGGAGGTGGAGTAGGATCTGGATGGTTCTGGTTCACCGATCCTGTAACCGCATGCATTTGAATGCATCATCTGCTTATAGCTTTTGTGCATTTAATGAATCTATTTTTTTGTTCAACAAAGTTTAGATTTATGCTGAAAGTATTCCAAACTCTAACCCAGGGTTTTTCTAAAGACAGATTAGAGAACGTACGAATAACGTGCAAGACTACGTTATTCCAAGCAGAAAGACGCTAAACTAGGACGTTACCTTAAAATAAGCACAGTAACACTTCCTCTTTCTTTTACGTCACCAATTCTGACGATGGTACATTTTTTTTTTATTAAACAAAACACGATTCCCATTGTGCAGCCCTCAATGACCTCATGTTAATCCCAAACAATTATTTCTTCCCTTTCCTTGACTCTCTTGTCATCCGCTGCTAACTATATTTAGTCAACATCTTTCATATATTCTTTTTTTTTTGGTATTACTCAGTACATTTTCCTCTCTCCCAGCAGTCATTGGTCGTTTGTCTTCATTTTTCTTCCATATTTTCAGCAATCGTCAACTATTGTCTTCTGAATCTTTTGTGCCGTTGCTCCCATTTGCCCAGTCTGTTAACTCGTGAGAGTTTTTAAATGACCGAACACAAGCCTGCCTCTGTAATATCCGTTGAGCTGTCGCTCGAATGATGGAGAGGCTATGGATTATTTTCTTGTAGCAAAGTTACATGTCATTTAGAAAATACAAAGTTCTCCTCATCGCATTTGTATCTGGGAAATAAATAAAAAAATACAACCCAATAGCATGTGAAACTTTCAAGCGTATTTTCCCCTTATTGTGAAAGAAAAGTACAAATCTTCTTATTTTTCTTCCCCGTCATCATCGTCATTTCTTATTCTGTTTTTTTCTTCTTATTCAGCTGCTAATTCTTCTCACTCTTCTTCCCTTTTCCTCTTCTGTTTTATCTTCTTCGTCGTCTTTTATTATTTCTCTTCATCTTTGTTGTCGTCTTGTTCTTCTTCTCTGTTTTTTTTTCCGACCCTCCCCTTTATAAAATTATTTTTCATAGTCTGAGTCCCTTTCTCTTTTAAATTCATCTTTCCATCATTGTGTACTTCTTCTTCTTCTTATCTTCGTCGATTTCTTCTTTTTCTTTTAAAAAAATATATCTCTGTTTTTTTTTTTTAAAACATCTGCTCCATACTTTTTCACGTACCATGCACACATAGATGATCGTGTTCCTTTAACGGATGTTATCACTTCAGCTTTTGATTTACTAATATGTTATAGCCAACAAACAATATCTCCTTTCTCGCTGTCGCTCCCTTCCTCGGTATTTCCTTGAATTGTTCCAACTCAGTCACTAGAAAGGGGTGTTCATTGTTTTCTTCTTATCCTAGTAAAGTTACACAATGTTGTAAACGTTAATTATTTAATAAATAAAACAAGATAGGTGAAAAAGTAGGAGCCGCCTGTGGCTTGGAGATAAAGAACTCGGTTTCCTACCCCCAAGGTCCAAGGAATGAGTCCTGCTGAGTGGGTTTTTATTTATTTATTTATTTTATTATTTTATTTCTTATTTTGTTTATTTATTTATTTTATTTTATTTTATTTATTTATTTATTTTATTTTTATTTATTTTATTTTATTTTATTTTATTTTATTTTATTTTATTTTATTTTATTTTATGTATTTTATTTATTTATTTAATTAATTAATTTTATTTATTTATTTATTTATTTAATTAATTTATTTAATTAATTAATTAAATTTATTTAATTAATTTATTTTATTTATTTATTAAGAAATCACGATTCGTGTGATTACCGTCCTCAGGACCGCGTTTACCCTATGAAGGGAATGACAAACCAATGACGTATAATGTATATACAATCACTAAGACAAAAAAAATATTGAGGCGATGGGAACCTTCTATAACGGACACGCTACCTACCTTACTTTATTGTGTAAAATATACTTTTCTTAAATGTTATGTAGAGCCAGTCGTAACATATGGACGTGAGTCATGGACAATAGGATAACAGACAAGAAAATCACTGGAGGCTGTAGAAATGTGGTTTTAAAGAAGAATGTTGAGAATACAATGAACAGTTAAGAAGAGTAATGAAAATGTTCTATAGGAGGCCAAAGCAAAGAGAGAGCTAATATCAATGTTAAGAAGAAACAATCATTTTTTTGGGCATGTAATGAAAAGGGAGCAACTGGAATATATTGTGGCATCTAGGAAAGTTGAGGGACGAAGAGATGGAGGAAAGCAAAGAGAAAAGATACCAGCCAGCTTAAGAGATTGGCATTGCAAAAGGTCAACAACAGAAATGATAAATAGCTATCGAGATCAAAAGTTGTGGAGAGAATGATCACCAATGCCAGCAAGCATGGTACTTGATGATGATGATGATGCTAATAATAGAAACTGGTTTAAACAAAATAATTGCCCTAAAAGTACGCACTGTTTTACTTTTAAATAATGAACAAAAAAATCATATAAAGCTGGAATCGAAGAAATATGCTTTTGTTTAATAAAGTATTACGGTAATGGCAACAAACAAATGAAGACGGAAGGTTTATAGTCAACATCATGGCTGCTCAATAAACCTGGAGGTCAGCGACAAACAATATCGTATCGTTAAATATATTTTAATTTAGTAACTTGACACAGTAACGAAACACACTACTTTAGATACGGTATAATATAACAATTAAATTAGATACCGCAGACACTTTAAATGTAACTGAAAATATAATGTATTATGTTCATTACATCTGCCAGTCATAGACCCTTTTTGGAGGAAAAATTAAAAAATAGAAAAAAATTGTATGTAAGAAGCTTTACGTGGTAAGTGAACGACACAGACTCAACGACGTTTCGGCCCAATAGGTCTTCATCAGGAACAAACAAAAAAACACACACACAAAATTAATAACGAAACAACCAAAGCAAAAACAATCGAAATGTGTTAAAGAAAACAAAATTATCTATTTTAACCCTTTACTAGACCCTTATTTCAAACACAATAAGAAAAATAACCTCTACTGAGATGAAATGTGTTAGACTAATGACAGGAAACAGTCTGAGAGATAAGATCAGAAATGAAGAACTGAGAAAAAATCATAGGAATAACCCCCGCCATCCAATATATACAGAAATAACAGATAAAATGGTTTGGCCACGTGAAAAGGCAGAAAGAAAAACACAACACAACGAGCCTTCAATAAACGTTGCGAGAACACTAGACCCAAGGGTCGACCACGAAAAAGATAGATTGACGGAATATTAGAAGCACTAGGAAACATAACAACAGCAGCGGTGAACAGAAGAGCATAAGACCACAAATTATATCTTCCCTCGACGCTGAAAGGCAAATAAGGAAGGACAAACAAAAGAAGAAGATGAAGAAGAAGAGCGTACATCACACGTAAGCTTAACAATTACATTGGGACTGCAACAGGATCAACAAATCGATGGCAGCAATGTTAGAAGATATTGGTTGGATGGTTCCAACCTTCCAGTTCTCCAATAAGTTTAATTTCACAGATCACTATAGCCATACAAAGATCTGCAGGCAAACATACTCACTACTTTCTCTATACATCTGCAGGCAAACATACTCACTACTTTCTCTATACATCTGCAGGCAAACATACTCACTACTTTCTCTATACATCTGCAGGCAAACATACTCACTACTTTCTCAATACATCTGCAGGCAAACATACTCACTACTTTCTCTATACAAATTCTAGGCTATCTAACTGCTATTTGGTTATTAATGTCTAAGTCTGTCTGAACTTTAAGTTCATTAACTGTCCGAAGTGGACGCTTATTTCTAATATTCCTGAATCTAACGTAACTGCATTTCTCTCCAAGCTAATGGCTGATCTTCTATAATGCAATATATCTATCTAATCTTCTCTATATCAGATGTCAGCCATTCTCCTAGATGTCGTATTGCCAGCGCAATCCGCTATCTAAATAATAACACGTCTGTCTCCATCAAAGTACTGGCAAAGTCTGTCTGTTCTCTGACAAAAAAATTGCTCTAACGTATTCAATCACGTGACACGTGACCATAAATTGAACACGGGACTTCCTCGTGCTGACATTCAAAACTGACCACTGTTCACATTTGCTATATGTCTTACCATGTACTAGGTTACCCCCGCTGACATTCAAAACTGATCACTGTTCACATTTGCTATATGTCTTACGATGTACCAAGTTACCCCCGCTGACATTCAAAACGGATCACTGTTCACATTTGCTATATGTCTTACGATGTACTAGGTTACCCCCGCTGACATTCAAAACTGACCACTGTTCACATTTGCTATATGTCTTACGATGTACCAGGTTACCCCCGCTGACATTCAAAACTGACCACTGTTCACATTTGCTATATGTCTTACGATGTACCAGGTTAACTCCGCTGACATTCAAAACTGACCACTGTTCACATTTGCTATATGTCTTACGATGTACCAGGTTACCCCCGCTGACATTCAAAACTGACCACTGTTCACATTTGCTATATGTCTTACGATGTACCAGGTTAACTCCGCTGACATTCAAAACTGAACACTGTTCACATTTGCTATATGTCTTACCATGTACTAGGTTACCCCCGCTGACATTCAAAACTGATCACTGTTCACATTTGCTATATGTCTTACGATGTACTAGGTTACCCCCGCTGACATTCAAAACTGACCACTGTTCACATTTGCTATATGTCTTACGATGTACCAGGTTAACTCCGCTGACATTCAAAACTGAACACTGTTCACATTTGCTATATGTCTTACCATGTACTAGGTTACCCCCGCTGACATTCAAAACTGATCACTGTTCACATTTGCTATATGTCTTACGATGTACTAGGTTACCCCCGCTGACATTCAAAACTGACCACTGTTCACATTTGCTATATGTCTTACGATGTACCAGGTTACCCCGCTGACATTCAAAACTGACCACTGTTCACATTTGCTATATGTCTTACGATGTACCAGGTTAACACTGCCCATTCCTTTTCCAGGGTTCTATTATTAACCCTACTAACACTGATTCTAATACACTATTTTAAAACTATTAAACACAAATATGGTACTATCAGACTTCATTAAGTCACTTTGGAGCATTGTCTATAATTGCCTCTCTGATCCTTACTCACTGGTTAGTCTGTTACCATGACAACCACAGGGAGATGAGGCAGGTTCAGTTCTGGCATTGACGTAAGCAGTCAACTTATAGGGCTGACCGCATTCACCCACAGACTTTAATGTGCGATTTTCGCCATTTCGTTACATTTAAGAGAAAAATTTTTAAATATAAATCCATGAAAAATCTTCATTTTTCCTCAGTAGAAACGGAACAAATTGTCTGGCTTTGTTTACTAATCAAATTAATTTATGTCTAATTCCGGAATGGGCTAAGACTTTTTTCTATCATGGATGAAATGTAAAACTCTGGTTTGTGCAAAGCGTGTCAACTATTGGATTCATTATTAGCTTCCCATCACCTCTTTATTAGCCATACTCATTAATTCAAAAGAGACTACCATCTCTTTGGTAATAGCTAACATCAATTTATTAGCGACCAGCTTGTTCTTATTGTATACTTTCTTCAATGTTTGTTCTGGAAAGTCCAAATAGAGTATATTATTGGGAGCTATGTTTAACAACATAAACATTAGAAAATATTATGATTTGAAGAGAGAAGTATCAGAAATTTCTCTAACTTTGGATTC
The DNA here is from genome assembly GCA_032433765.1 of Megaustenia siamemsis. Lineage (NCBI taxonomy): Eukaryota > Metazoa > Mollusca > Gastropoda > Stylommatophora > Ariophantidae > Megaustenia > Megaustenia siamemsis. The sequence continues at coordinate 32,868,461 of JAVIAB010000160.1, read as the reverse complement.
CAGAAAAGCTTTTGAAGTCTCGAGTCTAATTATGGTTATGGTTCTGGTTAGTTGAAGGCCCTGGTATTGGTGCAAACGAAATACAATCCATAATTGCTCAACCGCACCTGTTATTAATAAATCATCCGAATTAGAACTCATCACATTGAAAGATCCAAACAGAGAAAGGCAGCTGCCGTCCCCGTCATAGCAGTTACAGTACACGCCAAAAGACATAAGACCAAGCGAACAGAGCTGAACTGTCCTTCGTCATACGATATCATCATTCATCGTAAGCAATCGAAATGTCCTAACACATCCGGATGAAAAACACAGTTCACGATGTGCAAAGAGCACTAAACTCAACCGCTTCGGCAGTAAGCCAGACTTGGAATATGAGGAAACTGCAACAAGGAACACTTTTCTGACAGAGCCTGAATGGTTCCTGTCGCCTATCCGCCATATTTATCGAAGAATTTTTGAAGACCGATAACGTGTGCATGGAGTATGCTATTAATAACTACCAATGGCCTCTCTAACAAACAGTTCAAAATGTGAAAATATGAGAACTTTCTATTCATACATAGCCGCCATCGAGATCTCTGGGCATGCCCACTGAGGGGACGTTCCCGAGAACGCCCCAATTCCAGTGACGTCATCAGCTATGAGAGCTAAAGACGAATGACGTCATTTTACCCTAAACCATCCCTGCTTGCAACACTGAAACGTCACAGCCTTTGGGTGGTACACCCTCAGCGGGCATGCTCAGAAATATCGGGAGCGAAGACCTACGTTGTATAGGCCTGACCGCAGTCAACACTGTATTTACTGGGCTGAGAGAGTACTCCGAGAAAACCTCCAACAAACGTGACGTTTGTAGCGTTGCGAGCTGGGGTGGTTGTGTATCGACTGTGACGACTGCCCACTATAGCTCCTATAGCTGAAAATGTCACGCTAATTTGAAAGTTTTCCAGTTCGGTTTGCTGTTCTCGGGCCTTAGTGAATCTATAGTTGGCTGTAGGCTTGAGCACAGAAAGGAAGACCCCGAAAGACCAAACATAGCGTGACTTTTTCAGCTTAGCCAGCAGGAGCGATTGTGGGTAAAATGACATCAGTCGTGCACAGTTGAAGATGTCCCAAGCTTTGGATGTTTTTGGGGAAAACCCTCTCAGCCTGCGGTCTTGAGATATAGTTGGCGTTGAGCAGGCTATCCACATGGGAGATCTTATTAATGTATATCAATGAACTCTTCAACTAAACAGTTTCAAATGTGAAAATTATGTAAAAAAAATTATTCGTATCGGACGGGAACCCCTACATAAAAGTTAACAGAAGTAAGAAAACGCTGCATTATCACTTTTCAGTCAAGTTAGTTAAAAACACGAACTCACCTAAAGCACAAAAGAGCCCGGCAAAATTTCTTTTGTTAAGTTTTCGAGTTTATTTTAAACCAAATGTTCCGCTGTTCTCGTAAGTGAATTCGAGTGCGTGTTTTTATCTGGCACGGACGTTTGAGCGCAGCTGTCGTGTTTGAGTTATCCACATTAAAATAAGGGAACAAAATTATCGGCAAGTTACGAAAGTGATTCGTGCTAGCTTTGGTAGCTTGTTATATTGATCTTATTCTCTGTTCGGGCTCCGATGTAATAAGCTTTCCCCATTTATGTTTGACTGGTTTTGTTGAATTTTCAGTTTCTACTATCAACATAATGAAAAGACGATTAGAGGCCACAGAGATGGGATTTCTCAGAAGAATGTTGAAAGTTCCCTGGACAGATAAAAAGACCAATGATGAAGTTCTCAAAGAGGCCAACACAAAAAGGGAGCTCTTAAAAAACATCAGAAAGAAGCAATCAACATTTTCCCCATTTTATGTTAGACTGGTTTGTTGAATTTTCAGTTTCTACTATCAACATTCTTGTGAAGCCATACAATAATTTATGTTTCGTTTTCCTGCAGTATTTTCTTCTTCTTTGCTTAGATCGTGAATGGATTTTACAAATTCATTAAACAAAAATAATTAAACAACATGCCCTTTTATGGAATCCCCACGGAAAAGGACAAAGAGGAAGAAAAAAATATTATTGGGGAAGACAGGTGGAAACAGAGATGAATATGATGGGGAAGACATGGAATGAAATTTAAAGAATGGCAAGAAACAGAACGGCTTGGAAAGTATTTGTTGAAGACCTATGCTTCACAAGGAGTTGAAAGTGTTTGTTGAAAAACTAAGATCCACAGGGAGTTTAAAGTGTTTGATGAAGAATTATGCTTCATCATCATCATGTACCCTGCCGGTTGGCGTAGGCGATCATGTCCCTCCACAATCTTCTATCTACCTCATTGGTCTTTTTATCTGTCCAGGGAGCTTTCAACATTCTTCTGAGAAATCCCATCTCTGTGGCCTCTAATCGTCTTTTCATTTGTTTGTCTACTGTCCATGATTCGCTTCCATAGGTCAGAATTGGTTCTATATAGCACCGATGAACTCTCTTTCTCATTTTTATTGACATAGATTTGTTACATAAGATATTTTTCATTTTCTGAAATGCTATTTTGGCCTGAGTTATTCTGCTTTTTATTTCTGTGGTGCATCTCCCATCTGATGTTATTATTGTGCCCAAGTATTTGAAACGTTGCACTTGTTTCAGGTTTGTCTCGTTTATTTTTATGCTGCATGATGGTGATGATTGTTTCTTCGATATAACCATTACTTCTGTTTTCTTACTATTCAGACTGAGACCTTTCTTCTTGCTTTCTTCCACTATTATGTCTATCATTTCTTGTAGTTCGTTCTCTGTCTCTGCTATTAAGACTGTGTCATCCGCATATCGCAAATTATTTATGTTGTGACCGTTGACTTCAATTCCTTTTTTGTCTACTATTGATCTCATAATATATCCGCTGTAAAGTGAAAACAAATCTGGCGACAGAACACAGCCCTGTCTGACTCCTTGTTTTATATATTGGAATTGTCCTGTTTGGTTGTTAATTCGTATAGCTGCTGTTTGTTGCCAGTACATGTTTTTTATGATTCGCAGATTCTTGCCATCAATGTTTAATTTCTCCAGCATATTGAATATTTCCACATGCTTTACTTTGTCAAATGCTTTTGTGTAGTCTATAAAGCACATATATAGATCTTTCTTTACCTCTATAGATCTTTCTATCAATGTCCTTAAGATGCATATAGCATTATTGGTGCCCTTTCCTTCCACAAATCCACATTGTTCCTCACTTATTTCTGGTTTTATTTTGTTCCTTACACGTCTCATAATTATTCTTAGTAATATTTTAGTCATATGGCTCATGAGACTAATAGTGCGATGGTCTTCACAATCAGTGGCGCCTGACTTCTTCGGTATGGCTACCAAAATAGATTTTATTAGATCTTCGGGTATATTTAATTTATATTCGGGTATAATTATGCTTCACAGGGAGTTTAAAGTGTTTGATGAAGAACTATGCTGCACAGGGAGTTTAAAGTGTTTGATGAAGAACTATGCTGCACAGGGAGTTTAAAGTGTTTGATGAAGAACTATGCTGCACAGGGAGTTTAAAGTGTTTGATGAAGAACTATGCTGCACAGGGAGATGAAAAGTAGAAGAAGAAGATACCACCACTACCTGCTTATTATTGTCCAGTTTATTTGATTCACAGTCAACAATAGATTTACTAAGGCAGGCGAGCAGAAAATAAAAGCGGAAAACCCACCAACAGGCGTGACGTGTTAAAATATAGGAGACATAGACGCCTGACTTCACTCTGTCCACAACCTCCCCTGCTCGCAAAGCTGAAATCATCACGCCAGTTGGTGAATTTCCTGAAATTCCCTCACAGCCCGCTGGTCTAATAAATCTACAGTTGGCCGTGGTTGAACCTAACAAGAGTAAACTCCCCTGGAAAACCTCTAGCGCTGGTCAGGGTACACAAGCTGTCACATCACCATAAGGTCAAGGCACCGGAAGCGACATAACTTGAACCAGCACCAGTGTCATACTTACTTTTTTTTCTAAGCATATTTCGTCACTTCCGGTTTGTTCTCGTATTATTACATTCAGTATTCTTCTCGGCAGCTAATTTCCGTTGTGTCGATTTTCTATATCTTCTTTTCGCTGTTAATAATCCAGGATGGAACCATTTATTGTAGCACATTTGAGAGGAATACCACATTATGAAGTTCTTTTTTCTTTCTCCTTTGTTATCAATCTTTTCTGAAATTTTGGATCCAATTGTCCAATCACCTGATCTATTATGCAATATTTTGATGTCAATCATTGACTGAATTTTATTTTTGGATTATATAATGCTTATTTATAAAATATCAAGATGGAAGGAATAGACCTGGAGACAGTTCAGAACTACAACTACCTTGGACATACTATAACCAGTGATGGAAAATGTAAAACTGAAATAAACAAAAGAGTAGGAATGGCAAAACGTAATTTTAATGCCATAAAAAATATACTAACATCAACACAAATAACAACAGGGCTAAAACTAAGAATATCAAATTTTTATATATCTCAACATTCCTATATGGTGCAGAAACATGGACACTAGACAAGAAAACAGAACAAAGAAGCCTTTTAAATGTGGATATATAGAAGAATAGGTAGAGTTGGATGGAAAGTAAAGAAAACAAATGATGAAGTCTTGAAAGAGAACTACTTAACACAATTCAAACAAGACAAATGAGATTTTTGGCCATGTTAAAAGACACAACAGCCTACTAAAAGTAATCTTGGAGGGGAAATACAGGGTAAAAGAGGCAAAGGTAGACCAAGGCTAATATGGACGAGTATCATCAAAAGATGGACAAATCAGCCTATGACAACCTGCACCATCAAAGCAAGAGACAGAGCAGAATGGCACTCCATGGTAGCCAACTTTCGTTGCGGAGATGTCACTCGATGATGATGATGAATGCTTATTAAGTATTTAGAATTTGTCGTGTGCATATTTTGTCTAAAAATATTTGTGCAGATTTTAATTTTCTTGCAATTATCACGGCTCGGTCTTACCCTGCTAATATTCCTTTTGTAATCTGCGTACTTGGTTACAACTGGCAAAATAAAAGGAAAGAGAGATCGCGAACGACAAAGAGAGAAAATAGAGGATAGCTTGATGTCCTGGCATGGTAAACAGTCAACAACAGAACTGATACGATGCACTGTAGATAGAAGATTGTGGAGGGACATGATCGCCTACGCCAACCGGTATGGCACATGATGATGATGATGATGATGAATCTGTGTACATGTCATTAGAATAATTTAAGTCTTGTAGTAATTAGTTCGGACTGGCGTCATCGGAGTCGAGTCCGTCTTAACGCCTGTTCCAACGCCCATCAAAGTGTTTGTCTACTCAAATCGAAGTGCTTGTCTACTCAAATCGAAGTGTTTGTCTACTCAAATCAAAGTGCTTGTCTACTCAAATCGAAGTGTTTGTCTACTCAAATCGAAGTGCTTGTCTACTCAAATCGAAGTGCTTGTCTACTCAAATCGAAGTGTTTGTCTACTCAAATCAAAGTGCTTGTCTACTCAAATCGAAGTGTTTGTCTACTCAAATCGAAGTGCTTGTCTACTCAAATCAAAGTGTTTGTCTATTCAAATCGAAGTGTTTGTCTACTCAAATCAAAGTGTTTGTCTACTCAAATCGAAGTGCTTGTCTACTCAAATCAAATCAAAGTGTTTGTCTACTCAAATCGAAGTGTTTGTCTACTCAAATCGAAGTGCTTGTCTACTCAAATCGAAGTGTTTGTCTACTCAAATCAAAGTGCTTGTCTACTCAAATCGAAGTGTTTGTCTACTCAAATCGAAGTGCTTGTCTACTCAAATCGAAGTGTTTGTCTACTCAAATCAAAGTGCTTGTCTACTCAAATCGAAGTGCTTGTCTACTCAAATCGAAGTGTTTGTCTACTCAAATCGAAGTGCTTGTCTACTCAAATCAAAGTGCTTGTCTACTCAAATCAAAGTGTTTGTCTACTCAAATCGAAGTGTTTGTCTACTCAAATCAAAGTGCTTGTCTACTCAAATCAAAGTGCTTGTCTACTCAAATCGAAGTGCTTGTCTACTCAAATCGAAGTGTTTGTCTACTCAAATCAAAGTGCTTGTCTACTCAAATCAAAGTGCTTGTCTACTCAAATCGAAGTGTTTGTCTACTCAAATCGAAGTGCTTATCTACTCAAATCAAAGTGCTTGTCTACTCAAATCAAAGTGTTTGTCTACTCAAATCGAAGTGCTTGTCTACTCAAATCGAAGTGTTTGTCTACTCAAATCAAAGTGCTTGTCTACTCAAATCGAAGTGCTTGTCTACTCAAATCGAAGTGTTTGTCTACTCAAATCAAAGTGTTTGTCTACTCAAATCGAAGTGCTTGTCTACTCAAATCAAAGTGTTTTGTCTACTCAAATCGAAGTGCTTGTCTACTCAAATCGAAGTGTTTGTCTACTCAAATCAAAGTGCTTGTCTACTCAAATCAAAGTGTTTGTCTACTCAAATCGAAGTGTTTGTCTACTCAAATCGAAGTACTTGTCTACTCAAATCGAAGTGTTTGTCTACTCAAATCAAAGTGATTGTCTACTCAAATCGAAGTGTTTATCTACTCAAATCGAAGTGCTTGTCTACTGAAATCAAAGTGCTTGTCTACTCAATGTTCCTGTTCTGCATTGATTGACCAAGTTGCATTCTTTTGCACTGAGAAACATTTTGATCTAGAATAATTTAAATCTCGTTTTATATCCTTTCTTCCCCATCAAGGTCAACTCCTTGTCGTGGGGATGGGGCTTAACAGTCACCAGGGACTGAAAAACAAGCCTGGCCAGGCCTTACTCAACACGAGCAAGACCACAGTCTGCTCTAGCAAGTTTAAGTGCTGAAGTCGGAGGCAACCAGCCAAAAGGCGCACTACAACAATCAGGATGCCACGCACTCACGCCACTGGGAAGTATATCCATATTACAAAGGACAGTAACATTTATACAGGAAACGACATTGCAGATATAGACAATATTTCAGGCGAACGAAAGATATATATATATATATATATATATATATACATATATATATATATATATATATATATATATATATATATATATATATATATATATATTAGTTATTTTACCTATGTGGTATATGAATGCTAATATTTTTATTAAATACTCGGCAAAGGTAGTACCATAGTAAGTGATATTTGGGAATCATCGCTTGTGCAGCAGAGTAGGATGTGCACGAAGGGACCTTGACAAAGGAATTTACCGAGTAAAAAAAGCATCTTTACGGTATATTTCCATTTTTAGGGTCTGCAGGCGGAAATTGTAAGACTGGAGAATAAAGGCAGATGTCCAGTGCAGTCGCCGCGAGGTATTCCAGTCTGAGTTTTTTATTTCTTGATGCATTTTGGAAAATGTTGTGACATGTGGTCGGGAGGATGTCGGGAATTCCTGACTGCAATGAAACTTGTTCCATGGATGAGCTGGAATAGAATAGAATAGAATAGAATAGAATAGAATAGAATAGAATAGAATAGAATAGAATAGAATAGAATAGACGCCTCAGTTTCATGAAGTGGGGAGGTTGGTTCCCTTCCTCGCTACCTTTCATTCCTAGATAATATACTCCCTGGTGCCCATCTAAATAGGACGTTTTGATTGATCGGAAATTTTGTTGCATCATCTGGCATTGTTGTTGCACCATCTGGCATCTTTGTTGCACCATCTGGCATTGTTGTTGCACCATCTGGCATTTTTGCTGCATCATCTGGCACCTTTGTTGCACCATCTGGCATTGTTGTTGCACCATCTGGCACCTTTGTTGCACCATCTGGCATTGTTGTTGCACCATCTGACATTGTTGTTGCACCATCTGGCATTGTTGTTGCACCATCTGGCACCTTTGTTGCATCATCTGGCATTGTTGTTGCACCATCTGGCATTGTTGTTGCACCATCTGGCATTGTTGTTGCACCATCTGGCATTGTTGTTGCACCATCTGGCATTGTTGTTGCACCATCTGGCATTGTTGTTGCACCATCTGGCACCTTTGTTGCATCATCTGGCATTGTTGTTGCACCATCTGGCATTGTTGTTGCACCATCTGGCATTGTTGTTGCACCATCTGGCATTGTTGTTGCACCATCTGGCACCTTTGTTTCACCATCTGGCATTGTTGTTGCACCATCTGGCACCTTTGTTGCACCATCTGGCATTGTTGTTGCACCATCTGGCATTGTTGTTGCACCATCTGGCACCTTTGTTGCATCATCTGGCATTTTTGTTGCACCATCTGGCATTGTTGTTGCACCATCTGGCATTGTTGTTTCACCATCTGGCATTGTTGTTGCACCATCTGGCACCTTTGTTGCACCATCTGGCATTGTTGTTGCACCATCTGGCATTGTTGTTGCACCATCTGGCACCTTTGTTGCATCATCTGGCATTTTTGTTGCACCATCTGGCATTGTTGTTGCACCATCTGGCATTGTTGTTGCACCATCTGGCATTGTTGTTGCACCATCTGGCACCTTTGTTGCATCATCTGGCATTTTTGTTGCACCATCTGGCATTGTTGTTGCACCATTTGGCATTGTTGTTGCACCATCTGGCATTGTTGTTGCATCATCTGGCACCTTTGTTGCACCATCTGGCATTGTTGTTGCACCATCTGGCATTTTTGCTGCACCATCTGGCATTGTTGTTGCACCATCTGGCACCTTTGTTGCATCATCTGGCATTTTTGTTGCACCATCTGGCACCTTTGTTGCACCATCTGGCATTGTTGTTGCACCATCTGGCATTTTTGCTGCACCATTTGGCATTGTTGTTGCACCATCTGGCATTGTTGTTGCACCATCTGGCATTTTTGCTGCACCATCTGGCATTGTTGTTGCACCATCTGGCATTTTTGCTGCATCATCTGGCACCTTTGTTGCACCATCTGGCATTGTTGTTGCACCATCTGGCATTTTTGCTGCACCATCTGGCATTGTTGTTGCACCATCTGGCATTTTTGCTGCACCATATGGCATTGTTGTTGCACCATCTGGCATTTTTGCTGCACCATCTGGCATTGTTGTTGCACCATCTGGCATTTTTGCTGCACCATCTGGCACCTTTGTTGCATCATCTGGCATTGTTGTTGCACCATCTGGCACCTTTGTTGCACCATCTGGCATTGTTGTTGCACCATCTGGCATTTTTGCTGCATCATCTGGCACCTTTGTTGCACCATCTGGCATTGTTGTTGCACCATCTGGCATTTTTGCTGCACCATCTGGCATTGTTGTTGCACCATCTGGCATTTTTGCTGCACCATCTGGCATTGTTGTTGCACCATCTGGCATTTTTGCTGCACCATCTGGCATTGTTGTTGCACCATATGGCATTGTTGTTGCACCATCTGGCATTTTTGTTGCACCATCTGGCATTGTTGTTGCACCAACTGGCATTGTTGTTGCACCATATGGCATTGTTGTTGCACCATCTGGCATTTTTGCTGCACCATATGGCATTGTTGTTGCACCATATGGCATTGTTGTTGCACCATCTGGCATTTTTGCTGCACCATCTGGCATTGTTGTTGCACCATATGGCATTGTTGTTGCACCATCTGGCATTTTTGCTGCACCATATGGCATTGTTGTTGCACCATCTGGCATTTTTGCTGCACCATCTGGCATTGTTGTTGCACCATATGGCATTGTTGTTGCACCATCTGGCATTGTTGTTGCACCATCTGGCATTGTTGTTGCACCATATGGCATTGTTGTTGCACCATCTGGCATTGTTGTTGCACCATATGGCATTGTTGTTGCACCATCTGGCATTGTTGTTGCACCATATGGCATTGTTGTTGCACCATCTGGCATTTTTGCTGCACCATCTGGCATTGTTGTTGCACCATATGGCATTGTTGTTGCACCATCTGGCATTTTTGCTGCACCATCTGGCATTGTTGTTGCACCATCTGGCATTGTTGTTGCACCATCTGGCATTGTTGTTGCACCATCTGGCATTTTTGCTGCACCATCTGGCATTGTTGTTGCACCATCTGGCATTGTTGTTGCACCATCTGGCATTGTTGTTGCACCATCTGGCATTTTTGCTGCACCATCTGGCATTTTTGCTGCACCATCTGGCATTGTTGTTGCACCATCTGGCATTGTTGTTGCACCATCTGGCATTTTTGCTGCATCATCTGACATTGTTGTTGCACCATCTGGCATTGTTGTTGCACCATCTGGCATTTTTGCTGCATCATCTGACATTGTTGTTGCACCATCTGGCATTGTTGTTGCACCATCTGGCATTTTTGCTGCACCATCTGGCATTGTTGTTGCACCATCTGGCATTGTTGTTGCACCATCTGGCATTTTTGCTGCATCATCTGACATTGTTGTTGCACCATGTGGCATTGTTGTTGCACCATCTGGCATTTTTATGCATCATCTGGCATTTGATCCCTGATCCTTCAGGTCAGCAGGCGAGTTAGATACTTTAAAAAAAGTACCTCATATCATTACTGTTGTTGGGAATAGTAGAGTACCAACTTCTCTTGGGAACATCTGCTCTTCCTCCTCTTTCCTTGCTCATTTGCCTATCAGCGTCGAGGGGATATAATTTGCGGTCCTTTGCTCTTCTGTTCGCCTCGGCTGCTGTTATGTTTCCTAGTGCTTCCAATATTCCATCCATCCATCCTTTTCGTGGTCGCCCATTGGGTCTGGTATTCTCACGTTTGTTGAAGGCTCGTTGTGTTTTGAACTCTCTACCATGTCACATGGCCAACCCATTTTATCTGTTGTTTCTTTATATATTTTATGAAGGGGGCTATTCCTAGCTTATAGAATGCATAAATCTGTTGACGCTCTTATATATGCGTAGTGTATACGTAGTTGCGTTGACTCGTGGGTTTACAGAAAACTGCGACATCTGTGTATTTCGGATCAACAATCTGATTGTATCAAGACACTTTCTGGGTATACACTCTTCTTTCCTCTTTAACTCACACTAGCTTGGCCAGACTGTTTAGTCTTTCTTTCCATGAGCAAAGCTGGAAGTTGGGATAGAGTTTCAATAAGTTCTGGTTCGCTGATCATGACGCAAGCAATCAGCTATGAGTCACTGGTCCCTCTCAGCTCATACACTCTGTCCGGCTTGTTAACACCCTTAATTGAGTTTGAAATTACCAGCAGCGAACATCGGCTATTATGATTCACATTTGTACAGATTCTGAGGTAAGAAGAATATATAAGGGAAAAACGAGAGTTTAAACTGGTGCATAATTTAACTGTTCACCGACTAGAAAATTGAATTATTTTACCGTGAACTTATTTCACTTGTTGGGCGAATGTTGATGATGTCTGGTGTTTTTACTGCGCGTATCTCAACCTGGTGATAGCATTTTCGTGTCTGGACAGGTTTTTATATAAAGTCCATTTCTGATAGAAGTACACAATTGGTTTCCAAGGTTAGTTGCCATGTGATTTTCATGTAGAAATTTTAAACACGCTTCTAGGTCTACAAATGGTAGGAACGATCAATTTTGGATTATTTTGGAATGTTTGTAGTCCTACTGTTGATATTAAAATACAACTCACTACTTCTACTCACTGAGCAAATCTTTAAAAACATCACAGAGATGCCTGGCTTAAACATTAATTGAAAGATAATCAATGACCTAAGATATGCTGATGATACTCTACTACTAGCAGAAAATCCTAAAAATCTACAACAATTACTTAATGTAATAAACATGACAAACAAAATATATAGACTAGATACGAATATCAAAAAGACTAAAACTATGATCATGAACAAAGAAAATTCTCAAGACCTACAATTAAATATCACAGTTGAGGGAATACACATGGAGACAGTTCAGAACTACAACTACCTTGGACATACTATAACCAGTGATTGAAAATGTACAACTGAAATAAACAAAAGAATAGGAATGGCAAAATGTAATTTTAATGCCATGAAAAATATACTAGCATCAAAACAAATAATACCAGAGCTAAAACTAAGAAAATGTTATATCTTCTCAATATTCCTGTATGGTGCAGAAACATGGACATTAGACAAGAAAACAGAACAGAAAATTGAAGCCTTTGAAATGTGGATTTATAGAAGAATAGGTATAATTGGATGGAAAGAAACGAAAACAAACAATGAAGTTTTAAAACAAGTAAAAATGAAAAGAGAACTACTAAACACAATTAGAACAAGACAAGTGACATTTCTGGGGCTTGCTAAAAGACACACCAGCCTAATAAAAGTAATTTTGGAAGGGAAAATACAAGGTAAAAGAGGCAGAGGCAGACCAAGACTAACATGGACGAGTAACATCAAAAGATGGACAAGTCAACCTATGACAATCTGCACCATCATAGCAAGAGACAGAGTGGAATGGAGCTCCATGATAGCCATCCTTCGATGCGGAGACGGCACTCAATGATGATGATGATGATGATGACTTTAACTCGTTATGATAGAACAGTACAAAGTTCCATACAACAAATGTATTTTTATAATTATGTATGATTTTTTTTTTCAAAGGTTGTTCTGTTTTTGTTTTTTTTTTTTTAAAATAAAGGCTTATAAAATTATTCATTTACTGCGAGATTTTGTGAAGTAAATATGAGGTATGGTTCAAATTTGATTGTAAATATGAGGTATAGTTCAAATACTTAATATGAGAGTATATTCTTTCTTATATCCTCATTTTGTATTCTCATTCGTCAGGTCACATTATTCTTAGACATCTCCCTTTTGAGGTGATGGTCCTTCGTATCTGTTGCCTGTTTTACAGGATAAGTACCTATAGAGGAGCAGTAAGATATAGCGGCGATTAATTAAAAGTAACGAAGGATATGGCTTCATTGCAATGACGGGGTAGAGGAGATGAAACAGGTGATATGAAAGGATGGTGCACATCTAAGAGACGGGAAAGCACGTAGTAAACATATTTCAGAGGAATTCCCAGAAAGATCAGGTCACCGTAAACCTGACACCAACAATGATGGAACATGTAGTTAGTGTATTGCAATTTACAGCAGTGTCCCTGGCAGGCCAGGGCATGATGATTACTTTATACGTTGGTCAAGAATGTAGAACAACGACAGAGTAACAGACAATTGACGAGAAATTGAACTGGAAGTCAGACAAAGTTTAACTGATGAAATAAACGATTGGTTGAAACTAATCGTCTACAACAACTAATCGTTCCCAACAACTAACAGTCTCCAACAACTAATCGTCTCCAACAACTAATCGTCTCCAACAACTAACAGTCTCCAACAACTAATCGTCTCCAACAACTAACCGTCTCCAACAACTAATCGTCTCCAACAAATAATCGTCTCCAACAACTAATCGTCTCCAACAACTAATCGTCCCCAACAACTAATCGTCCAAAACAACTAATCGTCCCCAACAACTAATCGTCCCCAACAACTAATCGTCTCCAACAACTAATCGTCCCCAACAACTAATCGTCCCCAACAAATAATCGTCCCCAACAACTAATCGTCCCCAACAACTAATCGTCCCCAACAAATAATCGTCCCCAACAACTAATCGTCCCCAACAACTAATCGTCCCCAACAACTAATCGTCCCCAACAACTAATCGTCCCCAACAACTAATCGTCTCCAACAACTAATCGTCCCCAACAACTAATCGTCTCCAACAAATAATCGTCTCCAACAAATAATCGTTTCCAACAAATAATCGTCTCCAACAAATAATCGTCTTCAACAACTAATCGTCTCCAACAAATAATCGTCTCAACAAATAATCGTCTTCAACAACTAATCGTCCCCAACAAATAATCGTCTCCAACAACTAATCGTCTCCAACAACTAATCGTCCCCAACAACTAATCGTCTCCAACAAATAATCGTCTCCAACAAATAATCGTCTCCAACAAATAATCGTCTTCAACAACTAATCGTCTCCAACAAATAATCGTCTCCAACAAATAATCGTCTTCAACAACTAATCGTCCCCAACAAATAATCGTCTCCAACAAATAATCGTCTTCAACAACTAATCGTCTCCAACAAATAATCGTACTCCAACAACTAACGTCTTCAACAACTAATCGTCACCAACAACTAACCGTCTCCAACAACTAACCGTCACCAACAATTAACCGTCTCCAACAACTAACCGTCAGCAACAACTAATCGTCACCAACAACTAACCGTCACCAACAACTAACCGTCTCCAACAACTAATCGTCACCAACAATTAACCGTCACCAACAACTAACATCTCCAACAACTAATCGTCACCAACAACTAACCGTCTCCAACAACTAATCGTCACCAACAACTAATCGTCTCCAACAAGTAATCGTCTCCAACAAATAATCGTCTCCAACAACTAATCGTCACCAACAACTAATCGTCTCCAACAACTAATCGTCACCGTCACCAACAACTAATCGTCACCAACAACTAATCGTCACCAACAACTAATCGTCACCAACAACTAACCTTCACCAACAACTAACCGTCACCAACAACTAACCATCACCAACAACTAATCCTTACCAACAACTACCCATCACCAACAACTAACCGTCACGAACTAACCGTCACCAACAACTAACCGTCACCAATAATTTGTTGGAAGTTTATGTAAAAAGAAGTGTGAGTACATAAACTGAAGCAGTCCTTAACTAGACCAATTTAGATTTAAGCTTTTCAAAGATTTAGTTAAAAGAAAGATCATACGTACGAATTATTCTAATCAGTTAGTAGTTCACGTAGACAGTACTAGACAGTACACCCTTTAGAGGAGCAGTCGTACATTAATTAGTGTAGTGTTCAAGAGGACTAACTCTTAGCAAAGTGATTCCAAGTGATTATCTACAACAACTAGATCAAAAACAGACAGTGACACTGTGATTTTCTAACTATATGACAGTAGGAATAACTCATGTCAGAGTTATATATTTCAACTGAGACTAGGCTAAAGCCACTGTCTGAAGATCTTGAGAATAATGTGGAATAGTCAGTTACAGCTATAGAGGGCAACCAACCACAATGAACAGACACCTGATCACACTAGTTTTAATAACCAAAGGTGATAACATAAAAAAAGAAAAACTCGATTAGCCATGAACTGTAATGATACGGAGGAGTGTGCTTATCTAGACGACTGTTATAGCTTGTTTCATAAGTCGTGCCCAACTTTAAAAATCAATATCTTTTAAACCGCTTTTTGTATTTTTTTCAAAATTTGCATGTATAGTTATAATGATTAGAACCCAACAGGGAATTAATTTCATTAAAAACAAACATTTGGTTATTATTATTGCTTATTTGATTTATATAAATTTATAACGACCCATTGATGTAGTCAAAACTTAGTGTTTACAGTATTTAAGTTAAAAATAGCGATTACAAATCTATACACGCTCAAATTTACGATTTTTCACGCTTTCCGCGTGAGTTGTCTGACACAATTAGACACTTGTAGTAAACACGAGGCATTGTGTGTTCCATTTCCGTTAATTCAGCGGCGTAACGTGGAACAATAACATTTATCATGAGTCTTAAAATGAAATTCTGCAGTTTACAAAACATCGCAATAAAAATGTATGACTATTTTTGCAAAGAGGCTAAACGAGGAAGATTATTTCATTCTTTAGAAAACCCTGAGAATAGGACAAGACACATTTTGGATTTATCTAATTATTGATTGGTTATTGGTTATTGAAGACCTCGGCATCACAGCAAACGAATTAAAATCCATAATTGCTCAACCGCCCGTGCCAGTGGAATCATCCGAATTACCAACTCATCTCCCAAACAAAGAAAGGTAACTGTAGTCCCCATCGTAGCAGTCTCAGCACACGCCAAAAGACATAAGGCGAAACCGCGCAGAAAGTGAACACAGCCAACTGTTCCCTGTCATACGATATCATCATTCATCGTAAACAAGCGGGATATCGAAGCAGGATCAAAACGGATGAGACACACAGCTCACGGTGTGCACAGAGCACTTAA
This sequence comes from Megaustenia siamemsis, assembly GCA_032433765.1. NCBI lineage: Eukaryota > Metazoa > Mollusca > Gastropoda > Stylommatophora > Ariophantidae > Megaustenia > Megaustenia siamemsis. Next base: position 32,852,464 of record JAVIAB010000160.1, on the reverse strand, counting down.
CTCAGTAGCTCCTGCAACAAGCCGGACTTGGAATATGAGGAAACTGCAAGAAGGAACACTTTTCAGACATAGCCTTCAATGGTTCCTGCCGCCTATCCACCATATACCATGGGAGTTCACGTCCTCCCGAAATTGATGATCGTCATAGCACTTGATGATATTAGGCCGTCATTGATGACTCCAATTCCAAACATATAGACACACAGTGGTGGTAATTTGTCATTTCCAATCCAACAGAAGCCACATTACCTGTAGTTAGTAAAACCACAGAGAGAATATGATTTTGTGACCTTCACTGATTCACTCTTAGATGTGAATGTGTAGTTTACACAAGAGGAGAAGTTTTCAACTACAGTGATTCCATTTAAGGCAATTCTGGGATAGCAAGGCAAGTCTCCTTTATAGCAGCAGAACTTGATGTTCTCCGCTCCCTTCTTGTAGCTCATGCCACACGATTCTGATGTCTCATTAACTTGGACATCATTCAAGAACAATGTCAGATTAACATTCCATAGATATGGCTCTGCTGATGAAGTGCTTGGTGCAACAGTTGTATCAATCATACTGGAGGCTCCTGGTCTGTGGTCATTAATATCACAGACGGCACATGGTGTTGTTATATTCAGTATTTCTTTCTGGGGTGTAAATATGTGGCACACACATGGAGAGTGGTTTGTGGTCACAGTAATCCCATTAAAGTCAATTCTAGGGTAGCATGGCATAGCTGTTTCAGAACAGCACAATCCTGTGATGTTTTCTGTGTTCGCTATAAAGCTGCTGCTGCTACACAATCCTAACCAATTATAGGTGTGGACATTATTCACTTGCAATGACAAAACTGCTTTGTTTACATCATAAACCTCTGGAAGCGAATCATTTATGGGACTAATAGTACAATTTATTCTTCCATCGGGGATATCTGCATTGAGTCCCCAAAAAAAAGGTCTTTGGTTAAAAAGCACATATGCGTTTGAGTTAAACACACAATGAGCCCACTTCGTAGATTCAAAATGATTCTTGCCAATGCCATCGGTTTGCACTAGTTAGGTCCTTAGCTACCAACGTCAAAAATGTCTGAAACGAAGCCATCCAATTAACGACTTTATCTACAGCGAAGGTTAACGAACTGTGAACAAACATTTATGTTCAAACCCTTGAAAACATTTTCAAAAATCTGCCAACTCGCAGCAATAACATTTATCGTGTTGTTCAATGTAAACATTGCTTAGTCCATAGCTCGAATATAAATAAGCTGCCATTTTGGTGCGTCACATGACGTCATATCAATTATTTATTATATAAACGGTCATTTATCTAAACGGTCATTTAATCGCTGAATTCAAGCACGTGGCCGTCAATGTTCAAAATATACAAAATCACAAGGAAGAGCAAAAATGTTGGATAATTTCGACAGTGAACTTATTAGAAGTGAAATTCGCAAAATGTTGGGTATGAATGAAACTGTTACAATAAGAAAATTAAAAGTATCGCTGAAAAAGAACAACAGTATTGAAATATCAAAGTCTACATTATGGAGAAATGTGAGAGCTGTAGGCTTTACATTCAGAAAGTATTCCAATGGACGAAACATCATCTGTGAGAAGCCACATATAGTAGTCATGAGAAGCAAGTACTTACGTGAAGTAAAAGAGGTGCGTAAGCAACGTTATGATATTGTGTACTTGGATGAAACATGGATCAATGTTCACCACACTAACCAAAGGGAATGGCAGTCATCAGATGGAAAGATTAAGAGATTAATACCTAGCAGCAAAGGACAGCGCTTGATAATTGCTCATGCAGGTAGTCGACAACATGGACTAATACAGAATGCAGAGCTCCTTTTTCTTTCAAAATCCATAGACAATCGGGATTATCACTCTGAGATGAATGGTCACATATTTAGACATGGATTGAAAATTCTGTTCTCCCAGCACTAGATCGACCATCTTGCCTAATAATGGACAATGCAGCGTACCACAACATTGTTGCACTTGAAGATAAAGTGCCGACGTCATCCAGTACAAAAGATGCTATTAAGATATGGCTCACAAAGGAGCACATACAATTTAATAACATGTACTTAAAACCTGAATTACTATCTCTAGTAAAGCAAAAACAGAGGACAAAGATTTTTCAAATAGATAAGATTATCCAAGAGCACGGTCATATAAGTTTGAGGCTGCCACCTTACCATGCTCATTTAAATCCAATAGAACTAATCTGGGCAAAATTAAAAGGACAAGTGGCAGATGAAAATACAACATTCAAAATATGCGATGTAAAGACTCTTGCTAATCTCGCTTTATTAAATATAGACAAAGATTATTGGGCTAAATGTGAAGACCACGTCTTAAAACAGGAAGAGGAATATTGGAAAAATGATGGTTTGTGGAATGTTCAACCCCAAACAGTTATTAATCTTTTAGACTCGTCTGATTCAGAATGAAAGTATATAGCCCCCACAATGTTGGCCCCTATATTACCTTAAATTCTTTCAACAAACGGTCCTTTTCAGGACCACACAACTATGAAAATTGGACATACAGGTATACCTTGATATTATTATCGTCCGTCCTCGAACTGAGCAGACAATAATTCTCCTGGTGTTCTGTTTTATCCAGTTATTTCCCCATTACGGCCACGCCTTTACCTAGTGAAAATTAATCGTAGACCAGCAACTACGGTAATTTCTATTCTTTAGGGCTTCACAATTTACAATTTTGACAAACATCAAAGAAATATCGCCGCTTTAAGAAAACTGCAGCTGCAAGATATTTGTTAAATATACATTTAAAGGGTCTTTTGCATTCTAATAACATTTGGAAAATTTCAAAAGTATTTAACAAACGGTTAGAGAGTAATAGCGTTTTGAAGTTGGGCAAATGTTTTGAAACGAGCTATAGTAGTGGCATTGGTAGCACAACGTTGGGATGAAGGTTGTATTGTGTAGTGCTCGTTTTGCCTCCAGAGTTATTTCCTTGTTGGACAATAGTGGTGATAACTGTCCACTGATTTGGCAAGCTTTGTTGCATCTTGATTCTATCTCTGCTATTTGAGAATTATCGTTTGTCATTAGACTTCCTAGGTATTTGAATTCTTCTACTTGTTTAGTAGATTTATTGATGTATAATAAGTAGCTTATAGGTTTCCGGTTGTTTCCAAAATGGAGGAATTATTTTTCTCCGGCTTGGTATAGAACCGTTGATCAGAGGTTTAACAAGCCGCTATCGTAAAAACGATGTTGTTAATGAAACGTAGACCTGATACAGAATGTGTAAATTAGCAGTAGATAGTAGTGATAGTTTTTTCGGCCCTAAAACAACAACAAAAATAGGATTCTGGAATGTGCGAACAATGGCCGCTCCGACGAAACATGCACAGGTCGCGAGCGAGATGGACAGATACGATCTAGATATTTTAGGATTAAGCGAAATGCGCTGGCTTGGAACAGGTAGGAGATCTATTGATAATAAAATAGTAGTTTTTTCTGGAAGGGAAGATGAAAACACCTTGAAGGAGTAGGCATAATGATGACAGACAAAGCTGCAAGAAGTTTATTAGAATGGGAACCGGTAAACAGCCGTCTGATACGAACACGATACAAAACAAAACATGGAAGACTTTCAATTATTCAATGTTATGCGCCTACTAACGAAGCTGATGATGAAGTTAAGGACGATTTTTATAACCAACTGCAACAACTTATAAACAAAATACCAAAACACGATCTTTTAATTGTAATGGGAGACTTCAACGCCAAAGTAGGACAAGATAACGCAGGAGTGGAACATGTGATGGGGAGAGAAGGCTGTAATACAACAAGTCAGAATGGAGAAAGATTAATAGAATTATGTTTAATAGAAAATTTAGTTATAGGTGGGACATTATTTCCACACAAAAATATTCACAAAACAACATGGATATCTCCTGATGATAGAACCTCAAATCAAATTGACCACCTATGTATTAAACAACAATTCAGATCATCATTAATAGATGTAAGAGCTTACAGAGGTGCTGATGTTAATAGTGACCACAACTTGTGCATTGGGAAAATAAGATTAAAATTTAGAAACCAACAGAAGAGGTCAATTACACATAAAATTGATAGTCATAAACTGAAAGATGAAGCCATAAAGGAAAAGTTTAACATAGAGCTAAGTAATTGTTATTCAGCACTCGGTGAAATAGACTTAGATATCAATGAAATGTGGGACTCACAGAGCAAAATACTAATGACAGCAGCAGAAGCAAGTGCCGGACTGAAGAAAATGGAAAGACGAGCTTGGATCTCAGACACCACATGGAAATACATCAAAGAAAGAAGAGAAGCAAAGAGAGCCATGACTAATGTAAAGACAGATCTTGGAAAGGTTCTGGCAAAAGCAACATACAAAGAATTAGACAACAAAGTGAAAAGTTCGGCAAGAAGCGATACAAGAGCTTATATAGACAACTTGGCAGAGAAAGCAGAGACAGCTGCAATTACAGGAGACAGCAGAACTCTCTATACTGTACAAAAGATGCTGACAAACACCTATACATCCAGTGGAACACCAATTCTAGACAAATCTGGATTAATGCTAACAACAAGCGCAGACATAAAAGCCCGTTGGGCGGAACACTTCAAAGAAATTCTTAACCGTCCACTACCTCACAGTTTAATAGATTTTGAAGCTGAAACACCAGCAGCAGAATTAGATGTAAATTTAGATGACTTCACCTTGAGTGAAATAGAAACCACCTTAAAGCTAATGACCAATAACAAGGCTGCTGGAGAGGATAAGTTAACAGCTGAGATCCTCAAGGCAATTGATAGCCATAATTTAATACATCTCCAAAAAATGTTCAACATCATTTGGAAAACAGAGAAGACGCCTCATAAATGGAAAAAAGGAATCATTGTTAAGATCCCAAAAAAGGGCAATCTTAGAGATTGTAACAACTGGAGAGGCGTGACACTTTTGTCAGTTGCCTCAAAGTTATTCTGTAAAATCATCCTAAATAGAATAAAGGATTCAATAGATACAGTAATGCGTGAAGAACAGGCTGGGTTTAGAAAAGGGAGAAGCTGTCTTGACCACATTTTCACTCTACGACTTATATTGGAGGAACACATTGAAAAGCAAAAACCTTTTGTACTTAACTTCATCGACTTCAAAAAAGCATTTGATAGTATTCATAGAGATTCTTTGTGGAAAATTCTGAAGCAATATGGTTTACCATCAAAAATCATAAATATTATCAAAGACATGTATGATGGTTACACATGTGCAGTTCGAACAGAGGAAGGACTGAGCGAATGTTTCCCAATAGAAACTGGGGTTAAACAAGGATGTATTTTATCGCCCTTGTTATTTGGAATTGTTATGGACTTCATAATGAAGAAATGCTGCACTGGTAATAAAGGCATCGAATGGATACAAGGAGACCATTTGGAGGACCTCGACTTTGCTGATGACATAGTTCTCATCAGCAGTCAGATAAAAACGATGCAGGAAAACACAAATGAACTATCATCAATAGCCAGCAAAATTGGGCTTGAGGTCAATCATGAAAAGACTAAAGTCATGAAAAGTTTAATTCCAACAAGTGACAAAATATACATGGAAAACAAACCAGTAGAAGAGATCGATCACTTATCTATCTTGGAAGTCACATTGATCGAGAAGGGGATACGAGCAAAGAAATTAGATTCAGACTGGCTAAAGCAGCAATGTCTTTCAGAAGCCTTGAAAAGTTGTGGAAATCAAAACTCATTAGCACAAACACAAAACTTAGGCTATTCAAATCAAATGTACTATCAACCCTTACGTATGCGTGTGAAAGCTGGAAAACAACAAGAGATATAGAAACAAAGTTGAACGCATTCGAAAATAAATGTCTAAGGAAAATACTTGGTATAGAATGGAACGAATTCAAAACAAACGAGGAAATTAGAGAAATCGCCAATCAACCACTAATATCTTCAGTAATAAAGAAAAGACGATGGTCATACGTTGGACATGTGATGAGAAGAGATAATAATCGAATAGCAAAGCAAGCCCTCATATGGGAAACAACAGGTAAAAGAAAAAGAGGAAGACCCAGGGAGACACTGAGAAGAACATTGATGAGAGAGGCAAGAGCAGCAGGAATCGGCTCCCTCAATGAGATAGAACTGCTTGCACAGAACAGAGACAGATGGCGAGATTGGATAAAATATCTTTAAAAGAAAACTGCTAGAACAAAAAATTCATATAGGAGAAGGTGTATCTTGGTCTACGCCCTATGGGCCGGTTACGGCTCGAAAGGTCAATAGATAGATAGAATAAGTAGCTTCCTATGAATGTGTGACTTTCCATGTGAACATGAAACTATGATCCAGATTGGAGACGCATAATAAACGAATATCAGTTCAACAGTGTTTTGTAATATAGCCAATGATGTTTGACGTCACTCCTCAATTATTCCAATAATCTATATGTTATGATAAAAAAGAACTAACAATGACTCAAAGAGCCATAAACAAACGCAACGAAAACGCCAGATTAAGAGGAAGACCGAGAAAGAGATAAAGGGAATACTAGAGTCACTAGCAGGGATAACACCAGAAGAGGCCAACAGAAGAGCAAAGAATCGCAGATTGTATCTCCCATCGACACCAACGATAATGGAGGAAAGAAAGAAGAAGAAGAAGAAGTTCTATATGTTGACATCATTCTGCAACAGCCGCCTTGTCTTTCTGTGTCGTTATATATATTTTGCACATTGCCTTAACAGGG
>JAVIAB010000160.1:32717693-32845597 GCA_032433765.1 Megaustenia siamemsis | reverse complement strand
GTTTCACACATTGTGTCTGATACATTTAATTTCAGTTGTGCCTAGCTTGTTGATTGCTCTTGATGTAGCGTTCATGCCAGACATTGATAACACAAGAGATAGGATATAAATTGTGCTGACGAGTGCATTTTTTTATTTTTATTGTGTTTTCTTTGCTTACACTTTATATGGCCGTTGGGCCGATAGTCTGGCAAGCGTTACTGCTTTTCAATAACTCTTTCTGTATCTCTTAATCACTTCCACAATAAAAATGGTTTTGGCTATTTCACTTTCAATTACCTTTTTTTCAAAATTTATAAAGACGAATGTTCTATGGCTTTTTTTTCGATCTCCTGTCTGAAAGTGAACCCAGCAGGCATGTTTCTGCTTTATTTCTGAATCTCTGGTGGGTTGAGCTACAGGCGGGTTAAGAGTTGATTTATTTATTTATTTTTTTAAGGCGAGAGGGTGTTTGAGGAGGGAACACTCACACCGGGTAATAATGGGGAAACACAAATGGTAGATCCAATGTTAAGTCAGTCCTATTATATGGCTGTGAAACATGGAGAAAAAAAATTGACAATCATGAAGATAAAGACTTTCATTAATGGATGCTTACGCAGAATAAAAGGATGGAAATGGGAGGACAAAATCACTAGCATAGAATTATGGAAATATACCAGTCAATTGCCAGTGGATAAAGAGATACAGCGAAGACGATGGCGTTGGATAGGACACACTACGGAAGCCAACTGAGAGTATTACACAGCAGACCCTTTTTGGAATTCTTGGAGAAGACAGATAGAAACAGAGATGAAGATGATGGGGAAGACATGAAATGATCTTAAAAGAATGGCAAGAAACAGAACGACTTGAAAAGTTTGTTGAAGACCTATGCTCCACTGGGAGCTTAAAGGTAGAAGAGGAAGAGGAAGAAGACAAATGGTATATGGTGACACGGGTTTGACTGTTCGTGTTGCTTATAGAAAGTCTCCCTGTTGATGCGTTGTTTGTATGTTCTAGTCCTCGTTTACTTCTCGAGAACATCAATTATTTTTATGGTTAGCGCTTCTGTTGGACTCTAAAATAACGCGTTAGAAGCGTTTGTCGTGAACTAGGGTGTATGAGCAATAAGGTTGTATGCCATTATCTTTTTTCTACAATAATCGACACTTGCGTTAGGTTCGTGAGGAAAAAAAAACATCATGAACGAGAACAAAGATGTATCCAGTCATCCTAACCTATTGATCCGAACAACTGACAATTTTAAATAAAATTATACTCGTCACTTTTTTGACGTCCGAATGAAGAAAAAAAAACATGCCACAATCAGCCTTACTTTCTGGGAGAGAAAATCTCTGGTACACCTTTACAGAGTCTAGGAAAACCTTTAAGTTGTGTCGGTAACAGAAAAATATTCAATTTTCCGAACGTGAACCAGGCTTTCAAGTTGGTTATCACTTTTCGGGAACTGAATCGGACTTTCAAACTGGTTAACACTTTTAAGGAAATGAATTGGTCTTTCAAATTGGTTATCACTTTTCGGGAACTGAATCGGTCTTTCAAACTGGTTAACACTTTTCGTGAACTGAATCGGTCTTTCAAAGTGGTTATCACTTTTCGTGAACTGAATCGGTCTTTCAAACTGGTTAACACTTTTAAGGAACTGAATCGGTCTTTCAAATTGGTTATAACTTTTCTGGAAATGAATCGGTCTTTCAAATTGGTATATCACTTTTCGGGAACTGAATCGGTCTTTCAAATTGGTATATCACTTTTCGGGAACTGAATCGGTCTTTCAAATTGGTATATCACTTTTCGGGAACTGAATCGGTCTTTCAAATTGGTATATCACTTTTCGGGAACTGAATCGGTCTTTCAAATTGGTTATCACTTTTCGGGAACTGAATCGGTCTTTCAAACTGGTTATCACTTTTTCTCGAAGTGAACCAGCCCTTCAAACTGGTTAGCAGACTAGCATGTCTGGTTCTTTATAATTTTTTTTTTTACATTTAAACGTGGATGGGAAAATATGTGATATTCTTTTAATGTTCTTTGTTTCACCTTACACTTAATTCATTGTACAACGTCAGATATTTTACTCCCTTATCTCTTCGGAGATTCTTCTCTATCTATTTAGTTCTTGTGTCTGGTTTTAAAGCTTGTTGTGGAATGCTATTTACCTAAAACAGTTTTATATGTCCAAACATTTCATTTATTATCTCTAGTATCGATCACATTGGTGTTACTCCTACTCGTCTTCTACTTTCTTCATTTCTCATTTTGTCTTTAATTGTCACATTAAGTTTTCTAGGAAGGCATTTCATCTTAGTAATTTCAATCTTTCTTTTCTCCTTTATGGTTAATATCTGTGTAACTAGACTAGCTCGAAGACAAGCCAGCGGAATATAAATATTTAATTAAACAATTAAATCTTCTAGTATGATGTTTTCTATTTGCACAATGTTCGCGAGCAGAAGGTAATTTCGTTGAAAACGAACACACTTTATCATTTATGCTATTATAATTCACATGATATAGATATCAATATTTTATATTTTTAAAAATTAGCGATATGAAAAACTGTTTTTTTTCAAGGGCAGTACCATTTCTTGCTTGATTATTTCTGTGTGTGCGAACGTGTGTTTGTTTTTGTTAAAAATGTGACTATAATCTACATGGTTTTTATTGACTCTAGTGTCTTCTCTGTAGCAGAAATATTAGGGCTCAGGATAATCTCTGTCCCAACAAACTTTAAGGCAGGGTGATGAGTATATGGATCTCGTTGACACAAACAGGTTACAACGACACACCCAAAATTCTTGGAAAATAATGAGACGTTAATTAAACAGAACGCAGTTTACTGAAAAAAAAACACGGCTTAGGATTATAGACTGACATATATTGTCTAACCTTACGTATGGGTGTGAGAGCTGGGTACTAACCAACCAACAAACCAACCAGTTAGCTAGCCAGCCAGTTAACCAACCAGCAAACAAACCAAACAACCAACTTATTAACTAGCCAGCCAGCTAATCAACCAGCAAACAAACCAAACAACCAACTAATTAACTAGCCAGCCAGCTAATCAACCAGCAAACAAACCAAACAACCAACTAATTAACTAGCCAGCCAATTAACCAACCAGCAAACAACCAACTAATTAACTAGCCAGCCAGCTAATCAACCAGCAAACAAACCAAACAACCAACTAACTAACTAGCCAGCCAGTTAACCAACCAGCAAACAAACCAAACAACCAACTAATTAACTAGCCAGCCAGCTAATCAACCAGCAAACAAACCAAACAACCAACTAATTAACTAGCCAGCCAATTAACCAACCAGCAAACAAACCAAACAACCAACTAATTAACTAGCCAGCCAGCTAATCAACCAGCAAACAAACTAAACAGCAAACAAACCAAACAGCCAACTAGTTAGCTAGCCAGCCAGCTAATAAACCAATCAACCAGCAAACCAACTAACTAGCTAGCCAGCCATCTAAAACTAATCTATTGACCTTTCGAGCCGTAACCGGCCCATAGGGCGTAGACCAAGATACACCTTCTCCTATATGGATTTTTTGTTCTAGCAGTTTTCTTTTAAAGATATTTTATCAAATCTCGCCATCTGTCTCTGTTCTGTGCAAGCAGTTCTATCTCATTGAGGGAGCCGACTCCTGCTGCTCTTGCCTCTCTCATCAATGTTCTTCTCAGTGTCTCCCTGGGTCTTCCTCTTTTTCTTTTACCTGTTGTTTCCCATATGAGGGCGGTCTAAAACTAATAAACCGATAAAACCAACCAGTCAACAAATGAACTATCTAACTAGTTAGCTAGCTAACTAACCAATAAACCAACTAACTAGCTAGCCAGCCATCTCAAACCAACCAGTCAACCAATGAACTATCTAACTTGTTAGCTAGCTAACTAACCAAAACCACCTAACTAGCTAGTCTAAAACAAATCAACCAACAAAACCAACCAGCCAACCAATGAACTAATTATCTAACTAGCTACAGTTCGTTCAAAATGTCGTGCCCACAATAAAATAAATTACCTCAGAAACTGATGAATTTCTGTAATTCTTGTTCATGAAATCTTATTTTTTCACCGACCTTAAGATTTTATATCATTTCAGTACAAAGGTAGTCTGAATTTTGTGCAAATCGTTTTTTTGTTATATAATTTTAGGAAAATATCAAACCGGGTGCTCTAAACATTAGAATGTACTGTAAATTATGTTAATTTTCTAACAAACCTCTCAGTTGATTGCGTCTTACAAGTTACGGTTCAGTGCTCGCGAGGTGGTGCTAAGATTATGTGGAGAACACATGAAATTTGCCCTTTAAACGGTGAGTTGATTACAACAAATGTGGGTATTTTAAAATCTTAAAATTAAGACAACCAAGAAAATCATATTCTTATATACGCCAAAGAAGCAAAATCTTACCTAAATACATGTCAGTAGAGAAAAAAAATCAGACTTCAGGTCGGTGAAAAATAAGATTTCATGAAAAAGATTTACATCAAATCATCAATTTCCGACATAATTGATAAACTCTGTGGGCACGAATTTCTGAACGAGCTATAGCTAGCTAGTTAGATTATACCAGATTTATCAGCCGTGGTGGTGACAGATATAGATATCATCATCATCATCATCATCGAGTGCCTTCTCCGCAACGAAGGTTGGCTACCATGGATCGCCATTCTACTCTGTTTCTTGCTTTGATGGTGCAGGCTGTCATAGATTGACTTGTCCATCTTTTGATGTTACTCGTCCATGTTAGTCTTGGTCTGCCTATTTTACCTTGTATTTTTCCTTCCAATATTACTTTTATTAGGCTGTTGTGTCTTTTAACATGCCCCAAAAATTCAATGTATCTTGTCTTAATTGTATTTAGTAGTTCTCTTTTTATTTTCAGTTGTTTTAAAACTTCATCGTTTGTTTTCTTTTTACCCATCCAATTCTACCTATTCTTCTATAAATCCACATTTCAAAGGCTTCAATTTTCTGTTCTGTTTTCTTGTCTAATGTCCATGTTTCTGCCCCATACAGGAATACTGAGAAGATGTAACATTTTGCCATTCTTAGTTTCAGACCTGCTGTTATTTGTTTTGTTGTTAGTATATTTTTCTTGGCATTAAAGTTACTTTTCGCCATACCTATTCTTTTGTTTATTTCAGTTTTACATTTTCCATCATTGGTTATAGTATGTCCCAGGTAGTTGTAACTCTGGACTGTCTCCAGATGTATTCCCTCAACTGTGATATTTAATTGTAGGTCTTGAGAATTTTCTTTGTTTATGATCATAGTTTTAGTCTTTATGATATTCATATCTAGTCCATATTTTTCGATGTGGATATAGTTCGCTTCTTTGTGACTTTAAAAGTAATGGACTCGTTTTCTCAAGAAAAAGCCCCGCCGACTCAGCAATTCATCTTGTAATTTTTGTTGTTGTTTATAGTTAGGGTAACTAGCAATTGTGAAAGCGGGAAATGTGTTTCACTATCACTGATAATTAAATCGGTTATTTGAATATCTTTAAATGTATCTGGAAAGTATCTATAACACACTGGTAGCGTGTTGACTTGACGATGAGTGAAGTTTTGGTTCAAAGCTGGTTGTCGCTCTCTAGTCGACACAAGAGACAATGAGTACCTGAAACAATTACCCGACGAAAGTGAATATAATCCGTTCATAAATTCACGAACACATTCGCTTTCTATTTGCATCAAGACTACCTGTTAGTTTGCAGTGCTTTTTTGCTTGCAGGATATCCTTTTATTTATTTATTTATTTTTTATTTTTTTTGCTGTCCTTAGAATATCAATGACGCAAACATATTGTTATTCTTTATTCAACAGGTACAGGAAATTTTGCACACCGGCTAACTCCTTGATCTTTTATGATTATTGCAAATGAGTTGATCCAAATTTTAAATTTTACAGTAGACATGTTAATTTTCAGTTGAGGTATTTTCAGATGCGCATTCACAAAACACTTCTATAGATCAAGTAATTGTGTGTATTGCCTCGTTAAGTGTAATAGGAAACATGACTCAAGTTTGCTACATTTATTCCTGCCCTTCGGTCACCATTAGACACCAGGTGTCCTACCTGCAACCAAAATTTAATGATTGTCGACGCATTTTGATATGGAAATATATTTGTTGCCATTGTACATGCACTTAACCATTTGCTCAACATTGTACATACACTTAACCATTTGCTCAACATTGTACATGCACTTAACCATTTGCTCAACATTGTACATACACTTAACCATTTGTTCAACATTGTACATGCACTTAACCATTTGCTCAACATTGTACATACACTTAACCATTTGCTCAACATTGTACATACACTTAACCATTTGCTCAACATTGTACATACACTTAACCATTTGCTCAACATTGTACATGCACTTAACCATTTGCTCAACATTGTACATGAATAACCATTTGCTCAACATTGTACATGCACTTAACCATTTGCTCAACATTGTACATGCACTTAACCATTTGCTCAACATTGTACATACACTTAACCATTTGCTCAACATTGTACATGCACTTAACCATTTGCTCAACATTGTACATACACTTAACCATTTGCTCAACATTGTACATACACTTAACCATTTGCTCAACATTGTACATACACTTAACCATTTGCTCAACATTGTACATGCACTTAACCATTTGCTCAACATTGTACATACACTTAACCATTTGCTCAACATTGTACATACACTTAACCATTTGCTCAACATTGTACATACACTTAACCATTTGCTCAACATTGTACATGCACTTAACCATTTGCTCAACATTGTACATGCACTTAACCATTTGCTCAACATACGTTTATTTATCCCAGGCTTTTATTCAGTCCGTCAACAAAATATGGTTTTTTGATCGTTGCAGATCTGACGATTCCAGGAGGATGATAATGGTTAATGGCTGGGACAAATTGTAATCCATCTCATTACCTGTAATCGTTTTCCACCATTTTCCACCCATTTTCCACCCATTTTCCACCCAGAGCACATGTACAACACACTTCTTCTAGAACTGAATGTCTGTTCAGCAAACAAACCAACGTGTCTCACGTGTCAGAACTTCAACATCACACATTGTAAACGTCCTGTCCTGTTCTGCAACTTGTTCTTTGACTTTAGCCCACACAATCTCGATAGGATTCAGGTGCGCATGATATGCAGGAAACGCAGGGAGAAGTGTGTCTGTATTCCTCAATCGTTTTGTTAATACGATACACATTTTTCTTATTTGAATTCCTCAAAAGTTGCAACAATTCGGGATTTCATTAAGTGTGTCCTTAACAAGCTATGTTCTAATTTGATCTTTCAACATGATTTTGTATAATACGCTGGTCTTTGCTACTGGGAATTGTTCTCTTCTGTTCACCGTCTATTGATTGCCATTCTTTAGCATAGGTGTGGTGAGCATTGACCCAAGATTCGTCCAAATATACACAATCATAGCCTTGACTCCGTCGCTCACGGATCTGCCTCAGGTATTTGCTCCAGGCAACAATCAAATGTGGTTTTTCACAAATAATATTCCTGCCGCCTACAATTTTCATGAAAGTGAAGCCGGCGGCTAGTACAATTATACATAGAGTACTCTTAGAAATGTCAATACTTCATTCTGGATGCAATAATCAAGTTTTCTGAGAGTAACAAGTACATTTGTAGCAAACATTTTAAAGTATCTCCTGTCTTATGACATTGAGGCCAAAGTCGTCAACTTTCCTTTACCTTCCTTGCTTGACATGAGTACACTCTGAGTCTTGTTTAATCCAATTGGAAAAGGATGATCTATCCAGACCAAGGGCCAATTGCGTTCATCTCTCTAGGTCATGAATATCGCAATACAAATGACCCATCTTCGATTCACTGCGGAAGTGCTGGTATAGTAAAACAGTAACCTTCTGCATAATTATAAGTTTGCTTTTTATACTGACTAGTATGTTGACATCAATGCCATTTTTTAGAAGGCAACATTATACCACAATATCGTCACAATAATAACTGGATACGCTTTTAACATGAACGGCTGCTTAGCAATATGGCGTTACTTGTTTACCGGTTTCAGCTGAAAGTCGTATTGGTGCACGGGGAAATAAAAAATGTGTATTTCTTCGGCCTTTTTCAATGTGAAAATAAAAAAAAAACTATGTTTGAACAACACGACTGAGTACCGTAGATCTGCTAAAATTATGTTCAATTCCACGAAGTCGATTTTAATATAGGCTAAAGAAAAAATCTTGCAGACTAGATCAAATGTCTAAGAGCAAACACTATTTATATAACATCATGGATATTCTAAGGCTGCATACAAACAATCACTGCGATCTAACAGATAGTTTTCACGCAAATCTAAAGCAAATGTGTTCTTGATTTTTTGAACTGACTAAATAACAACGCGGAAGTGCACCGGCCATCTTGCCTCCAAATACTGTTTTTTTCTTGTGGCGTAATACTGTGAAGTTCACTACTCAACGTCATTAAAATATGTAACGAATGTTAATTATTTGATCTATGTATTTGATGTCATTCCTACATTCTTCAGAATGTTAACATTTACTAATATTCTATTGTAAAGTGACATTAATTAGATTTCTTAATCATCACATCCCACGCATTTCGTCATTCTTTCTAATTATGATTGACTGAGGGACCATGTTTAACGTTAATTATGTGTGATCTTTTTTTAAGCGATAGATTCATTTTATGTAGAACGTTTGATGATTAATAGATACTAAACTTGGACCTAGACAAACAATGCGAAACATTTGTTTAACAAGTATCTGTCTATTTATTGAACAGCATTTTATCTGTTTGTCAAACAGCTATTTGTCTTTCTACTGTCTGGCAACTAATTATCGATTTCTATGGCAACATTTATCTTTTTGTCTGGTCGTCTAGGTTCTAAAATGCATTATTTAGTCCGTCCATTATTCGTCTGTCTATCCTCATGATTTTTTTAAATTGCTTGATTGCTTACTTATTTCGTTACTATCTGCTTCCTGCTTGTTGGTTGCATTTTCTAATTGTCTGTCTCTGTCTGTCTATCCCGCCCATCGATCTCAGCTATTTATTTGCCTGTTCGTCTATTTCCAATCTTCCTTTTGTCTGCACTGATGTCATCGTCCGTTTTCTGCCATTCTGTATTCCTGATAGCCTGTATCTTTTCATGATCCCATACCTGCTTGACTCTCTGCCTGTCTCCTTATCTTTCTGTCTTACTGTTTATCAAGTTAAAAAAAATTAAAGAGCCCCGTCACGCCAAGTGGCGTATAGAGAATATTGTGTTAGTGACCATAAATTTTACAGACCTTCAGCGCGTGATTTTTGGGGTAATGTGGTCGGTATTACGCCCGTGCCGCTTTACTCAGAAAAATTCCGGCACCCATTTAAGGCTGGGTGAACCCGGAAGCCGTCGGTTTCGAACTTTACCTCTTGTTCTTTGTAGTCCAGTTGACTAACCACTGAGCTATCGCTGCTCCCACTGTCTATCAACCGGTATATCTAATTAACTCCCTGTCTGCTTGTCCCTCTGCCTGTTTTTCACTCAAACTTTCTTGCCATCAGCCTGTCTACCTGCTTTCCTAACAATCTTCCTCACTGCCTGTCTATCTGCCCGACAATCTTCCTCACTGCCTGTCTATCTGCCCGACAATCTTCCTCAATGCCTGTCTATCTGCATGACAATCTTCCTACCTCCCTGGCTGTCTTCCTATCTGTCTGCTTAACGACCAGTCTGCTTGAGCCTAGCTATATCACCCAAAAAGAAAAAAAAATGGCAGTTTAAAAATCATTTTAATAGGAATGTTACAACTTTGTTTTGATTCAAATCTCATTTGACCGGACCTGGACGTATCTGAGCTGTCTGATTATAGAGACAGATATCCCGGATAGCCATTCCGATCAATTGGGGTTTAAGAGATCTTTGGACGGAAATAACGTGTGTCTATAGACGTTTAATATACAGCTGAAATGAAGCACGGTGATCTTTACTTTTGCATTTCTGCGATTATTTTATGTGCTAATCTAGGATTATTCACGTTAACGTATGTATGGCAGGGTTCCTTAATGCAACACAACGTCTTTTTTTCAGAAAGATATTTCGCTTTTGCTCTTTGGTTGGCCAATTTTGCTGGTACATTTCCGAGTAGATCTTATATTTTGTTTCTTTTCTTGTTTGGCATGTCATCACTAGACATTCTCCCCAAATGAGCAAATAATTGTATTTGTTATCTGTGCCTGAAATTATAAACTGGCTAAATGCCAACTCTTTTTCTTATTATCTCGTTGTTTTTTATGTGTTTCTTCTTGTCCCTCCTACAACTTTACTCACACCTCTCTTCCTTGGTGACTAGATGTTTCTATTCTGACTAGGTTTTGAGTGGCTAAGTTTGACACTGGTAACAGAATGGGGACCAATAAGCTTTGTATAGGATGCCTCTTTGTGATGATTGTCACTGACTAGGTTTTGAGTGCCTAAGTTTGACACTGGTAACAGAATGGGGACCAATAAGCTTTGTATAGGATGCCTCTTTGTGATGATTGTCACTGACTAGGTTTTGAGTGCCTAAGTTTGACACTGGTAACATAGAATGGGAACCAATAAGCTTTGTATGGGATGCCTCTTTGTGATGATTGTCACTGGCTAGATTTTGAGTGGCTAGGTTTGACACTGGTAACATAGAATGGGAACCAATAAGCTTTGTATAGGATGCCTCTTTGTGATGATTGTCACTGGCTAGATTTTGAGTGGCTAGGTTTGACACTGGTAACATAGTATGGGGACCAATAAAACATTGAATAGGATGCCTCTTTGTGATGATTGTCACTGGCTCGTGATGTCAACCAGGTGCTAACTGATCCAATTCTTGATTTGCCTTTCTGCTCCCAATGATATTGTATTTATTCATTAGACTTTTTTCTGAGAATGTTTTGTCCTAGATCCTTGGTCTCTGAGACTTGTTTTATACATGTTTCCACTACTGATATGAGTTACATTTTATTCTGTGTTGATTCTCATATTTTTTTTTCAAATTTCTAATTCACAGACGACTGGTAGTCTGCACAGAGTAGTTCATTATTACTATTTTCATTTTGTGGATGAACAAGCGCCCTGATAGAACATATCTCTGTCTTGTTTTACTTCGGACGCTAAAGTGAATGATTATGATGTTCCTTGCTTTCTTCTAACCACACTTCTACAATCACTGCATTAAATTTTGTATAACATAATAAGATGTTCGCTTACTCCATACTGATTTGTTATTTGCTACTTATTTCCTACTGTTGTTTGCTACTTGTTAATCTCTATAAACTCTGCGAAATGCGTTCTCTTGGTATACAAGGAGCAAATAAGATTCCTATCATCGCCCATGCTCTTTTCTAAGAGTTGCCAAAGGATAAAGAATGATCGGTGCAAAATCTATTTCTTCTCAGGCGCAAATGCTCTTCTGTGAACTGAAGTTCTATAAATTGTCTCAATACTTCCCATTGGCGTGAGTGCGTGGCATCCTGATTGTTATAGTGCGCCTTTTGGCTGGTTGCCTCCGACTTCAGCACTTAAACTTGCTAGAGCAGACTGTGGTCTTGCTCGGGTGTAGGAAGGCCTGGCCAGTCTTGGTTTTCAGTCCCTGGTGACTGTTAAGCTCCATCCCCACGACAACGAGCTGGCCTTGATGGGGACAGTAACATTTATACAGGAAACGACTTTCCATATATAGACAATACATCAGGCCAGCATAGACAATACATCAGGCCAGCGAAAGATAGATAAATTGTCTCAATCTTGTTTCTATTATCCCGGAACACATTTCTTCTACCTGGCTCAAAGTTAGATGCCTCTATATTGTGAGTTCTCTTGTTTGTTCCCATTTTTCCATAACCGTGATACTTTTCCTAGCTGCCAATCAAGGGATGCTGTTTCCACAGTCCATGTTCCATTAAACATTAAATGTAACAATCGGATATACCCGTTCCCGTGCTCCTTAGATTATTTCTGCTAGTAGTCCACCCTAGCGCTTTATATTTAGCTAATCGTCTAATAGTCTTCGTATATCTCAGAAGTTGCATAGATCAAGAGGGGACAAAGACATTAAAATCAGAATAACAAAAAACAGTAAGATCTTTCAGAAACATCTATCAACATGGAAATCAAAATTACTAAGCACAAGGACAAAGTTTAGAATTTTCAAATGAAATATATTTTCTACCATTATTTATACATTTGAGATCTTTATGTTTTAAGAATTTTTTTTTAATGTATGCATTCGAAAGCAAATGCCTCGGGAAAATAATTCGTATATCATGGGATTAACTGAAGACTAGCACAGAGTTAAGAGAAATGGTTATACATCCAACAATATCGTCTCTAATCAAGAAGACAACAACAACGGACATCAGCTTTCTCTCAGAAGTTGAGAGACTCGCCCAGAATTAGAACGTATGGCGAGATACGAGTAGAAAGCGGATTCTGTGAAAAGTCTGGCACTTAATAGCAAAGAGTGTCTGACATGGAGAGTCAAGAATGTATGCCCTTGTGTGGTCTTCGATTTGAAAGTAACAGAAAGATCACACCTTTCTCTTACAACTTCTACTAGTATTTGTGGCTGGAGCCATTATCGTCGTCTATTGTTTTGTTCAAGCAAGTAAATCATTCGCTTTAATTCGCTAGGGACAACTCGCAGTCAGAAAATATAAACACGAAGATAATTCAAAATGACCTATTATCAAGTTGAGACCAAAATGGTCTCTAATTCGTGCGCTTTCTTGTCTAAATGACAGTAACAGACGGACTTGTAATTCCCCAATCGTTAGTTAATATGTGAACGTCGAACAATTTATACAAATTTATTTATTATTACAGCGACACGCCGGCGAAATATAAAAAAAAAAAAACAAGTAAAACGTCCAGCTCTAATTCTAATCCACAAAGAAACGACGGAAAACAGTAAATTGTAGGTCGTGTAATGAATGATTTTTAATGTGGAACACTGAAAGATTTGTCCAGCCTGGTTTCACAATCAGTATTTGGTAAATTAATCATCATCGTATTCATCATCCAAAATACCAACCAAGTGACTTAACAAAGAAAGAAAACAAAAGAGGGAACTAAAGAAAATTATAATTACCTGTAACAGTTGCTGGAGCTAACACTGCAGTGAAGTTGTTTTCCCTTGTCAAGTAAACTGAGTAAAACATGACATCTGAACACATTGTTCGCTAAGTAAAACATGACATCTGAACACATTGATCGCTAAGTAAAACATGACATCTGAGCACATTGATCGCTAAGTAAAACATGACATCTGAACACATTGTTCGCTAAGTAAAACATGACATCTGAACACATTGACCGCTAAGTAAAACGACATCAGAACACATTGTTCGCTAAGTCAAACATGACATCTGAACACATTGTTCGCTAAGTAAAACATGACATCTGAACACATTGATCGCTAAGTCAACCATGACATCTGAACACATTGATCGCTAAGGCAATCACAGGTATCTAAGTGAAAAATGTTGATGAATGCAGAAAGAAACCATTGCTTAGATCGAACATGTGTGACACAAGAAATCACTATAAGATTCACCGCCTGGTACTCGTTTCGTCTAGTTCAGTTCCTACTGAGGCTGCTGTTAAAGAACATTGGGTACTTCTTGTGAGAAAACATCATAGATAGAATCCAGTCACATCAATGTCGAACTAATGGGATAGCGCTATTAGACGTATCATTTTTTTTAAATCATTCAAAGATTTTGAAAAATGTGGTAAAAATACACCAGCGTCATCTGTCGTTTCCAGAAATCCGGTACATATTTTAAACTGGGCGAACCTAGAAGCCGTTTAGTTCAATGGTATGGAGTTCAATCCGTCGTTCTCATAAGTCCAAATCCTAGCCACTGTTGTACTGGGGCACTTTTAATATCAAAAGCAAAACTGTGATGAATCAGGAATGAATTACAAAAGCAGAGCGCATTGACTTCATCGCAGTGTTAAATGAGCTTGAAGATATCGCATATTGCTTTTTAGCTGTGGTTCTTCTTCGTTCGCTTATGAGCGGAACGCGTTGCACCGTGCGGTCTTCATCAAATATTAGCGGTGGGCTGCTTCCATAACTTTTAATTTTCATTGAAATAACTGAAAATCTCAGTTGCTTGTAATCAGAATTGTCTCTCATAGGTAAGCAGTCTAACAAGTCTTTCCCATCCAAGCTTTGTATCAAGTCTCCGATCTCGTAGATCGACTATCAGGCAGGACCAACAATAACATGCTCATACTGAATGAATTGATTGCTTGATGTTTCTTCTCAGATGTTTTTTAAATACCATTTTGTATTTCCGGGATATGGGAATAAAACTATCATTTTTATATGAAATTTTCTTTGATATTACATTAGATAGAATAATGTCACATATACATAATGTATGAATTCTTGTATTTGATCTTCCATTATTGACAGTTTTGGTCAGATTTCAATATTTACACTAATGTAGCTGTTGGTAGGTAATAAATATTCTATGCATTATATTTCTTCAATTTGGAATTGGAGTTCACGTCTTCTTTGTCGTTAAGATAAGTTATATTTCATCTTCTCACACACGTTCATGTTGTTCTAAAAGTTAATGAAAGTACAGCTTCAGTTTATCATTTTCATGAGAGAAAAATGAAAACAAAAGATGTCTGGCTATTGGTTTGTTTGGTTCTTGACGGATCAAGGCTGTAAGCATGAGGCAGATTATGATAATTTAGTTCATGTTTATGTAAATGAACGTGTTTGTGTCAGATAGCGAAGTTTGGACAACCCGTGTTCGATTCCCGCTGCAGACGGTGTGAGTTGTACTCGTGGTTGCGAAAAAAAAATACCCATCCTGTCGACCCAGCATCTTGTAGAAATAGGTACCAGGGTAGTACTCTGGGAAGGTGAGGAATGCCGGCTCGCATCGTGAGTTTCTATGCTTGAAGTGACACTGTCCAGAAGTCTCCTAACACTTCTGGATAGGCGGCCACCACGTACATATAGGTAAAAACTCGCGTGCTAAGGCGCAGATTCAATTCTCGTACTTTACCTTTACCATTTTTTTTTCTGAAAATGCTATGTACGTTAAGATATGAGTATGTTAAGGATGCACTCCAATATATTTTTCCCCTTCAGAAGATTTGCACAGCTAGACGGTTTTCGCGAATGTTTACTTCAAAACAATACCTTCAATGAATAAAAATTAATGTTGCAGAGGGCATACATGTTTCAGCGGTCTATGTAAACATTAAATAGATGACAGAAATAGTTCCAGCCCAGGGAGCTGTGGTTTTAATTAGAGCTGCCCGCTCGAGAAGTGGTTTTCTGAAATTGGAATTGCAGAGTAGTATGTCTCCGTCGGAAGCGATTATGACATCGTAATGAGTCTTGTAAATTTTTCCCTTTCTAGTGTATGGTGAGTTAAAGTCTAACTTAGTGCAGCCACAGTTGAGACATGTGGAACAGGGGAAGTCGAGTATCTTCCAGTCGTATAACACTTCGGGATATGCTGAGGTGATAGGATCACTTTATGGACCAGATGTTCAATGTGGATAATCCGTGGACCAAACTAATCTAAGCTAAGCTAAACTAAACTAAGCTAAGCTTAGCCGAACTAAGCTAAATTAAACTAAGCCAAACGTATTTCAAACTAAGCTAAACTAAACTAAGCCCAAAGTAAGCTAAGCTGAACTCATCATCATCATCAAGTACCGGGCTTGCTGGCGTAGATGCTCTCCACAACTTTCGATCTCGACAGTTATTTATCATTTCTGTTGTTGACCTTCTGCCAAGCCATTCTCTTAAGCTGTCTGGTATATTTTTCTCTTTGCTTCCCTATATCACTTCGTCCCTCAATTGTTACAATATATTCCAGCTGTTCTCTTCTCATTACATGACCAAACAATGATAAGCTTAACTAAGCTAAATGACCCAAGCTAAACTAAACTAAGCTAAATAACCCAAGTCAAACTAAGCTAAACTAGCCCAAGCTAAACTAAGCTAAACTAACCCAAGCTAAACTAAGCTAATCTAAACTAAGCTAAACTAAGCTAAACTAAACTAAGCTAAACTAAGCTAAACTAACCCAAGCTAAACTAAGCTAAACTAAGCTAAGCTAAATAACACAAGCTAAACTAAGCTAAACTAACCCAAGCTAAACTAACCCAAGCTAAACTAACCCAAGCTAAACTAAACTAATCTAAACTAACCCAAGCTAAACTAAGCTAAACTAAACTAAGCTAAATTAACCCAAGCTAAACTAAACTAAACTAAGTTAAGCTAAATTACACCAAGCTAAACCTAAGCTAAACTAAAATAAGCTAAATTACACCAAGCTAAACTTAAGCTAAACTAAACTAAGCTAAGCTAAACTAAGCTAAATTACACCAAGCTAAACTAAATTAAGCTAAACTAACCCAAGCTAAACTAAGCTAAACTAAACTAAGCTAAACTAACCCAAGCTAAACTAAGCTAAACTAAGCTAAACTAAACTAAGCTAAATTACACCAAGCTAAACCTAGCTAAACTAAGCTAAGCTAAGCTATGATTTGGGTTGTATATTGCTTGTTTTATACTTTCGATTATTGCGTTTTCTTCCTGTCTCGTGGAACGGCGTTTCTGACACGGCCGCCATAGATTTTACGAATTCAGTGATGAGCAAATCCAGCGGTGTGATTTGTTTATCCCATCAACAATTAAAAGATTGTCATTGATTTATTCCTTTTATCCTGAAACCATGAATTGTGCTAGAAAATGTCAGCTCCATTAGTCTCGAGAACACACAATCACTAAATATCAGAAGAGATCCATTCGTTCTGTGTGAAAAAAATAATTTGCAATATAAAAAATGTATCAATACAATAAGTTACTATATGTCAAACAAATATGTTATTACATGCCAAAACAAATATGTTACTCTGTGTGTCAAAACAAATATGTTACTATGTGTCAAAACAAATATGTTACTATGTGTCAAAACAAATATGTTACTATGTGTGTCAAAACAAATATGTTGCTATGTGTCAAAACAAATATGTTACCCTGTGTGTCAAAACAAATATGTTACTATGTGTCAAAGCAAATATGTGACTATGTGCCATAAACTATGTTATATGCAATTTGTAAAGTTATGTTTAAATAACTGAGCAGTGGTTAGAAAACTGGTCAGCTGCGGACAAGAGGTCAGTTCCAAATGCTTATTGATTGTTTCTGAGTTCATCTATCCATTAATTGGTGGTAGATATATTATACGTCACTTCTTCGGATGATGGAAATGGGAGTTAAGTTGGGCACAGCCAGAAATGAGAAACTTAGTGGTCGTGTAAGAAGACTTATCAACCGACATAGAACTGGAGTCGTCAGTCGCTGGACACTGAGGGGATTGCTGAGGAGGGGATCTGAGCACCTATGGACTTAGTATGTTCGGAGTGCAATGATGATGACCCGCAAATAACTCAATAACTCAATAGATATATTTTTTGTGGGAAAAAGTAAAACAAACGCATTACCCGAAAATTGCCGATTGGTCATTGAATATTATAGACATCAGCAAAATGTTCATTCTGCGGCTAAAAGCAAAAAGGAAATACTTGTTATAATGACATGAGGATTATGTGATTATTTTTTAAAGGGCATGTATCTCTTAAATTACAAAATAACAAGCGAAACCTGTACGCATATACAGGTTTATGAAAAGAGAAGGCCGTCAAATGAGATGAAATGATGTCTCTCTCCTTGTCTCTCTCTCCCTGCCTCTCTCGTTCTCCTCTCTCTCTCACTCTCCCTTACTCTCCCTCTCTCTCTTCCTCCATCCCTTTCCTCCCCTCTCCCTCTCTCTCTTTCTCTCTTCTTTCTTACTCTCCCTCTCTTTCTCCCCCTCTCTCTCTTTCTTCTCTCTTTACCTCTCTCTCTCTCTCTCTTCCCCTCTTTCTTTTCTCTCTCCCTCACACTCTCTCTCGTTACCTCTCTCCTCTCACTTTCCTCTCTCTCATTCTTTCTCCCTCCCTCTCTCTCTCTACCTCATCTCCCTCTCTCTCTTCTCTCTCTCCCTCACACTCTCTCCTCTTTCTTTTCTCTCTCTCTCATTCTATCTCCCTCCCTCTCTATGTTCCTCCTCTCTCTCCTTTCTCTCTACCTCTCTCTCCCTCTACCTCTTTCTTCCCCTCTCTCCCAGCTCTCTCCCTCACTCTCTCTCCTTCCCTCACTCTCTCTCCCTGAATCTCTCCCTCTAACTTAATCTCTCTTTCTCTCTCCCTCTCTTTTCTCTCTCTCTCCCTCTATACAACTTCTCTTATATCCCTTCTGGTGTCGAGGTAGATTCAAAGTTCGGAGGAAGAGGTATGTTTACAGCACTAGGAAAAATTTACAAATAATCAACAGAAAAAAAAACAAACAACAATATATGGTCCGAAGCAGGATCGAGCCCGTACTCCTTGGCACAGAACCTTGCCACGAAAAAAATGAACGCTAGGGAACACGGCCAACTCGGCTAACTAAAGTTAGTAAACATACCTCCTACTCTGAAATGATTCGCTGATTATCGTCCTCTATAATAATATTCATTTATTATTATTTATCTCTAGATTCAAAGTTCTAATTCCAGTCTTTCTAAATGCCTCAGAAATTGTCAATTAATGTTACTGCATTCTTTCTCAAATGTCACTCAATCTTACTCGAGGTCTACCACGGGCCCTTCCACTTTCCGTCCCTTCCTCTTATATGGTTATGGAAGGCCCCGGTATCACTCCAAACGAATTAAAATCCATAATTCCTCTTATATGTTTTATAGTATATATACAATCTTAGCATTCTTTCCCGGTGAGCATATCATTTAATTTGTTGTCTCTGTATATAATGTAGAATTGATACAATACCCAATCTCTCAATTGCTATATGATTTCTAATTCTGTCTCTTCTCATCACTCCAAGCAACATTCTCAAACATCTCATCTCTGTGGTGACTTGTTTCCTTTTATGTTTATTCGTCAGCGGCCACTGCTGTCACAGATCGTGCTGGGTAGGAATGAGTATACTCTATATAAGATGTTTCCTTGTGACAATAAGTGCTGTCTTGTACTGAAGTATAGGGACTAGTTGTCCCATTATTTAGTTTGCCTTGTTGCATTACCTGTCTATTAATTTTGCCATCTTCAAAGAATGTTGGAATGTTGTTGTTCTTCTCAGCCGTGTAGGAAAGCTATACGCCAAAATCGTGGAAAAAATGCTGAGACCAATAATAGAACTACAGTTAAGCGATTCTCAAATGTGGTTCCGAAAAAACAGAGGATGTACCGACGCACTATTCACATTAAAAAAGCTTGCAGAAAAAAAAGACAGAACACGATCAAGATTTATACATAGCTTCATTAACCAGAAAAAGCATTGGACAGAGTAAATAGAGAACAAACGTGGGAGATACTAAGAACATACGGAGTAAGCCAACATCTAACAGAGAACAACTGTGGGAGATACTAACAACATACGGAGTAAGCCAACATCTAACCAACCTTATTAAAAGTCTCTACATCAACAGCAACTGCAGGTTCAGAACAGCAGCAGGCTACACAGGCCACTTCGTTAGATCAGGTGTAATACTTGGGTGCGTACCTAACTATCCCCCCTACTGTTTATTACATTCATGGACTATATATGCAAGTTATCCAACCCATCAGAGGTAGAGATGATCAACGAGCTTTTATTTGCAGACGATCAGGCACTAATACATGAAACAATAGAAGACTTACAAGAACACTTAGACAAGCTCAGCAGCTTATGCACAAAATACAACATGAAAATCAACACCAACAAAACAGAAGTCATGAATGTCGCCAAAATAAACAGAAAATCAACATAACTATAGAAGGCAACAACTAAAACGAGTAGAACAATTCAAATAGCTAGGAAGTTTAGTGACAAACGATAATTCACAAACAGCAGAGATAGAATCAAGATGAAACAAAGCTTGTCAAATCATTGGACAGTTGACTATTGCCCAACTAGGAAATAACTCTAGAGGCAACACAAACACTATACAATACAATCTTCATCCCAACGTTGTGCTACCAATGCCAGACCTGGACAAGGATGCAAGAACAAATAAGAAAAATAACCTCTACTTATATGAAATGTGTTAGAAGAATAACAGGAAACAGTCTGAGAGATAAGATCAGAAATGAAGAACTGAGAATAAAGCTAGGAATAGCCCTCGCCATAGAATATATAAAGAAACGACAGATAAAATGTTTTGACCACGTGACAGGGCAGAAAGATGAATACCAGCCCCAATGGTCGACCACGAAAAAGATGGATGGATGGAATATTCGAAGCACTAGGAAACATAACAGTAGCAGAGGCGAACAGCAGAGCAAAAGATCGCAAATTATATCTCCCCTCGACGCTGAAAGACAAATAAGAAAGGAAAGAAGAAAGAAGAAGAAAGAATGTTGTTTCTAGATATTTGAAGCCTGTTGTTTACTTTATAATGTGGTGGTCTATGCTTAATGTCTGCTTTTTTTTGTCGTCCTGTTGTCACGACATTTGACTTGATCATCAGCAAAGATTAGTTCATTGATATCTTCATTTCGTGGCCTGACAGTATTGCATATATTGTCAATGTCAGTGATGAACAAGAGCGGAGATTTTGAGTTATTGAGTTTTTTGCTGGTCATCATCATTACACTTCGAACATGTTCACAGGTGCTCGTATCCCCTCCTCAGCAAATCCCGCAGTGTTCAGCGACTGACGACTCCAGTTCTGTTTTAGTTGATAAGTTTTGTTATACGCTTATTCAGTTTTTCGATTCTGGTTGTGCACATCTTAACTCCCATTTCTTTCATCCTACCTAGTTACGTGGACTCATGGTTGTCGAAGTCCTGTGCCATTCCACATCTCGGAGGTATTAATGACGTCATCCCGATCCATTAGTTGACTGTCTTCAACGACAACACAGCTAAACAACATGCCCCATCTTTCATTTCTCAGTATTTCCTCATGTCCAGGGACGTAGACAGAGGTGACCCTAACTATTTTTGAACGGAGATAATACGCGTCATACTCCAAATGTTACTGCGAATGTTTCGATATTCCTTTCCTCTAATTACACATTTACAATCACTATATAAACTTATGGAAGCCGCGATAGCTCAGTGGTTAGTGAACTGGACTACAAAGGACAAGAGGTAGGGTTCGATCCCAACCGACGGCTTCCGGTTCACCCTGCCTTTAATGGGTACCGGTTGTTTTTCTCTTGGAAAGTAAAGTGACAAGGGCGTAATACCGACTACATTACCCCAAAAATCGTGTGCCGAAGGTCTGTAAAATGTATGGTCACTAACACCATATTCCCTATAAGCCACTTGGCGTGACGGGGGTACTTTACTTTTTACTTTTTAAATAAAGTTCTGCAGCATCCAACAAGTTGACTGCTTACTTCATACTGAGCCCATGTTTCCATGACACATTTATATCCATCTCTCAAAAGGTTTCTCTTGGTCCACAAATGCCACGTCGGGATTCATTTTATATTCTATATACTTTATTAGCTGTTAGAGTTCAAAGATTGCGTCTGTCCAACTTCTATTCTTCTGAGCTCCATTTCCTTTGTCAAATGGGGTTATATAATAGGTCTTAATCTTGTTTCTATAATTTTGGCATACATTTTTGCCTTAATGGCTCAGCAATGGGATGCATCGCTATTGTGTGCTATTGAAGAAATGTTACCGGGGAATTTCGTGTCTAAAGGAAGCTGGAAACATTCGACATATTTTCTGGGATATTAAATGAAACGAAAAGATTCATTTTTATTAAAAGCGAAAATGGTTTTGAAAAAAAAAATTAAGAAAACAATAATGGAGGGTATATTGGGACCAAGACAGGAGATCACGGACTATTTTAAAACATTCATTTATTGAGACAGGACAGACAGATGGACAATCATAAAAATTAATGTTGCGAAAAGAGCTACACCCCCCGCCCCCCCCCCCACCTTTTCTGAATGGTTATAACTGATAAATCAAATATTTTAACTTCGTATCTTTGACCCCAGCTGTTCATTAAAATGTCTGTGACATTAAACGTCACACTCGCTTAATCTCTGGAGTCTTCTAGACCCAACCATCTGTCACATATTTCCTTAACAGCCAGACATTACAGATATATCAAGGTCAGGTCACAGGTCATCCACACCACGCATTTCATGAAGTTATCTATCTGTCTGTCTGTCTGTCTGTCTGTCTGTCTGTCTGTCTGTCGGTCTGTCTATCTGCCTGCCTGCATGCCTGCCTGCCTGCCCGTGCGGTTGTCTGTTCGGAGCAATTCTCCGACCAGCGCTTGATGTTTTCATACCCGATTAAACATGTGACTTTCTGGCGTAATGCTGAACACATAACCCAAGAATGCACGGACGACAATGAAAATGGTCACTATTGGTCGTTTCAAATCTAAATGTTCACGATTAACATGAAATATCTCCTCTTTCCCTGCACTTACAAACTTGATTTTTTGCATCTGGCCTTATTTTTCCAAGGTCCCACCGATTTCACAAAATTTAATGATGTAGGAAGTATGCTTCATCATGAAGCAGCACTTTTCTTTGATCTCAGTGAATTTACGGATCTTTTTGCTCCTGGAGAAAATAATTTACCGTACATTAATGGAAATCAGCTTCTCGACATAGGCGTCTCTACACAACTTGAAAGTTGGAGGCGTTTATCAACTGTTTACTTTCTATTGTTTACTTTCTTTAAAATACTATGAGAATGTCAATGTTATAGCCTTTACAGACGGTCTAAAACAAATCAGCGTATAAACAGTTCCATTAATGAAAACTATTTAAACAATATACAACAAAGAATACATTTAAAAAAATTAATTATCCGTTGCGAGTGATAACGAGCATGACATATCAAGCAAAGTTATTGTTTATGGGTACGCATGTGACTAAAGAGTCCGATGTAAGCACGGGATCCTCTTCACTGTAAAGAGCTACATTGTTCGTTTTATGTCTTTCCATGTGACTTTCATTATTTTACGTAAACAAGACATATGAAAGTGATTTAGTTTCTTTGCATGCCTGCAGTACACATATCAAGAATCTTTACATTTTCAAAACGTTATTAACTTTAGCTAAAGATTGATCATGCGGACATATAAAAACGTCCATTATTATTTCATTTATTCTGAATCAGAGGAGTCTAACATATTGATTACTAATCTGGGCTGAACGAACGATAGTCCATCTTTTTTTCCAATAGTCATTTTCTTCTTTTAAGACTTGATCTTCACATTTGCACCAAAAATCTTTGTCAATCTGTGATAGAGCAGCATATGTCAGTCCTTTTATATCACATAGTTTAAAACTTGTATTCTCAGCTGCCACCTGCCCTTTAATTTTTGCCCAAACGAATTCAATGGGGTTTAATTGTGGATGATAAGGGGGCAGTCTCAAGCACGTATGACCATGCTGTTGAATGATTTTGTCTATTTGGAATACTTTGGTCTTTTGCGATTTCTTAACAAGTGACAGTAATTCAGGTTTCAAAAATCCCTCGTTAAATGGAATTCCTTCCTTTCTTAGCCAAATCTTTATAACATCTTTTGTACTGGTAGATGTAGGAATTTTGTCTTCTTCTGCCACAGCGTTGTGGTACGACGCGTTGTCCATTACCAGACAGGATGGTCTGTCTAGAATTGGAAGAAGAGTATTTTCAATCCACTCTCTAAATATATGGCCATTCATCTCGGTGTGATAGTCCCTGTTGTCAGTATAATTAGAGGTGAATATAAGTTCTGCATTTTTCACCAACCCTTCTTTTCGGCTGCCTGCATGTGCCATTATAATACGCTGTCCTTTTCCAGTGGGTACACATCTTTTAATACTTCCATCTGATAACTGCCATTCCTTGGCACTTGTGTGGTGAGAATTTATCCAAGATTCATCTAGAAATACAATATCATAACCTTGGTTACGCATTTCCCGTACTTCACGTAAATATTTACTCCTCATAGAAACTAAGTGCGGCTTCTCGCAGATGACATTTCTACCACTATCGTACTTTCTAAACGTAAAACCGATGCTTCTAACAGTTCTCCATAATGTTGTTTTCGACACAACAATGTCATTTTCTGCTCTCAGTCGAATTTTCAGTTTTCTTAAAGTCACAGTTTCTTTGGAATCGAACATTTTACAAATTGCTCTTCTAATCACTTCCTTGTCAAAACTATCTACTACTTTCTTTCTTCCTAGCATCCTAGTCTTGATTGAACTGGACACTCCGTTAGCTTTAAGCACTTGTTTGAAAAAGCGTTTGCTTATACCCAATGCGTGAATAGTTCTCTTTTCTGGCTTTGAGATGCTTCGATACAGTTTTCCACGCTTAGCTTCTATGCAAAAATATTTATACACCTTTATTGCCACTGATTGCAATGTAAGGAACTTTGTTGTCTGAACACAATGTGTGACTAACAGATCACAAATTTAACGAAATTACCCAATAATTAGGATACGCCGTTGCACATAAATCACAACAAAACGACAGGAAATGGGATGCACCGGATATAAAATTATAACTATGACGCGTTTTATGTGTTTTTTAGTGCTTAAAACAGGGAAATTGGCGCGCATTACGTTCAAGATGACAAGTCCGTGGGTGCTCACTCATATGAAGCGGTAATTCCTCCAAATATATGGTTTGACCAAAATGCCTTAAATTTGTATACTTCAAATAAAGAATATTTAAAACTATACGTTTGTTGGTGAGGAAATGAATGTACTTCTTGGGACCAAAAAATCACAAGACCATATGCAAAATTTCAGCATTATCAATCAATTGGTTGCAGAGATATGGAATTTTAAACACCTTCAAAATATTTTGAAACGACCTATAATACCACACTCCCTATAATGGTCACTAATACCACACTCCCTATAAATCACTCTCGAGATATCGATTTTGTTTCTCTTTACTCTATCTACCTATCTCTCACTCTCTATTGCTCTCTGTATCTATTTAATTGACATTGTCTTTTTCTATCGTTTTGATATGCATATCTATATTACATACTCATTCGCTTTCTCTCTCTCTCTCTTTCTCTCATCTATATCATTCACAATTTTCTATTTGCCACCGCCTCAGCCTCTCTCCTATTGTTATGCCCATTGTTTATCTGATCTTATCAGTTTTTCTCTCTTTATTTCTCTCTCTATCTCTCTCCCTTTCTCTTTGTTTATGCGTCAACCGCACCTTATCCCTATCACGGCCACATTCAGACATCCATTCTTACTTTGTCACTGTCTCCTTCACTTAATATTGTCTTTCAGTCTATGTTTCACGCAGTATTTTTTACTTTGTCAATCTTTCACATTTTTCATTACACCACTCTTTCATTCATTAAAAAAAGTACATTCTCTATCACTGACCAGTATTAGTATAACCACACAGATAGTGTTCAGAAATACCGCGGGGACACCACTAAATCACCAGACGTCCTGCAACGATAACTCAACTTAGTTTAAACTCTCACGCAGTTATGGCCGTTGGCCAAATCCTGTCCCCTAAATAATTAGTTTTTTTTCCCCTCCAATAAACTTATCTTCGCTACCCCTCCAGCCACAAAGTATACAAGTGAACATCTGAGCTTCCTCCATTTCTTACTTATATTCATTCTCCAGCTCACGTCCCACATATAAGTCCAGGATATTTATCCTGATTATTTTGAGCCGTATTAGCTTTATCCTCTTTAGAAACTTTACTTACGGTCTAATTGTATTTTCCTGTAGTATGATCTCATCTGGGCTAGGCTGTTTCGCATCTTCTCATTGATTAGTAATTTATTACCTTTTATTAACATTTGTCATTTCTGTTCATATTACCTTTAAGCTCGTTGATAATACTAAAGATGACGGCATCATGTCTCTCTAGAGGAACATTGAGTTTAGGTGGCAATATTCTTCACTAACATTTTCTGTATAAAATATTATAAAGGATCAAAGTTGCCATTTGAGAATATCCACTCACTTCACAGAACACGTTATCATTAATTTTGTTTGAACGGCAGAGTCAAAGTGTGAAGACTCCACTCTTTGTGGAGTCTGAATCACTTTCTTCTATTGTCTGTATCACTTTCTTTTATGGAGTCTTTAACACTTTCTTCTATAGAGTCTGTATCACTTTCTTCTATAGAGTCTTTATCACTTTCTTCTATAGAGTCTGTATTGCTTCCTTCTATGGAGTCTGTATCACTTTCTTTTATGGAGTCTGTATCACTTTCTTTTATGGAGTCTGTATCACTTTCTTCTATGGAGTCTGTATCACTTTCTATTATGGAGTCTGTATCACTTTCTTTTATGGAGTCTGTATCACTTCCTTCTATGGAGTCTGTATCACTTCCTTCTATGGAGTCTATATTGCTTCCTTCTATGGAGTCTGTATCGCTTCCTTCTATGGAGTCTGTATCACTTCCTTCAATGGAGTCTGCATCCTTCCTTCTATAGAGTCTGTATCGCTTCCTTCTATGGAGTCTGTATCACCTCCTTCTATGAAGTCTGTATTGCTTCCTTCTATGAAGTCTGTATTGCTTCCTTCTATGGAGTCTGTATTGCTTCCTTCTATGGAGTCTGTATCACTTCCTTCTATGGAGTCTGTATCGCTTCCTTCTATGGAGTCTGTATCGCTTCCTTCTATGGAGTCTGTATCGCTTCCTTCTATGGAGTCTGTATCGCTTCCTTCTATGAAACCAGGAACATTCTGGTCAGTAACGACGCCACCGCTCCTCCACCAGTGTCAGAAGGACGGAAGACAAATTGTGCAAAGCCTGATGGGTATGGTTGGCCAGAAAGTCAAGTTGTTTTTTCTTTCGATTCATCATTTTCATCTCAGAGTGAGGCCCCAAGAGTATTGTGGGAAATTTGTGTTAAAGTCATTGAAAGGAAGTCGACCTTAGACATTCAGAGGCAGACATGTAATGTTGCGGTCCAGTGTAGCAACTACTAAACCCTTAACCATGCCTGGTCAGTTCTTGTTCTGTGTAGATGCCCCAAATCTGGCTCATAATCTGTGTATCTGCCGTCTCTTTTCTGTCAGGATGGTTTTGATAAAAAAGGAATAAACATAAAAATAGGGTGATCCATATAACAAATAATTGTATGGTTGTGGTATGGGGAAACGAGACGGGGCTAACGTTATGAGTCTGACGCTCTTCCTCCGGTAGCATTAGCAAAACATGTTATAATAAATACCACTATCATCATCATCGTACATTGTCCTCGCCGTCGTCACCACCATCATCAATGCAGTAATCATAAATATAATTAGCATTAACATTTGTGTCACTATTAACGCTACTGTCGACACAACTATCGCAATCAACATCATTAATGTAATCGGCATAATATAATCATGATTAACAAGAGGGTATCACGATCAACAACAAACATCATCATCACTATTACAACATTTAGGTACGGTTTTTTAGATGCAGTTTGATAGTTGGTTTTCATTTGTATGGAATCGGATGCAGATAACAAGTGTATGTGTGGATGTGTGTGTGTGTGTGTGTGTGAGAGAGAGAGAGAGAGAGAGAGAGAAGGGGGAGTGGTGGGAGGAGAGAACACAGGGGACAAACAGATATCAAGGTACAAGTTAATCTGAGATGAGAGTATGGCGAGGGTAAAATGTAACGAGTGAGCTGATTGAGAACACCGGGGACAAACAAATGTCAATGTCCTTGATTGTCAATGTGGCATACAGTAGGACAGGACAGCAGACTGTCGTTTTTGTCAAGTCGAGGCAAAGTGGTTAGTGCGTTCGTTTACTGATCACGTGGTTTGAGGTTCAATTTAAAATGTGGCGATTTCTGTTTTAGGATCAACCAGATTTTGCAGTTCAGACAAACTCTGAAAATGAGTATGCGAGATTTTCTTATCAAAGTTGGATGGCATTGCGTAGTGCTGACCACATAATTCATAAAAAAGTATCGATAACCTTGTGGACATTATTACTATATTCCTTATACGTCACGAACTTTTTCACTTGAGACGGTTAGTTATTGTGTTTGGTTAAAGACAAGGACAGGGGAAGGTACAGTAAGGTAAAGGTCAAGTACGGGACTTGAACCGGCGTCTTAGCACGCGAGTTTACACCCATATGTGCTCGACCGCCTATCTTAGCACGCGAGTTTACACCCATATGTGCTCGGCCGCCTATCTTAGCACGCGAGTTTACACCCATATGTGCTCGGCCGCCTATCTTAGCACGCGAGTTTACACCCATATGTGCTCGGCCACCTATCTTAGCACGCGAGTTTACACCCATTTGTGCTCGGCCACCTATCTTAGCACGCGAGTTTACACCCATATGTGCTCGGCCGCCTATCTTAGCACGCGAGTTTACACCCATATGTGCTCGGCCACCTATCTTAGCACGCGAGTTTACACCCATATGTGCTCGGCCACCTATCTTAGCACGCGAGTTTACACCCATATGTGCTCGGCCGCCTATCTTAGCACGCGAGTTTACACCCATATGTGCTCGGCCACCTACCTTAGCACGCGAGTTTACACCCATATGTGCTCGGCCACCTATCTTAGCACGCGAGTTTACACCCATATGTGCTCGGCCACCTATCTTAGCACGCGAGTTTACACCCATATGTGCTCGGCCGCCTATCTTAGCACGCGAGTTTACACCCATATGTGCTCGGCCACCTATCTTAGCACGCGAGTTTACACCCATATGTGCTCGGCCGCCTATCTTAGCACGCGAGTTTACACCCATATGTGCTCGGCCGCCTATCTTAGCACGCGAGTTTACACCCATATGTGCTCGGCCGCCAATCTTAGCACGCGAGTTTACACCCATATGTGCTCGGCCACCTATCTTAGCACGCGAGTTTACACCCATATGTGCTCGGCCGCCTATCTTAGCACGCGAGTTTACACCCATATGTGCTCGGCCGCCTATCTTAGCACGCGAGTTTACACCCATATGTGCTCGGCCGCCTATCTTAGCACGCGAGTTTACACCCATATGTGCTCGGCCACCTATCTTAGCACGCGAGTTTACACCCAAATGTGCTCGGCCACCTATCTTAGCACGCGAGTTTACACCCACATGTGCTCGGCCACCTATCTTAGCACGCGAGTTTACACCCATATGTGCTCGGCCGCCTATCTTAGCACGCGAGTTTACACCCACATGTGCTCGGCCACCTATCTTAGCACGCGAGTTTACACCCATATGTGCTCGGCCGCCTATCTTAGCACGCGAGTTTACACCCATATGTGCTCGGCGACCTATCTTAGCACGCGAGTTTACACCCACATGTGCTCGGCTGCCTATCTTAGCACGCGAGTTTACACCCATATGTGCTCGGCCACCTATCTTAGCACGGGAGTTTACACCCATATGTGCTCGGCGACCTATCTTAGCACGCGAGTTTACACCCATATGTGCTCGGCCACCTATCTTAGCACGCGAGTTTACACCCATATGTGCTCGGCCACCTATCTTAGCACGCGAGTTTACACCCATATGTGCTCGGCCACCTATCTTAGCACGCGAGTTTACACCCATATGTGCTCGGCCACCTATCTTAGCACGCGAGTTTACACCCATATGTGCTCGGCCGCCTATCTTAGCACGCGAGTTTACACCCATATGTGCTCGGCCGCCTATCTTAGCACGCGAGTTTACACCCATATGTGCTCGGCCGCCTATCTTAGCACGCGAGTTTACACCCATATGTGCTCGGCCGCCTATCTTAGCACGCGAGTTTACACCCATATGTGCTCGGCCACCTATCTTAGCACGCGAGTTTACACCCATATGTGCTCGGCCACCTATCTTAGCACGCGAGTTTACACCCATATGTGCTCGGCCGCCTATCTTAGCACGCGAGTTTACACCCATATGTGCTCGGCCGCCTATCTTAGCACGCGAGTTTACACCCATATGTGCTCGGCCGCCTATCTTAGCACGCGAGTTTACACCCATATGTGCTCGGCCGCCTATCTTAGCACGCGAGTTTACACCCATATGTGTGCGACCGCCTATCTTAGCACGCGAGTTTACACCCACATGTGCTCGGCCGCCTATCTTAGCACGCGAGTTTACACCCATATGTGCTCGGTCACCTATCTTAGCACGCGAGTTTACACCCATATGTGCTCGGCCGCCTATCTTAGCACGCGAGTTTACACCCATATGTGCTCGGCCGCCTATCTTAGCACGCGAGTTTACACCCATATGTGCTCGGCCGCCTATCTTAGCACGCGAGTTTACACCCATATGTGCTCGGCCGCCTATCTTAGCACGCGAGTTTACACCCATATGTGCTCGGCCGCCTATCCAGAAATGTTCGGATATTTCTGTATAGTGTCGCCTCAAGCATCGAAACTCAGATGCGAAGCCACATTCCTCACCTTCCCATGGTATTACCCTGGTACCCATTTCTGCCAACGGCTGGGTCGACCGTGGGGGTATTTTTTTTTCCAACCACGAGTACAATTCACACTGCTCCCAGCGGGAATCGAACACGGGTTGTCCGAACGTCGGTAGTCTAGTCGGGTGGTTTTCCCAACTCGGCTACCGAGGCCCCCAAAGGGGCCCCCGAGGCCCAGGGGAAGGTACATGATAGAATAAGTAAGGACGCGTGAAAGTGAGAGGAAAAACAAAGAAATCAAGGAGGTAGGAAAGGAGAGATGGAATATGAAGAGATAGATCATTTGGGCGTAGATTATGTGGAAAAATAATTATTTCAGAGATTGATAACCCGAGAAACAGTTTCTTTCATAGATACATTACTTGAGAGGTAGATTAATTGATTATCATCATCATGTACCGGGCCTGCTGGCGTAGGTGAGACTAATCACTCCTTAACTTTCGATCTCGACAGTTATTTATCATTTCTGTTGTTGACCTTCTGCCAAGCCATTCTCTTAAGCTGTCTGGTATCTTTTCTCTTTGCTTCCCTCTATCTCTTCGTCCCTCAATTTTCCCAGTTGTTACAATATATTCCAGCTGTTCTCTTCTCATTACATGGCCAAAAAATTATTGTTTTTTCCTAATATTGGAAATTAGCTCTCTTTTTGCTTTGGCCCCTTCCAGAACATTTTCATTACTCTTCTTAGCTGTCCATGGTATTCTCAACATTGTTCTGTGAAACCACATTTCTACAGACTCCAGTGATATTCTTGTCTGTTGTCCTATTGTCCATGATCCACATCCATATGTTAAGACTGGCTCTGCATAACATTTAAGAAATCTTTATTTAGATAGATTAATTATTTGGGAGACAGATCGTTTGATTACGCGAAATATAGATCATTTGAAAGATGAATTACTTGAGATACAGGTTACTTAAGATACACCGTGAGCTGTGTGTCTCATCCGTTTTGATCCTGTTTCGATATCCCGCTTGTTTACGATGAATAATGATATCGTATGACGGGGAACAGTTGGCTGTGTTCACTTCTGCGCGGTTTCGCCTTATGTCTTTTGGCGTGTGCTGAGACTGCTACGATGGGGACTACAGTTACCTTTCTTTGTTTGGGAGATGAGTTAGTAATTCGGATGATTCCACTGGCACGGGCGGTTGAGCAATTATGGATTTTAATTCGTTTGCTGTGAGACCGAGGCCTTCCATAAACAATAACAATAACTTCTTACGTGGAAAATAAATTATTTAAGAGATGGATTGCATGAGAGATATATAACTTTGAAGACAAATTATTTTCATTACTTAAAGTAGATTGTTTAGGAGACAGGTTATTTCACATATTTATTACTTCAGAAATATATTATTTGGTAGATACATTGACTGCTTTTATCATCATCCTCATAATTATCATCATCATCGTGAGTAATCATTCAAATCCTCACAGATGGACTGGTCTTCAACAAACATTCACATTAAAAAAATATATGAGTAAGTAATAGGTTCCCATACATTTAGTGGCGTTCCCGGAGAATATGGTGTTAGTGCATGGAGTATTTTCGGCACATAATATCAAATGATAACCACACCAATTCACCATGCTATCGAATAGAACATCTTGAAAAAATATCCGCTTCCGGATATTGGTAGGACCTCGATTTTAATGTCGGCCCGGAAAAAGATAGTCTTTTTTTCGAAACTTATTCTGTTTCTAATTTTGCTTATTAATAACATGACTTCTCTCATTTTCTTTCCACTATCTCAATGTGTATCAATCGCTCAGCTCTTTCCGTACATTTCGACACATAGTGCGTCACTTTCAGTATGATTAGTGTGAATCGTCATCAAACCATATGTTTTTTAATATGTCTTGTATCATTGGTGGTATTTATGAAAACTAATACTTTGTTTAATTGTCTAAAAATTCATATGTAATATGTTATGTTTATTAAAATATGAGTAAATAGATTGATTCTTAAAAATTTGAAACATTATGTCTCTGAAATCTCTTCCGCTGCATTGATAAAAAGTTTCTGTGGGAAGTAGCTCAATTCCAGCATGTATTACCCTCATCTAGTGTCCAACATGTATTAGCCTAACCTAGTGTCTAACATGTATTAGCCTAACCTAGTGTCCAACATGTATTAGCCTAACCTAGTGTCTAACATGTATTAGCCTAACATAGTGTCTAACATGTATTAGCCTCACCTAGTGTCCAACATGTATTACCCTCACCTAGTGTCCAACATGTATTACCCTCACCTAGTGTCCAACATGTATTAGCCTCATCTAGTGTCTAACATGTATTAGCCTCACCTAGTGTCCAACATGTATTAACCTCACCTTGTGTCTAACATGTATTACCCTCACCTAGTGTCCAACATGTATTACCCTCATCTAGTGTCTAACATGTATTAGCCTCACCTAGTGTCTAACATGTATTAGCCTAACCTAGTGTCTAACATGTATTAGCCTAACCTAGTGTCCACCATGTATTACCCTCATCTAGTGTCTAACATGTATTAGCCTCATCTAGTGTCCAACATGTATTACCCTCATCTAGTGTCCAACATGTATTAGCCTCACCTAGTGTCCAACATGTATTGCCCTCATCTAGTGTCTAACATGTATTAGCCTCACTTAGTGTCCAACATGTATTAGCCTCACCTAGTGTCTAACATGTATTAGCCTAACCTAGTATCCAAAATGTATTACCCTCATCTAGTGTCCAACAAGTATTAGCCTCACCCAGTGTCTAACATGTATTACCCTCATCTAGTGTCCAACATGTATTACCCTCATCTAGTGTCCAACATGTATTACCCTCATCTAGTGTCCAACATGTATTACCCTCATCTAGTGTCCAACATGTATTACCCTCATCTAGTGTCCAACATGTATTACCCTCATCTAGTGTCCAACATGTATTACCCTCATCTAGTGTCCAACATGTATTACCCTCATCTAGTGTCCAACATGTATTACCCTCATCTAGTGTCCAACATGTATTACCCTCATCTAGTGTCCAACATGTATTAGCCTCACCTAGTGTCTAACATGTATTACCCTCATCTAGTGTCCAACATGTATTACCCTCATCTAGTGTCCAACATGTATTACCCTCATCTAGTGTCTAACATGTATTACCCTCATCTAGTGTCCAACATGTATTAGCCTCATCTAGTGTCTAACATGTATTAGCCTCATCTAGTGTCCAACATGTATTACCCTCACCTAGTGTCCAACATGTATTACCCTCATCTAGTGTCCAACATGTATTACCCTCATCTAGTGTCCAACATGTATTACCCTCATCTAGTGTCCAACATGTATTACCCTCATCTAGTGTCCAACATGTATTACCCTCATCTAGTGTCCAACATGTATTAGCCTCACCTAGTGTCTAACATGTATTACCCTCATCTAGTGTCCAACATGTATTACCCTCATCTAGTGTCCAACATGTATTAGCCTCACCTAGTGTCTAACATGTATTACCCTCATCTAGTGTCCAACATGTATTACCCTCATCTAGTGTCCAACATGTATTAGCCTCACCCAGTGTCTAAAATGTATTACCCTCATCTAGTGTCCAACATGTATTACCCTCATTTAGTGTCCAACATGTATTAGCCTCACCCAGTGTCTAACATGTATTACCCTCATCTAGTGTCCAACATGTATTACCCTCATCTAGTGTCCAACATGTATTACCCTCATCTAGTGTCCAACATGTATTATCCTCATCTAGTGTCCAACATGTATTACCCTCATCTAGTGTCCAACATGTATTACCCTCATCTAGTGTCCAACATGTATTACCCTCATCTAGTGTCTAACATGTATTACCCTCATCTAGTGTCCAACATGTATTACCCTCATCTAGTGTCCAACATGTATTACCCTCATCTAGTGTCCAACATGTATTAGCCTCACCTAGTGTCTAACATGTATTACCCTCATCTAGTGTCCAACATGTATTACCCTCATCTAGTGTCCAACATGTATTACCCTCATCTAGTGTCCAACATGTATTACCCTCATCTAGTGTCCAACATGTATTAGCCTCACCTAGTGTCTAACATGTATTAGCCTCATCTAGTGTCTAACATGTATTAGCCTCACCTAGTGTCTAACATGTATTACCCTCATCTAGTGTCCAACATGTATTAGCCTCATCTAGTGTCTAACATGTATTAGCCTCATCTAGTGTCCAACATATATTACCCTCACCTAGTGTCCAACATGTATTACCCTCATCTAGTGTCCAACATGTATTACCCTCATCTAGTGTCCAACATGTATTACCCTCATCTAGTGTCCAACATGTATTACCCTCATCTAGTGTCCAAC
Organism: Megaustenia siamemsis; assembly: GCA_032433765.1. Classification (NCBI taxonomy): domain Eukaryota; kingdom Metazoa; phylum Mollusca; class Gastropoda; order Stylommatophora; family Ariophantidae; genus Megaustenia; species Megaustenia siamemsis. The sequence goes on along the minus strand of JAVIAB010000160.1, from coordinate 32,810,759 downwards.
ATGTATTACCCTCATCTAGTGTCCAACATGTATTAGCCTCACCTAGTGTCTAACATATATTACCCTCATCTAGTGTCCAACATGTATTACCCTCATCTAGTGTCCAACATGTATTAGCCTCACCTAGTGTCTAACTTGTATTACCCTCATCTAGTGTCCAACATGTATTACCCTCATCTAGTGTCCAACATGTATTAGCCTCACCCAGTGTCTAACATGTATTACCCTCACCTAGTGTCCAACATGTATTACCCTCACCTAGTGTCCAACATGTATTAGCCTCACCTAGTGTCTAACATGTATTAGCCTCACCTAGTGTCTAACATGTATTACCCTCACCTAGTGTCCAACATGTATTACCCTCATCTAGTGTCCAACATGTATTAGGCTCACCTAGTGTCTAACATGTATTAGCCTAACCTAGTGTCTAACATGTATTACCCTCATCTAGTGTCCAACATGTATTACCCTCATCTAGTGTCCAACATGTATTAGCCTCACCTAGTGTCTAACATGTATTAGCCTAACCTAGTGTCTAACATGTATTAGCCTCACCTTGTGTCCAACATGTATTAGCCTCACCTAGTGTCTAACATGTATTAGCCTAACCTAGTGTCTAACATGTATTAGCCTAACCTAGTGTCTAACATGTATTAGCCTCACCTTGTGTCCAACATGTATTAGCCTCACCTAGTGTCTAACATGTATTAGCCTCACCTAGTGTCTAACATGTATTAGCCTCACCTAGTGTCCAACATGTATTAGCCTAACCTAGTGTCTAACATGTATTACCCTCACCTTGTGTCCAACATGTATTACCCTCATCTAGTGTCCAACATGTATTACCCTCATCTAGTGTCCAACATGTATTAGCCTCATCTAGTGTCTGACATGTATTAGCCTAACCTAGTGTCTAACATGTATTAGCCTCACCTTGTGTCCAACATGTATTACCCTCATCTAGTGTCCAACATGTATTAGCCTCACCTAGTGTCTAACATGTATTAGCCTCACCTAGTGTCCAACATGAAATAGCCTCACCTAGTGTCCAACATGTATTAGTCTCACCTAGTGTCCAACATGTATTACCCTCACCGAGTGTCCAACACTTCCGGTGTCATGGCGGCTTCGTGTAGTCGATTTTTATAATTCGGCAATTGCTGATATATTTAAATGATTTATGCGACAGTCTAGTTGCGAAATTATGTGTTGCTATTCTCCCGTTTGGTGTATGTTTTACTTCTGACGTGTGGATGGACTGTGATTGCCGATATTTAAGTGGAATATGATTTATTCTTCTTTGTGTCGTATGTTCGCGGTTCGATAGGCAAGCACATGGTTCGACAAAATGTCGCCGGCAAACCGGGTATGTTCAACCCTTATGTGAAAAGTCTGTGACGGTGGATGGAGGAATCAAGAATGATCAACGGCCCAGAAAGCGAAAACAGCAAAGTGTGTGGTACACAAGAGGCATGTTCAGAACACGAAAGACGAACATGGATAACCACCGTGAAAGAGATTGGAGCCTCATCACGTACTAGTCCAGAGGAAGCCATGGAGAGTCGGAGAAATTCGAACTTATGTCGGAGGAAAGATCTTAAAATAAGTACTTGGAAATGTGGATATATAGAAGAATAGGTAGAATTAGATGGAAGGAAAAGAAAACAAACGATGAAGTCTTAAAACAACGAAAAATGAAAAGAGAACTTTGAACACAATTAGAACAAGACAAATGCGATTCTTTGGCCATGTTAAAAGACACAACAGCCTACTGAAAGTAATCCTGGAGGGGAAAATACAAGGCAAAAGAGGCAGAGGCAGACCAAGATTAACATGGACGAGTAACATCAAAAGGTGGACAAATCAACCGATGACAACCTGCACCATCGAAGCAAGAGATAGAGCAGAATGGCGCTCTATGGTAGCCAACCTTCGTTGCGGAGACGGCACTCAATGATGAATGATGATGAGTGTCCAACATGTATTAGCCAAACCTAGTGTCCAACATGTATTACCCTCACCTGGTGTCCAACATGTATTACCCTCACCTAGTGTCCATCATGTATTACCCTCACCTAGTGTCCAACATGTATTACCCTCACCTAATGTCCAACATGTATTACCCTCACCTAGTGTCCAACATGTATTAACCTCACCTAGTGTCCAACATGTATTACCCTCACCTAATGTCCAACATGTATTACCCTCACCTAGTGTCCAACATTTATTAGCCTCACCTAATGTCCAACATGTATTACCCTCACCTAATGTCCAACATGTATTACCCTCACCTAGTGTCCAACATGTATTAGCCTCACCTAGTGTCCAACATGTATTAGCCTCACCTAGTGTCCAACATGTATTACCCTCACCTAGTGTCCAACATGTATTACCCTCACCTAATGTCCAACATGTATTACCCTCACCTAGTGTCCAACATGTATTAGCCTCACCTAGTGTCCAACATGTATTACCCTCACCTAGTGTCCAACATGTATTAGCCTCACCTAGTGTCCAACATGTATTACCCTCACCTAGTGTCCAACATGTATTACCCTCACCTAGTGTCCAACATGTATTACCCTCACCTAATGTCCAACATGTATTACCCTCACCTAGTGTCCAACATGTATTACCCTCACCTAATGTCCAACATGTATTACCCTCACCTAGTGTCCAATATGTATTACCCTCACCTAGTGTCCAACATGTATTACCCTCACCTAATGTCCAACATGTATTACCCTCACCTAGTGTCCAACATGTATTACCCTCACCTAATGTCCAACATGTATTACCCTCACGTAATGTCCAACATGTATTACCCTCACCTAGTGTCCAACATGTATTAGCCTCACCTAGTGTCCAACATGTATTACCCTCACCTAGTGTCCAACATGTATTACCCTCACCTAGTGTCCAACATGTATTAGCCTCACCTAGTGTCCAACATGTATTAGCCTCACCTAGTGTCCAACATGTATTAGCCTCACCTAGTGTCCAACATGTATTAGCCTCACCTAGTGTCCAACATGTATTACCCTCACCTAGTGTCCAACATGTATTAGCCTCACCTAGTGTCCAACATGTATTAGCCTCACCTAGTGTCCAACATGTATTAGCCTCACCTGGTTCCGACATTGTCATCTACATCCTACATTGTTACAAATGTTAAATTTTTTTTTATCCTGATAAGAGGAGTAATTGTTTTTCGTTGGTCGTAAAATCGAAATGTTGGGACTAACTCGGTTTCACATGTTCGTATATAGAGGTCAGATGAGCTAGGGGAGATTTAATGCACCCCCCCTCCCCGTCCCATTCCTTACTCAACTTGCCCCTCTGTTTTCACGTTTACTGATTCCTGCGCACATTTTGTATTGTTATATTTTAGACGTGACAACATTTTGAATGTAAAAATAGTTGAGTAATTAAAAAATCATTTTACAGCATTCTATCTACATATAAACTATAGCCTTGTTTGAGGGTGCATATTTTTTTAAATCATGGTTTAAGTTTGCTGCTTTGGAAAATTAATGGCTGATTTTTTACTCTTAGTATGTTCTTCCTCTTCTACCTTTCTTATCCATGTGGAGCATACGTCTTCAATAAACACTTTCCAAGTCGTTCTATTTCTTGCCATTCTTTTAAGATCATTCCATGTCTTCCCCATCATCTTCATCTCTGCTTCTATCTGTCTTCTCCAAGAATTCTTTGGTCTTCCTCTGTCTTTTCCCCTGGGGATTCGTTCGTTCGTTCGCTTTCGTCAGCTTTTGACCTCTGACGAAGTCCCACCCACTCAATTTTGTGGGACTGAATTTTGCGTGTAAAGTCTGTTTTATCCCATTACAGGATGCCCCTCGCCATGCAGGCAGATTTACTCCGACTTCAGAGGTACTAATTTTTAGGGAATTAGTAAAACCCAGGTGTCCTCGCCAGGGTACGAACCCCGGCTGTTGCCGTGGTAAGCCAACCGCCTATCGATTGCGCTAACCGGACACCCACCCTGGGGATTAAAAAAAAAAGGGCCTGTTGTGTAATACTCTCAGTTGGCTTCCGTAGTGTGTGCCCTACCCAGCGCCATCATCTTCGATCTATCTCTTTATCCACTGGTATTTGACTGGCACATTTCCATAATTCTATGTTAGTGATTCCATCATAGTAAGTTGGCATGAGTCAATTCTGACGGCTTCTCCAATGACAAATCAGGCCTGACACAACAAAGGAGAAAAGAAAAAAACAAAGGAGAAAAGAAAAAACAAAGGAGAAAAGAAAAAAAACAAAGGAGAAAAGAAAAAAACAAAGGAGAAAAGAAAAAAAACAAAGGAGAAAAGAAAAAAAACAAAGGAGAAAAGAAAAAAAAACAAAGGAGAAAAGAAAAAAACAAAGGAGAAAAGAAAAAAAACAAAGGAGAAAAGAAAAAAAAACAAAGGAGAAAAGAAAAAAAAACAAAGGAGAAAAGAAAAAAAATCAAAGGAGAAAAGAAAAAAAACAAAGGAGAAAAGAAAAAAAACAAAGGAGAAAAGAAAAAAACAAAGGAGAAAAGAAAAAAAACAAAGGAGAAAAGAAAAAAAACAAAGGAGAAAAGAAAAAAAACAAAGGAGAAAAGAAAAAAAACCAAAGGAGAAAAGAAAAAAACAAAGGAGAAAAGAAAAAAACAAAGGAGACAAGAAAAAAACAAAGGAGAAAAGAAAAAAAAACAAAGGAGAAAAGAAAAAAACAAAGGAGAAAAGAAAAAAACAAAGGAGAAAAGAAAAAAAAACAAAGGAGAAAATGTTATGGTTAAAGCAATACGTAATTAATCATCATCATCATCAAGTACCGAGCCTACTGGCGTAAGTGATCATGTCTCTCCACAACTTTCCATATCGACAGTTCTTTATCATTTCTGTTGTTGACTTTCTGCCAAGCCATTCTCTTAAGCTGTCTGGTATTTTCTCTCTTTGTTTCCCTATATCTCTTCGTCCCTCAATTTTCCCAGTTGTTACAATATATCCCAGTTGTTCTCTTCTCATTACATGGCCAAAAAATGATGATTGTTTCTTCCTTATATTGAAAATTAGCTCTCTTTTTGCTTTGACCTCTTCCAAAACATTTTCATTACTCTTCTTAGCTGTCCAAGGTATTCTCAACATTCTTCTGTAAAACCACATTTCCACAGACTCCAGTGATTTTATTGTCTGTTGTCCTATTGTCCATGATTCACATCAATATGTTAAGACTGGCTCTACATAACATTGTAGGTAATCTTTGTACGTAATTAATGGACGACACAAATTTGAACGACGTTTCGGCTTAATATGCCTTCATCAGGAACAATAAACAACACACACAGATATGTAAGTAAATAAAATAAGCCCTACATAGTAAACTAATAATGAAGTATCTAAAACAATAATTTCGAACTAGAAAAAGAAATAAAAATAAAGATGTCTTCACTCCGTATAAATGGAGAAATTAAAAAAGGGAAAAAAAACAAACACAAAACATAACAAACGACAAAACATTATAACCCAGTAGATGTTTTACTATAAAGTTAGGTTGTATGTATTAATATCACGGCAGTTCATAATGTGAGCATATGTATAAATGTAACTGTCTTATCTACATTTGGTAGTGATTGTGGAATTTGTGTAACGTATATCTCTTTGGTAGCCGTGATAATTCAGTGGTTAGTGAACTGGACTACAAAGGACAAGAGGTAGGGTTCGATCCCAATCGACGGCTTCCGGGTTCACCCAGCCTTAAGTGGGTATCGGATTTTTTTCTGGGAAAGTAAAACGGCACGGGCTTAATACCGACCACATTACCCCAAAAAATCATGTGCTGAAGGTCTATACAATTTATGGTCACTAACACCATATTCCCTATACGCCACTTGGCGTGACGGGGTCTCTTTACTTACTTTTACTTGTATATCCCTTAGGTAATACTCGATGGGTTTAGTCGACAACTCATCTTTACTGCACACCTGACAACCCCATAGTGCTCAGATCCCCTTCACTTTGTGATAACAGGATGCGCTGGACGATATACTACATAACACAAGATTGCAATTCAGTTCTCACGATGGAGATGTCACAGGGAAATATGTGAGTCAGGATCGATGAGGGAATGCAAGCCAGTTCTAAAAGATATCTTTATCAAAATCGGATGTGTTGGGCCGAAAAGCGCTAATATTGCGGTTTGTTATAGACGATAACACATCTCCTTTTAAGTGTGGACTCCGAAGAAACGTAGCCTCCGGGCTAGCGCAATTGTGTGTGTCCTGCTGGTTTTCTTCGAAAATTGTAAACATGACGTTCGTTGTAGTAGGCACGTAGTGGCAGCTAGTGGTGTATTTATTATCACTTGATGGTCAAGCGAGTCCTGTGATTTCTCATTGAAGGGTGAGATCTTACACATCACAGTACCAGACCACAGCCTTCAGAGGTGGGGGGGGGGGAGGGGGTACACTGCTCTTCCTCGTCGTTATTCGTCTTCCCGAACTCATTAAACCAGGTACCTACTTTTTCAGTTAGGTCGACTGGGACGTGTCAAGCTCATTTCACCCCCAACCATCATCTTAAGGTATTCTGAAAGTTCTCGATATGACCAAACCTGATTTATCTTCTACTTTTTGTACTGGTCTGAACAAGCAATTAGTACAGCTGTCTTTACTGATGGAATCCTTCGTGCCTATAGCCGTAGTAGACAATATATTCTTCCTACTTGTCTATCCCTTTAAATACCATGACAGTCTCTGAGATGCTAAGACAAAGTTGTGAGCGGTATCTGTTGGTCCCTGCAGTGCTACTGCATCTGTGCTTGTTGATACGTTTCCTCTGTCCATTCTTTCATGTCGTCAATATATTTTCTTATTTTCTACGTCACCTGCCTTTGTCATTTATTTGTTTTTGTTCTCTAAGGTGAGCTGGTTACGCCGCTGGATTTTATGATGTGCCCCTTAATAATATCAATTCGTTTTGTTTTTTTTATTATCACTGTGCTTAGCTCTTTCACACTGACTAGAACTACAGCTCTTAGTGACGACTTCTCGTCTGCAGTGTGATGTCTGTAAAGAGCTAGAAGGATATTTTTTCGATAAACCCTTAATTTCATGGTTAATAATTTCATTGATAAATAAATGTAATTCTTATGTGATTAATCGAAAGGTGAAATAAATACACGGAACAGAATAATCATGTATACGCGCTCAATGACAAACAGAGAAAGGTAGATAGAAAGACAACAGAAAGACAGAAACAGACAAACAAACAGAGGGAAGAAGACTTAGACAGAGTAAAACAGAGAAGCGGAAAGAGAAGCAGATAGAGGTAGATTGAGAGACGGAGAGAACAAAACATTAAATACATATTGATTCAGTCAGAGATTGGTAGACAGATAAAGATAGGCACACAGAGACAGACAAATACAGACAGACATAGTAAGAGACAGAGACGGGCAGTTAGAGAAAGAGAGACATTGATATTGATAAACAGAGAGACAGACAAAGAGAGACAGGCACAGAAAAGAGAGAGAGAGTCACAGAGAGGAAAATAGTGAGACATACATAGAGAGAATCATAGAGACTACCAGAGAGACAGATAGAGAGATAAAAAGATAGTAACAGTGATAAACAGCATGACAAGACAGAGTCGACCCACAGACCCCTTCATTTCCACCTGTGAGTTACCTCAGCTTGCTCACCCTTAACTCCCAACATACAAACATAACTTAATCAATCGTGCACGACCTTATTTAGAAGATTACTCATCTAGAACTATACGTATAGATTTTCTTATCTTTCTTTTTCAACAAGATTGTTACGATAACAATCTTCGCTACGATAACAATCTTCGTTACGATAACAATCTTCGTTATGATAACAATCTTCGTTACGATAACAATCTTCGTTACGATAACAATCTTCGTTACGATAACAATCTTCGTTACGATAACAATCTTGAAATTCAGCAAAGGATTTTCCCACATACAAGTACTTGCTTCATTAGTAGACCTGGTCTGAGCTGAACTGCATTAAGCCAGGCATTGATTACATGTGACCTGCAGCTGATGGTGAAGGCAGGTATATATATCACTTTTGATCTGTCCATTCTACTATCACACGCCGTCTTTGACAAATTTAACTGTGGGAGACTTTATGGCATGCCAGATTTCATTGAAGAAAAATGTCAAGATTGATTCTAAAAGCCAAATATATTTTATTACTACCGTTTTTTAGCTGACTCTGCTCGGCAGGCTTACTACGGCTTTTGTGTGGGAGAACTTTGAAGTAATTTGTGACTTACATTATCCCTTTTTTTGTTTCTCAATTTTCTTTGTCTTCGTTTCTTGCGTTTTATTTGTGTTATTTAAAAAAAAAGAATGTATTTTCATTTTCGTCCTTGTGCTCGTTTTTCCCTCTTTTTGTCTTTCTTTGTTCTTTCCTTCACTCTTTCATACTTATCATACCTGTTTGTCGTTTTACTTTTCTTGAACTTCTTCTTTCCTTCCTCATCTGCCTTTCAGCGTCGAGGGGAGATATAATTTGCGGTCTTTTGCTCTTCTGTTCGCCTCTGCTGCTGGCTCGTTGTGTTGTGTTTTGTTCTTTCTGCCTTGTTACGTGGCCAAACCATTTTATCTGTTATTTCCTTATATATTCTATGGCGGGTCCTATTCCTAGATTTTTTCTCAGTTCTTCATTTCTGATCTTATCTCTCAGACTGTTTCCTGTCATTCGTCTAACACATTTCTGATCTTATCTCTCAGACTGTTTCCTGTCATTCGTCTAACACATTTCTGATCTTATCTCTCAGACTGTTTCCTGTCATTCGTCTAACACATTTCATCTATGTAGAGGTTATTTTTCTTATTGTTCTTGCATTTATATCATTTCTTGAACAGCGGTCAATGATTTGTTATGTTTAATATTTTTCTAGTCTTGCTCTTTAAGTTGTATATGTTTGCCTTTGAAACAAAAAAAAAATAAAGCTGTTCTATTCTTTGTTAATCACATCCCGGAGGTAGTATTCTGCCGGGAAATTCGTCACATCGCACCAAAACTTGTCACATTATTTCCGAAAACGCGTCGGTAAATTCTGTTAACAAGGTCGCTCCACACACGCCCTACTAGATTGCATAGGCGACGACTCCAAACCTTCGCAGTCGCCTCTAACAACACGAAACGCAGATAACAGTGGCGATTTTATTTTCTGCCCTCACAGTGGGTGGTCTTGTCCTCGGCAGCCACACGGGTAACATAATACAATTGAGCAACAACATAAATGTTGACGATGTAATGAGTAGAACAGCTACAATATTTTGTGATAATTAAACAAAAAAATCGATCAAAGAAGAGATAAAAGAATGACAAAGGTATAAAACAAAAAATATCAGATATATAAGGATAACGGTATTGTAGAAAGTTAACAACAGTTGTGGTAACGAAATGCAGAAGCAGAGAGTTGTCGAGAGACACGATCGCCTACTCAAACAGGCTTAGTGCTTCTAGATAATGATGATAACTCTTATAGTGATACAAACAGAATACAAAATCTTCATTGAGGTATCGTGCGAGTAGACTTGAAATTATTATGGAGTGTTTCAGCCTGAGTCAATATTTCATATCTTTACATTTCCTCTTAAAAACATAAAACATGTTTGGTAGACAGATTATTTCAGAAGATAATATTACTTCTGGTCTATTATCCCGTATAACAATGTCTACAGCATGCCTATATATATATATGTATGTATATATATATATATATATATATATATATATATATATATATTTATTTTAAGCTTTAGAGTCAATGCAGCAGGAGGTCAGCGCCAGGGATTCATTACCCAGGCTGACCCATCTGTCTTAGAGTGGCATGAAGCTAAAGGACCGAAACACTTGCACGACTGGGTTTTTTTTATTTTCTGATGATCAGATTGTCTCCTGCTGCGAAGCTCTATATAAAGTTTCCTACTAATGATATATATATATATATATGTGTGTGTGTGTGTGTGTGTGTGCGTGTGCGTGTGTGTGTGGTATATGTTTAAAACGATACAATGTTCCAAGATTGATATCCAATATATTTTTCTATTGGTTATTTGTAAACATGTTTGTTATATCCTTCTTCGTCTGTCTCTTGTTATTCTTTTACTTTGTATCGTCTTTACTTCTTTTCACACATTTCTTCCCTTACCTTTTCTCATTCCTATTTTTACAATACTTATTTTTTTTCCTTCAGAGTGGTTGTTATCTTACTAAAAACAGCAGTGGTTGTTATCTTACTAAAAACAGCAGTGGTTGTTATCTTACTAAAAACAGCAGTGGTTGTTATCTTACTAAAAACACCAGTGGTTGTTATCTTACTAAAAACAGCAGTGGGTATTATCTTACAAAAAACAGCAGTGGTTATTATCTTACTAAAACAGCAGTGGTTGTTATCTTACTAAAAACAGCAGTGGCTGTTATCTTACTAAAACCAGCAGTTGTTGTTATATTACTAAAAACAGCAGTGGTTCTTATCTTACTAAAAACAGCAGTGGTTGTTATCTTACTAAAAACATCAGTGGTTGTTATCTTACTAAAAACAGCAGTGGTTGTTATCTTACTAAAAACAGCAGTGGGTATTATCTTACAAAAAACAGCAGTGGTTATTATCTTACTAAAACAGCAGTGGTTGTTATCTTACTAAAAACAGCAGTGGGTATTATCTTACAAAAAACAGCAGTGGTTGTTATCTTACTAAAAACAGCAGTGGTTGTTATCTTACAAAAAACAGCAGTGGTTGTTATCTTACTAAAACCAGCAGTTTTTGTTATATTACTAAAAACAGCAGTGGTTCTTATCTTACTAAAAACAGCAGTGGTTGTTATCTTACTAAAAACAGCAGTGGTTGTTATCTTACTAAAACAGCAGTGGGTATTATCTTACAAAAAACAGCAGTGGTTATTATCTTACTAAAAATTGGAGTGGTTGTTATCTTACTAAAAATTGGAGTAGTTGTTATCTTACTAAAAACTGGAGTGGTTGTTATCTTACTAAAAACTGGAGTGGTTGTTATCTTACTAAAAACTGGAGTGGTTGTTATCTTACTAAAAACTGGAGTGGTTGTTATCTTACTAAAAACTGGAGTGGTTGTTATCTTACTAAAAACTGGAGTGGTTGTTATCTTACTAAAAACTGGAGTGGTTGTTATCTTACTAAAAACTGGAGTGGTTGTTATCTTACTAAAAATTGGAGTAGTTGTTATCTTACTAAAAAATTGGAGTAGTTGTTATCTTACTAAAAATTGGAGTAGTTGTTATCTTAATAAAAATTGGAGTAGTTGTTATCTTACTAAAAACTGGAGTGGTTGTTATCTTACTAAAAATTGGAGTAGTTGTTATCTTACTAAAAATTAGAGTAGTTGTTATCTTACTAAAAATTGGAGTAGTTGTTATCTTACTAAAAACTGGAGTGGTTGTTATCTTACTAAAAATTGGAGTAGTTGTTATCTTACTAAAAATTGGAGTAGTTGTTATCTTACTAAAAATTGGAGTAGTTGTTATCTTACTAAAAATTGGAGTAGTTGTTATCTTACTAAAAATTGGAGTAGTTGTTATCTTACTAAAAATTGGAGTAGTTGTTATCTTACTAAAAAACTGGAGTGGTTGTTATCTTACTAAAAATTGGAGTGGTTGTTATCTTACTAAAAATTGGAGTAGTTGTTATCTTACTAAAAACAGCAGTGGGTATTATCTTACTAAAAACAGCAGTGGGTATTATCTTACTAAAAACAGCAGTGGGTATTATCTTACTAAAAACAGCAGTGGTTGTTGTCTTACTAAAAACAGCAGTGGTTGTTGTCTTACTAAAAACAGCAGTGGTTGTTATCTTAATAAAAACAGCAGTTGTTGTTATCTTACTAAAAACATCAGTGATTATCTTACTAAAAACAGCAGTGGTTGTTATCTTACTAAAAAACATCAATGGGTATTATCTTACTAAAACCAGCAGTGGTTGTTATATTACTAAAAACATCAGTGGGTATTATCTTACTGAAAACAGAAGTGGTTGTTATCTTACTAAAAAAGCAGTGGGTGTTATCTTACTAAAACATCATTTGGTATTATCTTACTAAAAACAGCAGTGGTTGTTATCTTAATAAAAACAGCAGTTGTTGTTATCTTACTAAAAACATCAGTGATTATCTTACTAAAAACAGCAGTGGTTGTTATCTTACTAAAAACATCAATGGGTATTATCTTACTAAAACCAGCAGTGGTTGTTATATTACTAAAAACATCAGTGGGTATTATCTTACTGAAAACAGCAGTGGTTCTTATCTTACTAAAAACAGCAGTGGTTGTTATCTTACTAAAAACAGCAGTGGTTGTTATCTTACTAAAACAGCAGTGGGTATTATCTTACAAAAAACAGCAGTGGTTATTATCTTACTAAAAATTGGAGTGGTTGTTATCTTACTAAAAACTGGAGTGGTTGTTATCTTACTAAAAACTGGAGTGGTTGTTATCTTACTAAAAACTGGAGTGGTTGTTATCTTACTAAAAACTGGAGTGGTTGTTATCTTACTAAAAATTGGAGTTGTTGTTATCTTACTAAAAAATTTGAGTAGTTGTTATCTTACTAAAAATTGGAGTAGTTGTTATCTTACTAAAAATTGGAGTAGTTGTTATCTTACTAAAAACTGGAGTGGTTGTTATCTTACTAAAAATTGGAGTAGTTGTTATCTTACTAAAAATTGGAGTAGTTGTTATCTTACTAAAAATTGGAGTAGTTGTTATCTTACTAAAAACTGGAGTGGTTGTTATCTTACTAAAAATTGGAGTAGTTGTTATCTTACTAAAAATTGGAGTAGTTGTTATCTTACTAAAAATTGGAGTAGTTGTTATCTTACTAAAAATTGGAGTAGTTGTTATCTTACTAAAAATTGGAGTAGTTGTTATCTTACTAAAAATTGGAGTAGTTGTTATCTTACTAAAAACTGGAGTGGTTGTTATCTTACTAAAAATTGGAGTAGTTGTTATCTTACTAAAAATTGGAGTAGTTGTTATCTTACTAAAAATTGGAGTAGTTGTTATCTTACTAAAAACTGGAGTGGTTGTCATCTTACTAAAAATTGGAGTAGTTGTTATCTTACTAAAAATTGGAGTAGTTGTTATCTTACTAAAAATTGGAGTAGTTGTTATCTTACTAAAAATTGGAGTAGTTGTTATCTTACTAAAAATTGGAGTAGTTGTTATCTTACTAAAAATTGGAGTAGTTGTTATCTTACTAAAAACTGGAGTGGTTGTTATCTTACTAAAAATTGGAGTAGTTGTTATCTTACTAAAAACAGCAGTGGGTATTATCTTACTAAAAACAGCAGTGGGTATTATCTTACTAAAAACAGCAGTGGGTATTATCTTACTAAAAACAGCAGTGGTTGTTGTCTTACTAAAAACAGCAGTGGTTGTTGTCTTACTAAAAACAGCAGTGGTTGTTATCTTAATAAAAACAGCAGTTGTTGTTATCTTACTAAAAACATCAGTGATTATCTTACTAAAAACAGCAGTGGTTGTTATCTTACTAAAAACATCAATGGGTATTATCTTACTAAAACCAGCAGTGGTTGTTATATTACTAAAAACATCAGTGGGTATTATCTTACTGAAAACAGAAGTGGTTGTTATCTTACTAAAAAAGCAGTGGGTGTTATCTTACTAAAACATCATTTGGTATTATCTTACTAAAAACAGTAGTGGTTGTTATCTTACTAAAAACATCAGTGGGTATTATCTTGCTAAAAACAGCAGTGTTTGTTATCTTACTAAAAACATCAGTGGGTATTATCTTACTAAAAATATCAGTGGGTATTATCTTACTAAAAACATCAGTTGGTATTATTTTACTAAAAACAGCAGTGGTTGTTATCTTAATAAAAACAGCGGTGGTTATCTTACTAAAAACAGCAATGGTTGTTATCTTACTAAAAACAGCAGTGGTTGTTAACTTCCTAAAAACAGCAGTAGTTGTTATCTTACTAAAACAGCAGGAGTTGTTATCTTACTAAAACAGCAGTAGTTGTTATCTTACTAAAACAGCAGTGGTTGTTATCTTACTAAAATCATCAGTGGGTATTATATTTCTAAAAACAGCAGTGGTTGTTATCTTATTGAAAACCGGAGTGGTTGTTATCTTACTAAAAACATCAGTTGATATTATCTTACTAAAAACAGCTGTGGTTGTTATCTTACTAAAAACATCAGTGCGTATTATCTTACTAAAAACATCAGTTGATATTATCTTACTAAAAACATCAGTGGGTATTATCTTACTAAAAACATCAGTGGGTATTATCTTACTAAAAACATCAGTGGTTGTTATCTTACTAAAAACAGAAGTGTTTGTTATCTTACTAAAAACATCACTTGGCATTATCTTACTAAAAACATCAGTTGATATTATCTTACTAAAAACAGAAGTGGTTGTTATCTTACTAAAAACATCAGTGGGTATTATCTTACTAAAAACATCAGTGGTTGTTATCTTACTAAAAACATCAGTGGGTATTATCTTACTAAAAACATCAGTGGTTGTTATCTTACTAAAAACACCAGTGGTTGTTATCTTACTAAAAACATCAGTGGTTATTATCTTACTAAAAATATCAATGGATATTATCTTACTAAAAATATCAGTGGGTATTATCTTACTAAAAATATCTGTGGGTATTATCTTACTAAAAATATCAGTGGATATTATCTTACTAAAAATATCAGTGGGTATTATCTTACTAAAAATATCAGTGGTTATTATCTTACTAAAAATATCAGTGGTTATTATCTTACTAAAAATATCAGTGGATATTATCTTACTAAAAATATCAGTGGGTATTATCTTACTAAAAACAGCAGTGGTTGTTATCTTATTGAAAACCGGAGTGGTTGTTATCTTACTAAAAACATCAGTGGATATTATCTTTCTAAAAACAGCTGTGGGTATTATCTTACTAAAAACATCAGTGGGTATTATCTTACTAAAAACAGCAGTGGTTGTTATCTTACTAAAAACAGCAGTGGTTGTTATCTTACTAAAAACATCAGTGGGTATTATCTTACTAAAAACAGCCATGGTTGTTATCTTACTAAAAACATATGTGGATATTATCTTACTAAAAACAGCAGTGATTGTTATCTTACTAAAAACATCTGTGGATATTATCTTACTAAAAACAGCAGTGGTTGTTATCTTACTAAAATCAGCAGTTGGTATTATCTTACTGAACACCGCTTGTCGTCTGATAAGCAAAAAAGGACCATACACGACCCATGTACTTGTTTCTGTGTTCCTAATACTTCAGTTCTAGTTGTTATTTTTGTAGTTTTTGTTATTTCACTTCTGAGTATGTCATTGTTTGAATGGCAGTTTTTCTAGGAAACCACGTCTATAAATAGCCGCAGGGAACCTCTCATATCATCATGTGCCATATCGGTTGGCGTTGGCGATCATGTCATTTCACAATCTTCTTCTATCCACAGTGCATCGTATCAATTCTGTTGTTGACAGTTGTCCATGCCATGACACCAAGCTTATCTAGTATCGTCTTTCTTTGTTGACCGTCTCTTTTATTTGGCATTTGTATCTATAAAGCAAAAGTTGATCTTTTTATAACACTGTAGAACTCGCATTCTCCCGTCCGAATCCAATCGACTGTTGTTTTTGTTTATTTTTTTCCGTTTCAGTTAAATCCTATCTGGAAACTTACTCTCTTTTATTTCAGCTTCTTACAGACGTCTATTGTTAGACTGCACGGGCTCACAACATGCAATGCGCCACATCAGTCCTAGAAACAAACAACCCCTGTCCGTAAGAGTATGTCAACCCGCCGGTGGTAAAGAGAAAAAGACAGTTCTACGTCAGCCACAAAATAGCAGAGCTATATTGAGTCACTTGTCACTGACTCGCAAGAGGCTTAGTCCTTCACAACCCGAGCTGAGTGTCGAGTCAATAAATGGCCGCAATTCCTATCAGTTTTTTTCTACTTTTATTTTCCTTAAACTTGTCAAACAAGTGTAGTCTAACCTTCGTTACTCGAGCTCTACCGAAGCTGATTGTCGTGTTCCCCTGTTATTCTATTCATCAATTTTCACTCATGATGCAGTAAAGGTTCCAAATAAGGGATACAACAAACTCAGGCAAATTCAGAATGCTGACTTAAAAATACAATTATTTCTTGCGTTATCTATCTATCTATCTATCTATCTATCTATCTATCTATCTATCTATCTATCTATCTATCTATCTATCTATCTATCTATCTATATCTATCTATCTATCTATCTATCTATCTATCTATCTATCTATCTATCTATCTATCTATCTATCTATCTATCTATCTATCTATCTATCTATTTTTTTCCTGCCTTTCTGTCTGTCAGTCTTTCTTTCTGGCCGTCCGATCCCCCGCCCGCCCACCCGCCTATCTGTCCTGTCCTGTCCTGTTTTGTCTTGTCTTGTCTTGTCCTGTCTTGTCGTGTCCTGTCCAGTCCTGTTCCGTCTTGTCCTTTCGTGTCTTGTCTTATTCTCTCCTGTCTTGTCCTGTCCTGCTATGTCTTGTTCTCTCCTGTCCTGTCCTGTCTTGTTCTATTCCTGTCCTGCCCTCTATTGTTCTGTCCTGTCCTGTCCTCTATTGTTCTGTTCCTGTCCTGCCCTCTATTGTTCTGTTCATGTCCTGTCCTCTATTGTTCTGTCCTGTCCTGCCCTCTATTGTTCTATCTTGTCCTGCCCTCTATTGTTCTGTCCTGTCCTGCCCTCTATTGTTCTGTCCTGTCCGGCCGTGTTTTGTCTTGTCTTGTTTTGTTGTGTCTTGTTTTGTTTTGTCTTGTCTTGTTCTGTCTCGTCCCGTCTTGTTCTATCCTGTCCTGTCTTGTTTTGTCCTGCTCTATGCTGTCATCTCTTGTTTTGTCTCGGCATGTCTTGTTCTGTCTCCTCCCGTCTTATTCTGTCTAGTCCTGTCTTGTTTTGTCCTGCCTTGTGATATCATCTCTTGTTCTGTCCTGTCTTGTTCTGACCCATCTTGTTCTGTCCTGTCTTGTTCTGACCCATCTTGTTCTGTCCTGTCTTGTTCTGTCTATTTAACCATCCATTTACCCGTCTGTCTGCCTGCAAGCTGTTTGTTACATTTATCAGTGAGCGACAGACACGACACAATGACGGCAGAATAATGTGTTTTTAAATAAAGTCACGTCGTGGTCTAGAGTGCGGAATGTCTTCATCTCCAAGACTAATCCGCCGTAATTAGAATGTTTAATGTCGTAAAAAGCATTAACTCCCTCTACAAATTTATCTGTTTCTTCAACGTTAACCCTTACAAGACGCAGAGGAATCCTGAGTTAGAACGCGTCCGTTTTAAACAGAGTTGATTTGTGTTGTGATTTATAACAATTATTATATCTGTTCGTTTCATTCCAGCACATCCGGCTTCGTTGCCACGTTTTTTTTATACGGGTTTGCCTTCTTTCTTGGATCCCTATCGGCACTACTGGACTGGTCAGTTTATTATTGTCTTGGTCAGATCGAGGGTATAGTGTAGAATCTCGATCAGTTTGTGTTCGCTTATTCTGATGGAAGCGGTCAGTCATTAGTCGCTCACTACATTCAGTCCAGGCGCTGTTAACAAATTATATTCGTCCCCCACTTCCCCGCCTCCACAGCCAAATTAACGTTTAAAAACCCAGTTTTATTAATGTCATCGGTCGGCAACTTAAGCCTGCGAGCTCTTACTGGCCTGCTGATGCCATCTTTCAGGTACGCTATTACTGTTTCATAATACACGTCTATTGTATTATTTTTGTATAGAAATTTATTACAGAAAATTAAGTCATAGTTAAGCGCAAGGAATATATTTTTTTCTCTGGACATAATACAATTACAAAGAATATTCTCCCTCTCTTTCTCTCTCTGTTTCTCAGTCTCTCTCTCTCTCTATTTCTCTCTCTGACCTATTATTTTATTCTATACAGTTCAATTAAGCCATATTTCAGACTGTGGGGTCTTGCTTTGTAGCTAAGTTTGTGATGCATTGAAGCAACGTTCAGATAAGTCCAAAGTTAATTCAAATTAAACGATCTGTTTACAGTTCATATCATGATTAATCCGAATCCCCATAAGGTGCCCAATTTCTTTAGAAAGATTACAAAGAAAATTTATACTGAAAACTTAACAAAATGTGTTGAAATTTTCAGAAATTCGTGCAATGCCTCATTAAACTACAGGTATGGGACAGGTTGGTCTCGAGGCAAGACGCCGGCCTCGAGACAGAGGTTGTGGGTTGAAATCCTGGCGACACCGGTTGTGATTTTTATTTATGATTTCCCTTTGCGGCAACCACCCCTGGTCTCAACAGCGAGGCCCGGCTTGAAACGTCAATTACTCATCGACGGAAACAAATATGAGTACCCCCGAAGACGGAGTTATCTGCCTGTGCAGCGAGGGACCCTTGTGCACACGGCTGCCAGGGAAAAATGGATTAAAGCGCAAAAATTCAGTTCCTAGTCTCTAGAGACTTCGTCAGAGGTAAAAGGAGGTGAACGAAAAAAAAAACTACGGGTATAGGGTTCCCTTCACGCCTTAAATACGAATGGGGAATATGGTATTATAGCCAACATTTTTAGCGCTCATCTTCATAGTTGGAAGTTGATATGATTGGCATCACGTCAAAGAGTCTTTTTTTTTTTTTTTTACAAATTAGTTTCAACATCTGGTACAAAATTCAGTAGAAGGGTAACATCCCGAAGATGTGTCGGTACGAGCAATATGATTTCGTCATTTATGAATGAAATATCAACCCTTTTGTACTGTAGTTTTGGTTCTTTGGTTATGGAAGGCCCCGGTATCACTGCAAACGAATTAAAATCCATAATTGCTCACCACCTCTGCCAGTGGGATCATTCAAATTACTAACTCATCTCTCAAACAAAGGTAACTGTAGTCCCCATCAAGCAGTCTCAGCACACGCCAACAGACATAAGGCGAAACCGCACATATAGTGAACACAGCCAACTGTTCCCTGCCATACGATATCATCATTCATCGTAAACAATTTGAATATCAAAACGGATGAGACACACAGCTCTCGGTGTGCACAGAGCACCTAACTCAGTAGCTCCTGCAACAAGCCGGACTTGGAATATTAGGAAACTGCAACAAGGAACACTTTCATGCATAGCCTTCGATGGTTCCTGCCGCCTATCCACATATTGACCGGAAGTTCACGTCCTCCTGAAAATGATCGTCATATTTTTTTTTTTTTATGTAGCGCTTGTTGATTTTTGGACGTCGTTTTTTTACTACTGTACTGTACTGTACTGTACTGTACTGTACTGTACTGTACTGAGCGCAATAACCACAACTCCGACTCTCTCATCAACAGGGACTCAAATTTCTAAATGAAATGTATTTTCCTGAAAGAACTATAATCGGTTAATCAGTAAGGTCGGCTGACGTGACACTGGCTTTTTTTTATACTGGAAGATGAACTAACACTAGTTAATAGTATGGATATAGTATGTTTATATATAGTGTGGATGAGGATATGCTCATTTTTTAGGTTTCCTCAGTTTACTAAAGCCTAGTTGCTCATTAATAAATAAATACTTGTAGCTGCAATGTTACAAATGGTTTTATCTAACATCATCGAGTCGCACCATTTGAATGGGTGATGTGGCTGGTGATCGTTTTCTTTGTTGATACATTCTCCAACTTGCCAGGCAAGTATTCTGTATTTAATTTCAGGTGAATAATTAACACACGTTAATTTTCCGGTCTTAACATATGGAGGGTAAATCATGGATAAGTTGACAACAATAAGAAAAATATTAGAAGACCACAGAAATGTGGTTTAACAGAAGAATGGTGAGACTACCATAGACAGGGGAAAGGTGTAGCGTGAACAGTCAAAAAGGGGGAAAAGAAGATGTTATTACCAGCGCATAGGGGAAAAGGAGATGTTATTACCAGTGCACATGGGAAAAGGAGATGTTATTACCAGCGCATAGGGGAAAAGGAGATGTTATTACCAGTGCACATGGGAAAAGGAGATGTTATTACCAGTGCACATGGGAAAAGGAGATGTTATTACCAGCACACAAGGGAAAAGGAGATGCTATTACCAGCACACAAGGGAAAAGGAGATGCTATTACCAGTGCACATGGGAAAAGGAGATGTTATTACCAGTGCACATGGGAAAAGGAGATGTTATTACCAGCACACAAGGGAAAAGGAGATGCTATTACCAGCACACAAGGGAAAAGGAGATGTTATTACCAGTGCACATGGGAAAAGGAGATGCTATTACCAGCACACAAGGGAAAAGGAGATGTTATTACCAGCGCATAGGGGAAAAGGAGATGTTATTACCAGTGCACATGGGAAAAGGAGATGTTATTACCAGCGCATAGGGGAAAAGGAGATGTTATTACTAGTGCACATGGGAAAAGGAGATGTTATTACCAGTGCACATGGGAAAAGGAGATGTTATTACCAGCACACAAGGGAAAGGGAGATACTATTACCAGCGCACAAGGGAAAAGGAGATGCTATTACCAGTGCACATGGGAAAAGGAGATGTTATTACCAGTGCACATGGGAAAAGAAGATGTTATTACCAGCACACAAGGGAAAAGGAGATGCTATTACCAGCACACAAGGGAAAAGGAGATGTTATTACCAGTGCACATGGGAAAAGGAGATGCTATTACCAGCATCAAGGGAAAAGGAGATGCTATTACCAGTGCACATGGGAAAAGGAGATGTTATTACCAGTGCACATGGGAAAAGGAGATGTTATTACCAGCACACAAGGGAAAAGGAGATGCTATTACCAGCACACAAGGGAAAAGGAGATGCTATTACCAGTGCACATGGGAATGGAGATATTATTACCAGCGCATAGGGGAAAAGGAGATGTTATTACCAGAGCACAGGGGAAAAGATATGTTATTACCAGCGCACAAGGAAAATGTGATGTTATTACCAGCGCATGGGGGAAAAGGAGATGTTATTACCAGCGCACAAGGGAAAAGGTGATGTTATTACCAGCGCACGCACAAGGGTAAAGGAGATGTTATTACCAGCGCATAGGGGAAAAGGAGATGTTATTACCAGCGCACGCACAAGGGTAAAGGAGATGTTATTACCAGCACACAGGGGAAAAGGTGATGTTATTACCAGCGCACGCACAAGGGTAAAGGAGATGTTATTACCAGCGCACGCACAAGGGTAAAGGAGATGTTATTACCAGCTCACAAGGGTAAAGGAGATGTTATTACCAGCGCACGCACAAGGGTAAAGGAGATGTTATTACCAGCGCACGCACAAGGGTAAAGGAGATGTTATTACCAGCTCACAAGGGTAAAGGTGATGTTATTACCAGCGCACGCACAGGGGTAAAGGAGATGTTATTTTCAGCGCACGCACAAGGGTAAAGGAGATGTTATTACCAGCGCACGCACAAGGGTAAAGGAGATGTTATTACCAGCACACAGGGGAAAAGGTGATGTTATTACCAGCGCACGCACAAGGGTAAAGGAGATGTTATTACCAGCGCACGCACAAGGGTAAAGGAGATGTTATTACCAGCGCACGCACAAGGGTAAAGGAGATGTTATTACCAGCTCACAAGGGTAAAGGTGATGTTATTACCAGCGCACGCACAAGGGTAAAGGAGATGTTATTACCAGCTCACAAGGGTAAAGGAGATGTTATTACCAGCTCACAAGGGTAAAGGAGATGTTATTACCAGCGCACGCACAAGGGTAAAGGAGATGTTATTACCAGCGCACGCACAAGGGTAAAGGAGATGTTATTACCAGCGCACGCACAAGGGTAAAGGAGATGTTATTACCAGCTCACAAGGGTAAAGGAGATGTTATTACCAGCTCACAAGGGTAACAACAGTCAATGTTTGCCCATGTAACGAAAAGGAAGCACATGAAAGCTATTACGAAAACTACAGAAAAGATTAAGGAATAGAGAAATAAATAATTCAATGGTTTGGGTATCTGATCAGAAGGAAGCGCTACCGGCCTGCCACTCAAAGTGTTACATGCTATATCTAAAAATATTACAAAAGATGCGTCCAGTGAAAAGATTGAGAGCACCCAAATAAATCAAAGGTGACGACAACTCAACATGCGATGTACAGAAAGCATTACAGTTACTTCCCTTCTGTCACACGATCACTAGAACACAAGAAGACGACACTCTGTATCTTGTCGATTTATTGTTTAAAATATATGTTTATTTTACAATGTGGTTGTTGTCCGAGTATTGTGATGGGTGATACTTATTGTCAATAAGTTGATATTTCTTACATATAAACGAGATAACTATTTTAATATGTCCTCAACCATGCCTCATACTAAAACATGATTCCCAAGCTTGAGACACTCTCGGCTCCCTTTCACTGCTGATCATATACCGACGGGAAGGACTGGTTGGTCTCAAGGCAAGACGCCGACCTCGAGACAGAGAGCTTGTGGGTTCAAATCTCGGCTGCACCAGTTGGGATTTTTATTTACGATTTCTCTCTGCGGCAACCACCCCTGGTCTCAGCAGCGAGGCACGGCTTGAAACGTCAGTTACTCATGGACGGAAAAAATATGAGTACCTCCGAAGACGGAGTTATCTGACTGTGCGGCGAGGGACCTCTGTGCACACGGCTGCCAGGGAAAAACGAATTAAAGCGCAAAATCCACTTACTAGTCTCTAGGGACTTAGTCAGAGGTAAAAGCTGGCTAACGAAAAACAAAAATATACCGACGGCACGCTCCTCATAGGTACGGTCGCATAAGTCGGGTCAACTTTGAATTCCTTATACTTCTTCTTTCCTTCCTCATTTGCCTTTCAGCGTCGAGTGAAATATAATTTGCTCTTTATAATTTGATTTCCTGATAGGATGTATAAGATGTATCAACTCGTTTATGTACTAAACATTATTAAGCTTATGTGGATATTTTTCATGCTTTCTAACCACTGAAGAGACACACGACTATAATCTCGGCACGCTCTAACCGACGTTTGGCAACGCCCTGGAAGCCTGCACACTTTGGAAACCACAAGACTAGCGAGTACGCGTCATCGAACAAGGCGACCGAGTGACTTTCTTTGAAGTCTTCTAATTCTTAGTGCTGCCTTTGTTTGTCCAAGAACTTTTTCATTGTGTGCTTATTGTCTGTTCTTATTCACTTATTCTCTGTTCTTATTCACTTATTCTCTGTTCTTATTCACTTATTCTCTGTTCTTATTCACTTATTCTCTGTTCTTATTCACTTATTCTCTGTTCTTATTCACTTATTCTCTGTTCTTATTCACTTATTCTCTGTTCTTATTCACTTATTCTCTGTTCTATCCCACTTGTCGTGTCATTCATTTATATTTGTACGGGCAACAGCCATATTTTTCGATGTGAAACTCTTTTTGATTTTAACTGCCAAATGTTCTTTAACGTGCGCGAGTGCACACGCGATATCCTGTTTGTTGCCGTTATCCGAGAGAGATAGACATCGAATCTCACTATCCATGAGATAAAGGGAGGGTAACGGCATAAGGAAACCACGGATTAACTTTTCATTTTTTTTTTAAAATAGGAACCCGGGTTCTTCTTGTCCTGATGCCGTCGCCCTACCTCTAGACTTCTCAACCATTGGCAACATTGTCATCAGAAACCTGCCAACACCGTGGATCCCAGGACGTGCTACGGAGTTTGTGCACGTGGTAGTAAAAAAGTAAAGTGCCCCCGTCACGCCAAGTGGCATATAGGTAATATGGTGTTAGTGACCATAAATTGTACAGACCTTCGGCATATGATTTTTGGGGTAATGTGGTCGGTATTACGTCCGTGCCGCTTTACTTTCACAGGAAAAAAAATCTGGTACTCATTACAGGCTGGGTGAACCCGGAAGCCGTCGATTGGGATCGAACCCTACTTCTTGTCCTTTGTAGTCCAGGTCACTAACCACTGAGCTATCGCGGCTCCCAGTTTTTGCACGTGGGCTAGGACAATCCTCGGATTTTATCGATATTCTCGAGGGGGGAGGGGGAATTTAAGAGCACCCATGGATTTGTCCAGTGTGCGGAATGATGATCCTTACAACAAAACAAAACAAAGAAACAAACAAAATAGAATGCTTTATATTGTTTCTTTCAAATTAAAAATACAATTCAGCACCTGCCACTCATTGTTGTCCAGTCCATCACCAAGAAAAGTGCCATACATTTTAAAATTCAATTTTAATTTTTTTTTCCATTAATTTTTCATAATTTTGATTCCACGGGCTATGAGCTACAAAGTATTTGTATTAAAAATTGCACTTTTGCTATTGTCATAAATAATTTGGTTTGTATAGCCTATTGTCCATACATCGCATCTTTAAAACACTATTGATCATAAATTTATCTCACTGTAGACCTTTCAAAGTTTATTGCTTTTAGTATACCTAATTCTTTTTTACAATTTTATTAAAACATTCTATATCTCTAGCCAGGAGGGGGATATATGAACAATCTAATATTGAAAGGACATAAAATATTCACAGCTTAATACATTCCCCGACAAAAACAACTTTCTGATGCATTCGTGTTTGAAGTTTCATCCTATGAGTTTATCACGAATAAAATCAATTACACGTTTTAACAGGATGTGCGATTAAATGGTTTTTGCTGATCAAATGAAGAGACATAAGTAAAGCATAACAGTTGTTTTGTATGGAGGATATTCGTGCTAACGAGATTCTGTTGTGGTTTCCGAAACTCAGCGAGAAAATGAGAGCTTTGTTGTTTCTGTATCTTTTTCTCCAACACGAATCTTTTCTCAATTAAATTGGGATTCCAGATCTCGATAATGAAGTTCGATGTCTCATGTTCTAGTGTCCCCATTTTGAAACAACAGGAAACATAACAGCATGAGAGGACAACTGAACAGCAAAAGACCGAAAACTATATCTCACCATGTCGCTGGAAGGCATTAATCAAGGAAAGAAAAGAAAGATGAAGGAGAAGAAAAATCTTACCACACGGTTTTTTTTGTCTCATAAGGTGGTTGATGAGTGAAACGTTCTTCTCCTTAAATATACCTTCTACAGACAGTCTCGTAGAACATTGTTTGCTATCCCTAATGTCTCCAGTTACCGGCGCCTTTATTTGGCTTGAAGTAAAAGAGGACATTCATTTAGTTCAGAGAGTGTAGTTGTTGCGCCCTGGCGTGGCAGGAAGGCGAAGGTGGGTTCAGCAACACCGTGTCGGTCTGCAGATATCGTAGTTTCTCTCTCTCTCTCTCTCTCTCTATCTCTCTCTCTGCGATCGAAATATCGTAGTTTAAAATATAAACAGTAGGTATCTGACTGAGCAAGCACTAACCACCTCACCTTCAAATGTTGTGCATTATATGATGGAGCACTCTCGTCCCCTTTGAAATGTGGATTTATAGAAGAATAAGTAGAATTGGATGGAAAGAAAAGTAAACAAACGATGAAGTTTTAAAACAACTACAAATGAAAAGAGAACTACTAAATACAATTAGACAAGACACATGCAATTGTTGGGGCATGTTAAAAGACACAAGAGCCTACTTAAAGTAATATTGGAAGGGAAAATACAATGTAAAAGAGGCAGAGACAGACCAAGACTAACATGGACGAGTAACATCAAAAGATAGACAAGTCAACCTATGATAATCTGTACCATCAAAGCAAGAGACAGAACGGAATAGCGCTCCATGGTAGCCTACTTTCGATGCGGAGACGGCACTCAATAATGATGGAGCACTCTCGTCCGACATTACGATTTGTTACAGGGCATACTTTTCCTATAGGAACCTCATTGGTTGAGTGTTTAATGTTTACTTTACCTATAGGAACCTCATTGGTTGAGTGTTTAATGTTTACTTTACCTATAGGAACCTCATTGGTTGAGTGTTTCATGTTTTCACTTGCTTATCACAAGTATCCGGGTTCGATCCCCAGAAGTGACGGCGGTTTTATTTTTTTACCGACAAAACTCCGGGGTTCACCCAGCCTCTAGAAATGAGTACCAGAGATTTTTCTGGGAAGTAAAGGAGGCCTGACGTAATACCCACCCCATGAAACAAAAATGTGCCGTGGTCAATAAAAATATAGTCACTAACACCATATTTCCCATACGTGGCAGTATTATTTCCATAAGGCAGTGAGTGAACCTTTATTTTTTTGTACGGCTTTTTTTGCCCAAGAACCTATTCATTATGTCACACTTGCTATATATATATATAACAATATAATATATACTTGCTATAACCAACTGCGTGAGTATTGCGCACCGACTACGGTCAGAGAAGAAAAATACAAGTGGTAGCAAGGCGCTGTGCACCTGAGTACGGGTTCGGTCTTGCTTCGGTCCATATATTGTTTTTTTCCTCTTGATTATTTGTCATTTTTCCGAGTGCTGTAAACATACCTTTCCTCTGAATTGATTCGCTGATTATCGCCACGGAAGTTTCCCTATATTCATTTATTATTATTTGTCTCCAAGACAAAATATAAGTCACTATTACCTGCCACGCATATCGTAAAGGGCGTGATATATACCATGATATTTTGCATGAATTATATTTAATAACATTTGACATTATGCAGGAATTTAATATGACATGGTAGATGAAATTACATTGCATGACGCGTGCTATAACACTACGTTACAAATAAAGAGAAATAATAATAACATGCTACATAAAAAAAATAAAAAAGTAAAGTGCCCCCGTCACGCCAGGTGGCGTATAGGGGAAATATGGTGTTAGTGACCATACATTTTACAGACCTTCAGCACATGATTTTTGGGGGTAATGTGGTCGGTATTACACCCGTGCTGCTTTACTTTCCCAGAAAAAAATCCGGTACCCATTTTAGGCTGGGTGAACACGGAAGCCGTCGGTTGGGATCGAACCCTACCCTTTGTCCTTTGTAGTCCAGTTCTCTAACCACTAAGCTAACATGCTACATGCCAAACACAATTTACACGTGAAAACTGTTAACAAGAAAAGGAGACTCAAAGTCTCAGATAATTGCATTCAAGATATAACACACTCGACGAAGTAAGAATAAAAATATAAAATTGTTAGATTTGTGATTAAAGAACAGCTCCATAGTATCTCGTTACAAGTATAAACAGACAGGTGAAGACACTTCGTTACATTAAACGCAGAATTTATCGACATGGAATATTCTTCCATATCAATGTATCTGATATTTCCATGTGGTTACATTTAGTGTCTGTAGAATTGTTGTTTTCTTCAATTAACATCATTTTCATATTTTACACTATTCTCTTTTAAATCTGATATATCCTCTGGCATTTAGATTCTCTAAAAAGAAATATGTAGAAGTTGAAACTCGGTGACTCGATGAAACAGTTCATGATTTGAAGTCACGTGCCATTATTCAAAACAACGAAATCATTCTGGAGATAAAGCGTTAAATGTGCAGATATTGACAGGTAAAGAGTTAAATGTACAGATATTGACAGGTAAAGAGTTAAATGTGCAGATATTGACAGGTAAAGAGTTAAATGTGCAGATATTGACAGGTAAATAGTTAAATGTGCAGATATTGACAGGTAAAGAGTTAAATGTGCAGATATTGACAGGTAAAGAGTTAAATGTGCAGATATTGACAGGTAAAGAGTTAAATGTACAGATATTGACAGGTAAAGAGTTAAATGTGCAGATATTGACAGGTAAAGAGTTAAATGTGCAGATATTGACAGGTAAAGAGTTAAATGTACAGATATTGACAGGTAAAGAGTTAAATGTACAGATATTGACAGGTAAAGAGTGAAATGTGCAGATTTAGGGAGCCGCGATAGTTCAGTGGTTAGTGAACTGGACCACAAAGGACAAGGGGTAGGGTTCGATCCCAACCGACGGCTTCCGGGTTCACCCAGCCTTAAATGGGTACCGGATATTTTGGTGGCCTCGGTAGCCGAGTTGGGAAAAACACCCGACTGGACTACCGACGTTCGGACAACCCGTGTTCGATTCCCGCTGGGAGCAGTGTGAATTGTACTTGTGGTTTGAAAAAAAGCCGTTGGCAGAAATGGGTACCAGGGTATTACCTTGGGAAGGTGAGGAATGTTGCTTCGCATCTGATTTTCGATGCTTGAGGCGACACTATACAGAAATAGCCGAACATTTCTGGATAGGCGGCCGAGCACATATGGGTGGAAACTCGCGTGCTAAGACGCCGGTTCAAGTCTCGTACTTTATCTTTACCTTTACCTTTATGTGCAGATGTTGACAGGTAAAGAGAGAAATATGCATATGTTGACAGGTAAAGAGTCAAATGTGCAGATGTTGACAAGTAAAGAGTAAAATATGAAGATGGAGTCGCCAGTTGCTGGAAACTGCGGGATTTGCTGAAGAGGGGATCTGAGCACCTATGGACATGTTCGAAGTGCAATGATGATAACCTGAAAATAACTCAACGTGCAGATATTGATAAGTAAAGAGATAAATGTGCAGATATTGATAAGTAAAGAGATAAATGTGCAGATATTGATAAGTAAAGAGATAAATGTGCAGATATTGATAAGTAAAGAGATAAATGTGCATATATTGATAAGTAAAGAGATAAATGTGCATATATTGATAAGTAAAGAGATAAATGTGCAGATATTGATAAGTAAAGAGATAAATGTGCAGATATTGATAAGTAAAGAGATAAATGTGCAGATATTGATAAGTAAAGAGATAAATGTGCAGATATTGATAAGTAAAGAGATAAATGTGCAGATATTGATAAGTAAAGAGATAAATGTGCAGATATTGATAAGTAAAGAGATAAATGTGCAGATATTGATAAGTAAAGAGATAAATGTGCAGATATTGATAAGTAAAGAGATAAATGTGCAGATATTGATAAGTAAAGAGATAAATGTGCAGATATTGATAGGCAAGATATTGAAATGTGCACATTTTCGGAGTTAAGGAGTTAAATGTGCAGATTTTGGGAGTTAAGGAGTTAAATGTGCAGATTTTGGGAGTTTAGGAGTTAAATGTGAAGATTTTGTGAGTTTATGAGTTAAATGTGCAGATTTTGGGAGTTTAGGAGTTAAATGTGCAGATATTTCAGCCATGATGCGGCACAAATGTGTGGAATAAACTACTCTCCAGTCATTTAAGGTTGTTCCATTCACACGTCTAATGTGACGTCAATGTGGTAGAGCATCTAGTGTGCTCGTTTACTGATCATGAGAGTTCGAATTCAACCGGGGACTGTGAAATGTTATTTGTTCTAAACCATCACGGCTTCTGGGTTCACCAAGCCTCTAAAAATGTGTACCAGAGCTTTTTTCTCCTTGAATTGTAAGGCGACGTAGCGTGATGCTGATAACATTATCCTTAAAAATGCTACGGTGATCATGTAAAAAATATATGCGGTAACAATGTATCCGATAAATGCCGGAGACAAATAATAATAATAATCATCATCATCATCAAGTACCGTGTCTACTGGCGTAGGTGATCATGTCTCTCCCTAATTTTCGATCTCGGCAGCTATTTATCATTTCTGTTGTTGACCTTCTGCCAAGCCATTCTCTTAAGCTGTCTGTTATTTTTCTCTTAGCTTTTCTCTATCTCTTCGTCCCTCAATTTTTCCAGTTGTTACAATATATTCCAGTTGTTCTCTTCTCATTACATGGCCATAAAATGATGATTGTTTCTTCCTAATATTGGAGATTAGCTCTCTTTTTGCTTTGACCTCTCTCAGAACATCTTCATTACTCTTCCTAGCTGCCCATGGTACTCTCAACATTCTTCTGTAAAACCACATTCCTACAGACTCCAGTGATTTTCTTGTCGGTTGTCCTAGATAAATAATAATAAATGAATATTATTATAGAGGGAAACTTCCGAGGCGATAATTCAGGGAATCATAGGAGGAAGAGGTATGTACTACAGCACTCAGAAAAAAAAATGTTAGTTAGCTGAGTGGCAGTTTTACTAAGAGTTCGGGTTCTCGTGGCAAGGCGCGGTGCCATGGAGTACGGGTTCGATCCTGCTGCGGACCATAAATTGTTCTTTGTTTTTTTTCTGTTGTTTATTTGTCATTTTTTTTCTGAGTGCTGTAATACATACCTCTTCCTCCCCAAAATCGATAAATGCCGTCTGTAACGGTGATGCTCACATGCGGCTTGGGGAGCTAGTTCTCTATCCTATCTCACGTATGTGGCACTGGCAGCTGCTAAGCCGCGTGGCAGGATTCGAGTGATGTTGTCTGACTCTCGGTCCTCCGGGAGGCCAAATTGTTAGCTGGTGTTGTTTAGTAGCTGGTTAAGTTTACATTTTTCAGTTAACCAAATCATTTCTTTGTTCTTGTTTTTCTTTATAATTATCTTTGATGTAAGGAATAATTCGCACAATTGAATTTATAAAGAAAACATATAAAATGGTCTTGTAACGTGATGAGGCAGAAAGACCCAAAAACAACATAAATAACAATTTAAAACACCGCGAGAACACTATATACATGGGCCGACAGCAAAAAAAAAAAGCTGAATTATGGAATATTAGAAATACTAGGGAATATAACAGAGAGATAAGCCAACAGAAGAAAAAAACCAGCAAATTTTATTTTCTCTCGACGCTGAAAGGCAAATAAGGAAGGAAAGAAGAAGGAGGAGATACAAGGTTTAGATGTTTTAAACTTTTCTCTCTCTGTCTTTTTAATGTCAATAACAGCTTTTCTCAGGCATCTCGTCACTTACACTGCATGCAGTCTCCTTCTTTTCATTTTTGTGCGTCATAAATAACAATCGTTTTAAATATTGACAACATTGACATGTATAAGGATGGTTGGTTGGACCGAAGAGCTTCGACTTCACAGCCTGCTGTAGAGAACACAGCGCACATACGCCCACTTAACGTTCTCTTAAGGGTAGATGGCGAAAGTACTCATTGGCTGAACGCATGAAAAGAAGATAATAGTAGCGTGTATTCTGGAGACAAATAATAATAAATAAATATGATTATAGAGTGAAACTTCCGAGGCGATAATCAGCGAATCAATTCAGAGGAAGAGGTATATTTACAGCACTCTATGTGTCAATTTTTCCGAGTGCTGTAAACATACCTCTTCCTCTGAATTGATTTACCATGTATTCTGTAGGCTTTTACCATTTACCAAGCATTTACCATTTGCTATATAATTGCTATTTATATGTTTTCGTGTCTGAATAATGACGAAAGCTGGAATGCCTGTTTGATGTTTGTTGTTTAATGTTTCTTTATGATACTCTTTCATTAGATGTGAAGATAAGAAAGCAAAGGGAAATATATGATAAAAGAACAGTATACCAACAATAGGATTTATAAACAACTGAAGAGACAGAAGGTTAGGAAGACACATGATCGTCAACGTAAGCAGACACAGTATCTGAGGCTGATATTAACTAGATACAATTAAGTTTAGATGTAACAATGAAGAGAACTCCTTATCAAATATCAATGTCGCCTATAAATGAAGTCTTAAACTTGACCGTACCAGATGAAAGCATTTCCAAAGTGTGGAACAATGTTCCTACCTGCGGTTTTTTTTTACCTTTCACAACTCATTGAGCCAGGTAGCCATTCAATTTTCAGACAGAAAATTCAAAAGGAGAAATGCCAGCTAAGCCAGTTGATTGTGCGATGGTCATACCCATTTTCTATCCTTTTCTTCAACTCGGATCCTGTTTTGAATTCATGAGCTCAGTCCTACATTCTGAACTTTTTGAAGATGAATTGAAAAGGGAATAGTCTGACTGAGGCAAAAATACTGCCTCCATAATAATCGCACATGCACCGAAGCCAAAAGGAGATATTAGCATAGGCCTTCAAATCATTTGAATATCATAATAACAATCATATATTGATTACATTAGTACATTGAACATTAGCCGGTTATTTATAAGTTATATCGACATTTCTTAAATACTTTCTTTGATGGCTTGCATTGTGTTTTATTTATACAAAAGTTTTTGCACAAACCGACTTAGATTTTCTTTGGTAGATGTAATGTCAGTTTTAGCAACAGCAACAAAAGAATAAACAACGAGTACATATCATTACAAGTGTCATCGGAAGCTATAAGGTTTTACACGAATAAAAATTGATGATATTCAATGCAAAAAGATGATATTCAAAACTTTATAAGAAAATAACTGATGAAGCCTGGAAATTGGTAAATCGACGAGAAGAAAAGAGGAAGAACCTTTAGCAATTAACATAGTAGACACACCAATGGTTCCCAAGAAATCATTATCATTATCATCTAGCTTAATACAAATAATAATAAATAAATATTATTATATAGGGAACTTCCGAGGCGATATATATATTGTTACTTGTTTTTTTCTGTTGTTGTTTGTCTGTCATTATTTCCGAGTGCTAACACATACTTCTTTGTTCTATTATTCCATATTATCGCCTCGGAAGTTCCCTATATAATAATATTTATTTATTATTATTTGTATCCAGTATATAACCACTGGAAACTACTATTCGTGCTGTTTCGTCCTATAAATGTTTGTCTGCAACACAAGTATTCAGCCCTATTGGGAGATACTTGCATTAATAGGAAAGTACAGATATACAATTTATTTCCGATCTGTGATCGTAACCCTATGCTATAGTCATGAGAACGCCTTCGTGTAAGACACTGCTAACAATAGCCAATTTTTTAGTTGGCTGCATGGCAGTGTACCAAGCGTTCGGCTTCTCGTGGCAAGGCGCGGTGCCACTGAGTAGGGGTTCGATCGCGCTTCGGACCATATATTGTTCTTTGTTTTTTCTGTTGTTGTTTGTCTGTCATTATTTCCGAGTGCTAACACATACTTCTTCGTTCTATTATCATCTAGCTTAACCCTTTTGAGAGGCAGGGTTCGATCGCAATCGACAGCTTTCGGTTCACCCAGCCTTTAATGGGTACCGGATTTTTTTTCTGGGAAAGTAAAGCGGCACGGGCGGAATGCCGACCACATTACCCCAAAAATCATGTGCCGAAGGTCTGTAAAATTTATGGTCACTAATACCATATTCCCTATACGCCATTTGGCGTGACGGGGGTATTTTACTTTATTAACCCTTTTGAAAGTTCGTTCCTATAACAGCCGCTCTGAAGGTTTCCTCTGTCCTGTGAGAGATACCCAGCTACTACAGCCGTCAATGCCAGCTGATCTGCGATATCTTGCAGCCACTGTCACCTCCCTCTCGCTTGCCTCGAAACATTCTCTCCTTAACTGTCCTAGGGATGTTAGCAAGGATGATAATTCGAAAAATAGACTGAGAAAAAGAAGTGCATTTTGTAAACGTCTTAACAATGCTGAATGATAAAATACTGTAGTGTTCAGTATTGCCGTCCCTATTAATATGGAGCAATGTATTTTTTTTAACGTATGAAATTTAAAAAATATTGCATCGATTAGTACACATTATGACAACAGATGCGAAAGATAAATTGGTGTTGTTAAATATCAAGTCGGCGTAGAAAGGAATTAGCAGGATACATCATCTTACTGACTACTTAGCGGATTCCCAAAAGGTTTGTCGAAGGAAATGTGAATTTAAAAAAAACAGGAAACGAATTTTTTTTTAATCATCAGCTTTGTCTGACGAAGTCCCTAGAGACTAGGAACTGAGTTTTGTGTGGTAATCCGTTTTTCCCTGGTAACCGTGTGCAAAGGGGTCTCTCGCCGCACAGGCAGATAACTCCGTCTTCGGAGGTACTCATATTTTTTCCGTCCATAGGTAATTAACGTTTCAAGCCGGGCCTCGCTGCTGAGACCTGGGGTGGTTGCAGCAGTGCGTAGTCATAAATAAAAATCCCAACTGGTGCAGCCGGGATTTGAACCCGCAACCTCTCTTATGGAATGTTAAATTTGAGTGAGGTTTGTTGATTCCCTTTTGAGATATTGAGCTAATGCCGGAATCTCGACTGCGACCATCTACATGAACGCAAAATAGTTCCGATGACAAGTGACCAAGTCAAATGTAAAGCTTATTGACGAGGAAACATTGACCATTGGTTGGTTGTGTAATAGCAAGAGAAGAGACGATTATATCGTGACAGTTGGAGAAATCAAGGGAGGAAAAGAGAGAGATAGTATTAGAGATAAGAAATATACGACACTTTAAACAATTGAGATCATTGAGTTATTAAGTTATTTACTAGTCATCATCATTAGATTCCGAGCGTGGCCAGATTCCCTTCTCAGCAAGTCCCGCAGTGTCCAGCGACTGACAACTCCAGTTCTATGTTGGTTAATCAATTCAGGGGAAGAGGTATGTTTACAGCACTCGGAAAAAATGATAAATAATCAACAACAGAAAAAAATATGGACCAAGGCAGGATCGAACCCGTACTCAGTGGCACAGCGCCTTGCCACGAAAAGCCAAACGCTAGGGAACACTGCCACTCAGCTAACTAAAAAATTAGCTTCGTAGGCAAGGTCCTTTCGCGAAGGCTTTCCCATGACTATAGCATATGGCTTCGATCACAGCTCGGACATATTTTTCCTGTTAAGACAAGTACCTCCTTTTGGCTGTGTCCATCTTAGCTCCCATCTCTTTCATCCGAATGAGAGACGTGGACTCATTGCTGTCGAAGTCCTGTACCCTTCCCACATCTTGGAGAGCATTGATGATGTCCGCCCGATCCATTGGTTGACCGTCTTCAATGGCAGCGCAGCTAGCCAACCTATTATAATAATAAAAACAACTGAGCTTATAATCGGGCGTAGAGGTGTAGTAGAGTTTGAGAAATGACTGCTGACGACAGAAATCACGATACGTAATTATGGTGTCATTATAAACGTAACAGATGCACGCTAATGATTATAGAAACAAATAATGCAAGAAAGAAAGAAACTCAGCCATATCCAATGACTGATAGCGAATGTCGTGATAGTTTTCATGTTTCTTGAAACAAAAGGTACATTTCTGGGTAACGTGGTCAACATTACGTTAGTGCTACTTATCTTAAAGCACACAAATTTGGAACTAACTGAAGACCGGATCAAGACAAAAGTCATTGATTGGAATGAAACTCAAGCAGAGACGATTAATTAATCATTTTCTGAGAAGATTAATTAATCATTTTCAGAGAAGACTAATTGATCATTTTCAGAGAAGACTAATTGATCATTTTCAGAGTAGACTAATTGATCATTTTCAGAGAAGACTAATTGATCATTTTCAGAGAAGATTAATTAATCATTTTCAGAGAAGACTAATTGATCATTTTCAGAGAAGACTAATTGATCATTTTCAGAGAAGACTAATTGATCATTTTCAGAGTAGATTAATTGATCATTTTCAGAAAAGACTAATTGATCATTTTCAGAGAAGACTAATTGATCATTTTCAGAGAAGACTAATTGATCATTTTCAAAAAAGACTAATTGATCATTTTCAAAAAAGACTAATTGATCATTTTCAGAGAAGACTAATTAATCATTTACAGATTGTGATCTGACTGCTGCAGTCCTGATTTTCCAAAAGTTCAAAGTTATATTGTTACGGGGGGAGAGAGAGAGAGAGAGAGAGGGGGGCGGTGGGGAGAGTTTACAGTAATATTGTAAGAGAATAACATGTAACGTGCACTCCTATAAGGTATGATGACAGCTTTACAAAAAGGAACATAACAAAATAAGGATGTTTATGCCTATATGTGGACTTCCTCATAAAAGAAAACAAAGCATCACAAACAAACAAGGAAATAAAGATAAACTCTACTACATCTAGGGTGAGCCTAGATTTTACCTGTAAAAATATTTTTTTTAAATCACGGAAATCATGTGCCGAAGGTCTTTAAAAATTATGGTCACTAACACCAGCGACCTACGCGCCATTTGGTGTGACGGTGCTCTTTGCTTTTTTCTCTCTTTATCTCTCTCTCCCTCTCTCCTCGTCTCGCTATCTATCTTTCTCCCTCTCTCTCTCCATCTGCCTCTACCTCTCCCTCTATCTCTCTCTCTTCCCTATCTACTTCTTGTCCTCGCCCTCTCTCTATCTATCTCTCTCGCTATGTAACTCTTTCTCCCCCATCTCTCCGCTATTTCTATCTATCTCTTTTTAGTTGCGCGTGTCCAGAACTATAAAATCTTTTTTCAAAAAAATTCATGTTGCAAGAGTAATAACACATTTTAACTCACTTTAAATATTCATGCATTTTGAACGATAACACATTTTCACTCATTAAAGTTTCATGTACCTGAATAAAAACATAATCTCTCCAATGCTGTACTGTATCATGTATCCTCAACAATAGTACATTTTCTAACTCTACAGGTTTCTTTATACCAATGTCTTATCTATGTCCTGTCTCGCTTAAACAAACACTATAATAATAATATTATTATATGATTATATATAATTGTGGGGACTGGTTGGTCTCGAGACAGAGAGGTTGTGGGTTCAAATCCCGGCTACACCAGTTGGGATTTTTATTTCTGATTTCTCTCTGCGGCAACCACCCCTGGTCTCAGCAGCGAGGCCCGGCTTGAAACGTCAATTACTCATCGACGGAAAAAAATATGAGTACCTCCGAAGACGGAGTTATCTGCCTGTGCGGCGAGAGACCCTTGTCTACACGGCTGCCAGGGAAAAATGGATTAACACGCAAAATTCAGTTCCTAGTCTCTAGGGACTTCGTCAGAGGTAAAAGCTGGCGAACGAAAATAATATATAATATATAACCGCTCCACAATTTATCTAACTTCTCTGAAATTGTTGATAATCCTCTTCACTTTGCTGTTCCCAGCACGACAGTGAATTTTGCAGAGATAGACGCACGATGCAGTAAAACTTGTCAAGTCATTGGACAGCTATCACCACTATTGTCCAACAAGGAAAAAACTCTAGAGGCAAAACGGGCACTTTACAATACAATCTTCATCACAACGTTGTGCAACCAATGGCAGTCCTGGACCCTAGATGCAAGAACAAGAAGAAAAATAATCTCTACGGAGATGAAATGTGTTAGACGAATGACAAGAAACAATATGAGAGACCAAATCAGAAATTAAGAACTGAGAAAAAAAAAGCTAGGAATAATCCCCGCTATAGAATATATAAAGAAACAACAGATAAAATTGTTTGGTCACGTGACAAGACAGAGTTATCAAAACACAACACAACGAGTAAACGTTGTGAGAGCTCCAGGCCAAAGGGATGACAACGAAAAAGATGGGCTGACAGAATATTAGAAAAACAAGGAAACAACAGCAGCAGAGGCGAACAGAAGAGCAAACACCGCAAATTATATCTCCCCTCGACGCTGAAAGTGCAGATGAAGAAGGAACGAAGAAGAAGAAATATTTAATATTCAATCTCTCCAAATTTAGTGCTTGAAACTAATTTAATTGCACTGCATCTTTAACTTCTAGTGTTTCATACTCGTTGAATCATGTTGCATGTCTACATTCTTATGCTCCATATGCATTGAATCACATTGAATCTTTATATTCTAGCGGTTTATTCTCACGGAATCACATTGAATCTTTATATTCTAGCGGTTTATTCTCACGGAATCACATTGAATCTTTATATTCTAGCGGTTTATTCTCACGGAATCACATTGAATCTTTATATTCTAGCGGTTTATTCTCACGGAATCACATTGAATCTTTATATTCTAGCGGTTTATTCTCACGGAATCACATTGAATCTTTATATTCTAGCGGTTTATTCTCACGGAATCACATTGAATCTTTATATTCTAGCGGTTTATTCTCACGGAATCACATTGAATCTTTATATTCTAGCGGTTTGCTCTCACGGAATCACATTGTATATAATAATTTTACAGCGGTTAATGTGAGCTAAGTAAAATATTCATCATCAAGTACAAGCCTTCTGGTATATGTGACATATGTTACAACTTACTATTTGTACAGCTCTTCTGTTGTTGATTACATACGAAGCCACTAATTTAAAATGCCTTGAAGTTATTCTTTCTGTCTTTCTGCCTCTTCTTCTCTCAATTTTTCCTCTTGTCACCATGAACTTTAGTTTGTCCCTTCTTGTACTTGATTCTGGATCCTTCCCACGCCGTCAGACGTCACATAAGGCTTGTAGAGTTTATTGCTACCCATCTCTATTCTGAGCCAGACGTTCGATCGTATCAAATGAGTCTGTGCCTGCCAACTTTGCTTCTCTTATAAATTTTCATTTTAGTGTCTCTTTTGGCCTTCCTCTTTTCCTGTATCCTCTTGTTTCCTATTGTAGAATCTGTTTTGGAATTCTCTTATTCTCTCTTCTCAGCACATGTCTGACATATATCCATCGTCTTCCCTTAATTGTAGATGAGATCTTTTTTATCCTTATCACATGGTCACAAAAATAATAGCTGTTACGTTCTCTTGTTGCAGACTAGTTTTCTTTTAACTGTGGACTCGATTAGAGCAACCTCGTTACTCTTCATTGCTATCTAGGTATTCATTCTCAACATTCTTTTATAAAACCACATTGCTTCCACGATTTCTTTTTCTGTTCTCCGATTGTCCATAGTTCACTTCCCTACATTAAAACTAGTTCCACATAACATTGGAGAAATCCTGTTTGTCTTATTCTCTTTTCCAAAATCGATTGCACAATATCTTTCGCATTCTTTAGAACTCAGCTAACGTGAGGGACGGGTACCATCAACTATCAAGGAGGGATCAAGTCATCATACTTCGCCTACGCACTGGCCACAATAGAATGAGAAATCACATGTTCACCAAATTCAAAATATTTACAACTAGCCTATACCACTGTACACTGGACAATATGACTACAAAACATGTTTTACAGTATTGCCCCCAGTACACAGACCTGAGAAGAGCAATGTGATCCACACCCACCTCCCTGGATGGGAAACTATATGGGGCAATCGAATCACTTAAACAGGCAGCTGACTTCATGAGAGAGTCTGGAATCCTACTCTGATTGAGTCTTGATCGCAGAGAGAGAGAGAGAGAGAGAGAGAGAGAGAGAGAGAACGCAGCCGTTTATTGAGTTATTCTGTATTTCACTTCAGTTGTACATCTACTATTCGACGTCAACTAGTTTCCATGTATTTTAAATTCACTGACCTAATTTAGTACTGTCTTGTTTGCTTTAATTGTGCATTTAGTTCATATCTTTTTCTTAGTTGCATCCATTATTTCTGTCTATATGCTGTTGAGACTAAACCCTTTATTTTTACTTTCCATCACTATAATCTATATATTATGTAACCCACTCTAATCGATTAAGACGACGTCATCAGCTTAAGTAATGTTATTTATACTGTGACCACTGACTGAACTTCTAAGTATGTCCATTACGAATCTTCGTATAGTCTCACTATACATATTAAATAGAATCCGGTGAGATATTACGTCACCCATTAAGCATAGACAGACGATCATTTCCGATATGTATTGCCACTTTCAAACATGTTTCCATTATGTGACCAAACTTAACGGCTATGTGGCATTGCCTTTCATAATTGCTTTTACGGGGAGCACACGCCAGAAGCAAAGAGATGTGACTGAATTTCTTACATCTGTGCATTGTAAACATACCGTGATTTATACTCGTTAGAGATATGCCGTGATCTATACTCGTTAGAGATTTGCCGTGATTTATACTCGTTAGAGATATGCCGTGATCTATACTCGTTAGAGATTTGCTGTGATTTATACTCGTCAGAGATTTGCCGTGATATATACTCGTCAGAGATATGCCGTGATTTATACTCGTCAGAAATATGCCGTGATTTATACTCGTTAGAGTTATGCCGTGATTTATACTCGTTAGAGATATGCCGTGATCTATACTCGTTAGAGATATGCTGTGATTTATACTCGTTAGAGATATATCGGGATTTATACTCGTCAGGGATATGCCGTGATTTATGCTCGTCAAAGATATGTGTATGAAGAGGTAACTGCCAGTGCGAAGACTGTTAGAAAGTGGGAAATCAGCCTAAAATAGGATAAACATCTGCGACTGATGATGTAAACATCTTTTTAAAAAAAATGTTAATGTATTGATTTCTTTTTTAAAGAAATGTAGTGGAAAATGTGTTAATTAAAAGGAAAAAAAGTGGGAAAACAAGTCTGCTAAAATAAGAATTGGTTCTGAAAAAGTTAATAGGGAAAGATCAATAACTAGGACCAAAATAGGAGTAGCGACTGTTGTTGGTGGGAGTACACCGGAATATGTGCCAGATCTTTTGTATAGAGTTGTTGTCTGGTACTTGGCAAGTCAAACTTGGAGCGAGGAACGAGTGGCTTAGGTGGGTTAAGTTGCTCGTTGGTAGAGTTGGTGGGTGTTTATTTCCTTGAAGATTAATGGCATTTGCCTCATCCACGTGAGTTTGGAGTTTGAAAGGGTGGGGGGGGGGGTGTGTGGAGAGTTTAATAAATCCGGACCAACGTTCTCGATGATTTGAAAGTGTTCCCCCCCAAAAATAAAAATATATATATATATATACTTCATTAAAGCTAATTGGGAGCCGCGATAGCTCAGTGGTTAGTCTACTGGACTATACAGGAAAAGACGTCGGGTTCAATCCTAATCGACAGCTTTCGGTTTCAACCAGCCTTAAATGGGTATCGGGGGTTTTTTTTTCTGGGAAAGTAAAGCGGCACGGGCGTAATACCGACCACATTACTCCAAAAATCATGTGCCGAAGGTCTGTAAAAATTATGGTCACTAACACCATATTCCCTATACCCCACTTGGTGTGACGGAGCTCTTCTTTACTTCTTTTTTTTAAATTAACGCTGTTTTTTTTAAATTAACGCGGTTTTTTTTTAATTAACGCTACTGTTTTTTTTTTTTTTTATTAACGCTAAATGTGTACTACATCGGTTTTCTCAGTATTTCATTTATATTCTGACAAGTCTTAATTAAGAACATATATGCTAATGTAGAAGTTTGATTTCGATAACAGTAGTTCAATCCAAATTGTAAGGCAGTTCATCATCATCATTAGTGATATAACCATGCAGTCACTGTAGCACTTTTGACGAGGTCGTCCTAATACTGCCGCACTCTCCAATATTAAGAGCTACTTTCTATGACGTTGCCAGTAGAAGCAACGTGATTCATAGCCATCGACTTGCTACCACTCGAACTAAACGTTAGGGATGACACCAACAATGTAACGTGAAATCCAACTCCATCAATGTTTCTGTGTACACCGAACTCCATCAATGATTTTATGTACACCGAATCCCATCAATGTTTTTGTGTACACAGAACTCCACCAGTGTTTGTGTGTACACCGAACTCCGCCAGTGTTTGTGTGTACACCGAACTCCACCAGTGTTTGTGTGTACCCCGAACTCCACCAGTGTTTGTGTGTACACCGAACTCCACCAGTGTTTGTGTGTACCCCGAACTCCACCAGTGTTTGTGTGTACCCCGAACTCCACCAGTGTTTGTGTGTACACCGAACTCCACCAGTGTTTGTGTGTACACCGAACTCCACCAATGTTTGTGTGTACACCGAACTCCGCCAGTGTTTGTGTGTACCCCGAACTCCACCAGTGTTTGTGTGTACACCGAACTCCACCAATGTTTGTGTGTACACCGAACTCCACCAATGTTTGTGTGTACACCGAACTCCACCAATGTTTGTGTGTACACCGAACTCCACCAATGTTTGTGTGTACACCGAACTCCACCAGTGTTTGTGTGTACACCGAACTCCACCAATGTTTGTGTGTACCCCGAACTCCACCAGTGTTTGTGTGTACACCGAACTCCGCCAGTGTTTGTGTGTACCCCGAACTCCACCAGTGTTTGTGTGTACACCGAACTCCGCCAGTGTTTGTGTGTACACTGAACTCCACCAATGTTTGTGTGTACACCGAACTCCACCAGTGTTTGTGTGTACACCGAACTCCACCAATGTTTGTGTGTACACCGAACTCCACCAATGTTTGTGTGTACACCGAACTCCACCAATGTTTGTGTGTACACCGAACTCCACCAGTGTTTGTGTGTACACCGAACTCCACCAGTGTTTGTGTGCACACCGAACTCCACCAATGTTTGTGTGTACACCGAACTCCGCCAGTGTTTGTGTGTACACCG
This sequence comes from Megaustenia siamemsis, assembly GCA_032433765.1. Lineage (NCBI taxonomy): Eukaryota > Metazoa > Mollusca > Gastropoda > Stylommatophora > Ariophantidae > Megaustenia > Megaustenia siamemsis. The sequence goes on along the minus strand of JAVIAB010000160.1, from coordinate 32,768,657 downwards.
AACTCCACCAATGTTTGTGTGTACACCGAACTCCACCAATGTTTGTGTGTACACCGAACTCCACCAGTGTTTGTGTGTACACCGAACTCCACCAGTGTTTGTGTGTACACCGAACTCCACCAATGTTTGTGTGTACACCGAACTCCACAAATGTTTGTGTGTACACCGAACTCCACCAATGTTTGTGTGTACACCGAACTCCGCCAGTGTTTGTGTGTACACCGAACTCCACCAATGTTTGTGTGTACACCGAACTCCACCAATGTTTGTGTGTACACCGAACTCCACCAGTGTTTGTGTGTACACCGAACTCCACCAGTGTTTGTGTGTACACCGAACTCCACCAATGTTTGTGTGTACACCGAACTCCACCAATGTTTGTGTGTACACCGAACTCCACCAATGTTTGTGTGTACACCGAACTCCACCAATGTTTGTGTGTACACCGAACTCCACCAATGTTTGTGTGTACACCGAACTCCACCAATGTTTGTGTGTACACCGAACTCCACCAGTGTTTGTGTGTACACCGAACTCCACCAGTGTTTCTGTGTACACCGAACTCCACCAGTGTTTGTGTGTACACCGAACTCCGCCAGTGTTTGTGTGTACACCGAACTCCACCAGTGTTTGTGTGTACACCGAACTCCACCAGTGTTTGTGTGTACACCGAACTCCACCAATGTTTGTGTGTACACCGAACTCCACCAGTGTTTGTGTGTACACCGAACTCCACCAATGTTTGTGTGTACACCGAACTCCACCAATGTTTGTGTGTACACCGAACTCCACCAGTGTTTGTGTGTACCCCGAACTCCACCAGTGTTTGTGTGTACACCGAACTCCACCAGTGTTTGTGTGTACACCGAACTCCACCAGTGTTTGTGTGTACACCGAACTCCACCAGTGTTTGTGTGTACACCGAACTCCACCAGTGTTTGTGTGTACACCGAACTCCACCAGTGTTTGTGTGTACCCCGAACTCCACCAGTGTTTGTGTGTACACCGAACTCCACCAGTGTTTGTGTGTACACCGAACTCCACCAGTGTTTGTGTGTACACCGAACTCCACCAGTGTTTGTGTGTACACCGAACTCCACCAGTGTTTGTGTGTACACCGAACTCCACCAGTGTTTGTGTGTACACCGAACTCCACCAGTGTTTGTGTGTACACCGAACTCCGCCAGTGTTTGTGTGTACACCGAACTCCGCCAGTGTTTGTGTGTACACCGAACTCCGCCAGTGTTTGTGTGTACACCGAACTCCACCAGTGTTTGTGTGTACACCGAACTCCACCAATGTTTGTGTGTACACCGAACTCCACCAATGTTTGTGTGTACACCGAACTCCACCAATGTTTGTGTGTACACCGAACTCCACCAATGTTTGTGTGTACACCGAACTCCATCAATGTTTGTGTGTACACCGAACTCCACCAATGTTTGTGTGTACACCGAACTCCACCAATGTTTGTGTGTACACCGAACTCCACCAGTGTTTGTGTGTACACCGAACTCCACCAGTGTTTGTGTGTACACCGAACTCCATCAATGTTTGTGTGTACACCGAACTCCATCAATGTTTGTGTGCACACCGAACTCCACCAGTGTTTGTGTGTACACCGAACTCCATCAATGTTTGTGTGTACACCGAACTCCATCAATGTTTGTGTGTACACCGAACTCCACCAATGTTTGTGTGTACCCCGAACTCCACCAATGTTTGTGTGTACACCGAACTCCACCAATGTTTGTGTGTACACCGAACTCCACCAATGTTTGTGTGTACACCGAACTCCATCAATGTTTGTGTATACACCGAGCTCCACCAATGTTTGTGTGTACACCGAACTCCATCAATGTTTCTGTGTACACCGAACTCCATCAATGATTTTATGTACACCGAATCCCATCAATGTTTTTGTGTACACAGAACTCCACCAGTGTTTGTGTGTACACCGAACTCCGCCAGTGTTTGTGTGTACACCGAACTCCACCAGTGTTTGTGTGTACCCCGAACTCCACCAGTGTTTGTGTGTACACCGAACTCCACCAGTGTTTGTGTGTACCCCGAACTCCACCAGTGTTTGTGTGTACCCCGAACTCCACCAGTGTTTGTGTGTACACCGAACTCCACCAGTGTTTGTGTGTACACCGAACTCCACCAATGTTTGTGTGTACACCGAACTCCGCCAGTGTTTGTGTGTACCCCGAACTCCACCAGTGTTTGTGTGTACACCGAACTCCACCAATGTTTGTGTGTACACCGAACTCCACCAATGTTTGTGTGTACACCGAACTCCACCAATGTTTGTGTGTACACCGAACTCCACCAATGTTTGTGTGTACACCGAACTCCACCAGTGTTTGTGTGTACACCGAACTCCACCAATGTTTGTGTGTACCCCGAACTCCACCAGTGTTTGTGTGTACACCGAACTCCGCCAGTGTTTGTGTGTACCCCGAACTCCACCAGTGTTTGTGTGTACACCGAACTCCGCCAGTGTTTGTGTGTACACTGAACTCCACCAATGTTTGTGTGTACACCGAACTCCACCAGTGTTTGTGTGTACACCGAACTCCACCAATGTTTGTGTGTACACCGAACTCCACCAATGTTTGTGTGTACACCGAACTCCACCAATGTTTGTGTGTACACCGAACTCCACCAGTGTTTGTGTGTACACCGAACTCCACCAGTGTTTGTGTGCACACCGAACTCCACCAATGTTTGTGTGTACACCGAACTCCGCCAGTGTTTGTGTGTACACCGAACTCCACCAATGTTTGTGTGTACACCGAACTCCACCAATGTTTGTGTGTACACCGAACTCCACCAGTGTTTGTGTGTACACCGAACTCCACCAGTGTTTGTGTGTACACCGAACTCCACCAATGTTTGTGTGTACACCGAACTCCACAAATGTTTGTGTGTACACCGAACTCCACCAATGTTTGTGTGTACACCGAACTCCGCCAGTGTTTGTGTGTACACCGAACTCCACCAATGTTTGTGTGTACACCGAACTCCACCAATGTTTGTGTGTACACCGAACTCCACCAGTGTTTGTGTGTACACCGAACTCCACCAGTGTTTGTGTGTACACCGAACTCCACCAATGTTTGTGTGTACACCGAACTCCACCAATGTTTGTGTGTACACCGAACTCCACCAATGTTTGTGTGTACACCGAACTCCACCAATGTTTGTGTGTACACCGAACTCCACCAATGTTTGTGTGTACACCGAACTCCACCAATGTTTGTGTGTACACCGAACTCCACCAGTGTTTGTGTGTACACCGAACTCCACCAGTGTTTCTGTGTACACCGAACTCCACCAGTGTTTGTGTGTACACCGAACTCCGCCAGTGTTTGTGTGTACACCGAACTCCACCAGTGTTTGTGTGTACACCGAACTCCACCAGTGTTTGTGTGTACACCGAACTCCACCAATGTTTGTGTGTACACCGAACTCCACCAGTGTTTGTGTGTACACCGAACTCCACCAATGTTTGTGTGTACACCGAACTCCACCAATGTTTGTGTGTACACCGAACTCCACCAGTGTTTGTGTGTACCCCGAACTCCACCAGTGTTTGTGTGTACACCGAACTCCACCAGTGTTTGTGTGTACACCGAACTCCACCAGTGTTTGTGTGTACACCGAACTCCACCAGTGTTTGTGTGTACACCGAACTCCACCAGTGTTTGTGTGTACACCGAACTCCACCAGTGTTTGTGTGTACCCCGAACTCCACCAGTGTTTGTGTGTACACCGAACTCCACCAGTGTTTGTGTGTACACCGAACTCCACCAGTGTTTGTGTGTACACCGAACTCCACCAGTGTTTGTGTGTACACCGAACTCCACCAGTGTTTGTGTGTACACCGAACTCCACCAGTGTTTGTGTGTACACCGAACTCCACCAGTGTTTGTGTGTACACCGAACTCCGCCAGTGTTTGTGTGTACACCGAACTCCGCCAGTGTTTGTGTGTACACCGAACTCCGCCAGTGTTTGTGTGTACACCGAACTCCACCAGTGTTTGTGTGTACACCGAACTCCACCAATGTTTGTGTGTACACCGAACTCCACCAATGTTTGTGTGTACACCGAACTCCACCAATGTTTGTGTGTACACCGAACTCCACCAATGTTTGTGTGTACACCGAACTCCATCAATGTTTGTGTGTACACCGAACTCCACCAATGTTTGTGTGTACACCGAACTCCACCAATGTTTGTGTGTACACCGAACTCCACCAGTGTTTGTGTGTACACCGAACTCCACCAGTGTTTGTGTGTACACCGAACTCCATCAATGTTTGTGTGTACACCGAACTCCATCAATGTTTGTGTGCACACCGAACTCCACCAGTGTTTGTGTGTACACCGAACTCCATCAATGTTTGTGTGTACACCGAACTCCATCAATGTTTGTGTGTACACCGAACTCCACCAATGTTTGTGTGTACCCCGAACTCCACCAATGTTTGTGTGTACACCGAACTCCACCAATGTTTGTGTGTACACCGAACTCCACCAATGTTTGTGTGTACACCGAACTCCATCAATGTTTGTGTATACACCGAGCTCCACCAATGTTTGTGTGTACACCGAACTCCACCAATGTTTGTGTGTACACCGAACTCCACCAATGTTTGTGTGTACACCGAACTCCACCAATGTTTGTGTGTACACCGAACTCCACCAGTGTTTGTGTGTACACCGAACTCCGCCAGTGTTTGTGTGTACACCAAAATGGTGAATCCTCAGCACAGAAGTAAGAATAGCTGCTACTGTATTGTTCTTCTTGATCTCATTCTCCACCCCCTCTCTCTCTCTCTCTCTCTCTCTCTCTCTCTCTCTCTCTCTCTCACTATCTTTTTCCTTCTTTCTCCCCTCCCCTTTTTTCTCTCTCTATCACTTTCTTCCTCTTACTTTTTCTCTAATTTTCTCTTTTTTTTCCCATTTGTCTTTCCCCTCCTTTCTCTCACCTTCTCTTTCTCCCTTATACTGTTTCTTCCTCCCTTTCCTCCTCTCTCCCTCGTTCTCTCTGCCCCACTATCTCTTTCTCTCTCAATCTTTCTTTTTTCTCTGTCACTCTCTCTTTCTTATTCTTCTTTATTTATCCCTTTCTTCCCCCTTTCTTTTCTGAAGTCATCGAATGAGCACAAACAATCAACAAACCTTCTTGCATTAAGTGCCTCCTCATATAGCTTCCAGATGACCGTAGATTGGTGAGTCAATCACCTCTGGTGGTTTCCACTTTCAAGATTTGACTGACACCTAATTTGCAGAATCCGCCCACCTTATAGAGAGCGCATGCCCAGCGAGACAATTTTTTTTTTTCAAATCATTGCTAAGCCTAGAGTGACAGGGGCTCTCAAATCGTTGAAATAGGTCGAAGGTCTGGCTACTGAAACCAGATTATAAACGCCAATAAAGGCCAGTAGATGTGCTTTATAAACTACTGCATAGTTCGCTATCAGTACCAATCACCACCGTAAAGTGCCATGTCTGCTGATGTAAGTGATCTGTCTATCTTTTCATCTGTTTATTAATTATCGTTGTAGCTTCCCACGAAGCCATTCTCATAAACTTTTGTATATTTTTTCTCTGTTTTCTTCTGTCTCTTTTTCCCTATAATTTCGCCTGTCAGTTGTCACGATGTATTCCAATAGCTTCCCGTGGCAACAAAACGACGATTGTTTCCATTGATAAAAAGTAATTACATAATTACCTCTCATTCTTTGCAATGCAACCTGTACCTGAGTTGACTCGTCTCTGTCGTATATCTACCATGCAAAGCTAACATTGTTTCCAGGTATTTAAATTCATTTCCTGATCTAATACTGGCCCCATTTACTTTAATTGTGCATTTAGGAGATGTCGATTTCTTCGTTGCAGTAATTACTTCTGTCTTCTTATTGGTGAGGTGACAGCCTTTATTTTTCAAATTCCCTTCACTGTAATGCTAATCATTGTTTGTAGCTCATGTTAGCTCTCAGCGGTTAAGACAGTGCCATCTGTATACTTCAGACTAAGACTTCCGACTGTTATTGCAGATATATCCTTTATGGATCTTCATTTATTCTCGCTATAATATATATGTTTATTACATGAACCTGGTGATTGTGAGGAATGGCATAAGGAAATTGTTGCACGAGCTACTGAGTTAGGTGCTCTGTGCACACCGTGAGCTGTGTGTTTCATCCGTTTTGATCATGTTTCGATATTCCAATTGTTTACGATGAATGATGATATCGTATGGACAGGGAACAGTTGGCTGTGTTCGCTTTCTGTGCGGTTTCGCCTTATGTCTGTTGGCGTGTGTTGACACTGGTATGATGGGGACTACATCTACCTTTTTTTGTTTGGGAGATGAGATAGTAATTCGGATGATTCCACTGGCACGGGCGGTTGAGCAATTATGGGTTTTAATTGGTTTGCAGTGATACCGGGGCCTTCCATAACCAAAGAACCAAAGAAGGCTATGAAAAGAAATATGCTAGCCAAACAACATTCATGCACTGTAATGAGAATTAAAAATATTAAAACACCTGACAAATACAAATCTCGAGAAATGAGGCACATTTTTAAAAAAGTAAAACTATCCTCTCTGATGGAATAATAGCGATATAATAATATCTGAACTGTTTTCGTGATATATACGCCATGTACTCGTATTTCTAGGTTTCCTCCTTCATCTCTTCTTTCTCTCCTTCGTTAATTACCTAACAGAATGGTGAGAAAAGCAAAAGTCCCTAAAGCAGTTAGTGTGTGATTTCATTAATCCAATTTCTATAAGGCCTGCCTTTTCCTCTGTCCTTGTCACGTTTGTGCGATAGTAAAGTTTGTAGGTGGATGTTGCTGGATTGTTGCTGTGTAATGTGGCTACGCCATTTAAGTTGTGTTATTTCTTTCAATATATAATTTATAATTGGTTTTACACTCATCCTACTTTTCCCAGTACAAGGAAAAACACAAGAGACTCAGAAATGCAGTTAATAGAGAGGGTTTAAGCTGTTGGTTTACAAATAAAACAAAATCTACAAGAGCTAGCAGTGAATCGGGAGCCGCGATAGCTCAGTGGTTAGTGAACTGGGCTACAAAGGACAAGAGGTAGGGTTCGATCCCAACCGACAGCTTCCGGTTCAACCAGCATTTAATGGGTACCGGATTTGTTTCTGGGAAAGTAAAGCGGCACGGGCGTAATACCGACCACATTACCCCAAATATCGTGTGGCGAGGGTCTGTAAAATTTATGGTCACTAACACCATATGAAAATCACTGGAGTCTGTAGAAATGAGGTTTTACAGAAGAATGTTGAGTGTACCATGGACAGCTAAAAAGAGTAATGAAGATGTTCTGAGAGAGGTAAAAGCAAAAAGAGAGCTAATTTCCAATATTAGGAAGAAACAATCATCATTTTTTGGCCATGTAATGAGTAGAGAACAACTGGAATATATTGTAACAACTGAAAAAATTGAGGGACGAATGGATAGAGGGAAGCAAAGAGAAAAAAAAAATAGACAGCTTAAAAGAATGGCTTGGCAGAAGGTCAACAACAGAAATGATAAATAGTAAGTAAGGAGCCCCGTCACGCCAAGAGGCGTATAGGGATTATGGTGTTAGTGACCATAATTGTTACAGACCTTCGGCACATTATTTTTGGGGTAATGTGGTCGGTATTATGCTCGTACCGTTTTACTTTCCCAGAAAAAATCCGGTACCCATTTAAGGCTGGGTTAACCCGGAAGCCGTCGATCCCGATCTAACTCGACTTTTAGTCCTTTGTAGTCCAGTTCACTAACCACTGAGCTATCGCGGCTGCCCGTGCGTTAGTAATGTGATAAAAATGTAATGAAAATGTAATCATTAAATATGTATGAAAGCATACACACAACAAAATAAAGAAATTCGCCACAGCTAGAGATAAACCAGCTACCATTTGGTCCTTAGAACAAGTGCTCAAACTATTTTGCTACCGCTATTTAATTATTTGATAAAATCACAGGGTAACTATGTATGCCAGGATTGTTCCGGAAATGGCAGAAATATAAAGGCGCTAACCCCGGTGTTAGTTTACAAGTTGCTTAGAGCTTAATATTTGGTGAACGGTGAAATTGTTGAGCAGTCGGTGCGTCTCATTGTATTGAGTTGAGTAGACGGTGCGTCTCATTGTGTTGAGTTGAGCAGTCGGTGCGTCTCATTGTATTGAGTTGAGTAGTCGGTGCGTCTCTTGTATTGAGTTGAGTAGTCGGTGCGTCTCATTGTATTGAGTTGAGTAGTCGGTGCGTCTCATTGTATTGAGTTGAGTAGTCGGTGCGTCTCAATGTATTGAGTTGAGCAGTCGATGCCTCTCATTGTATTGAGTTGAGCAGTCGGTGCGTCTCATTGTATTGAGTTAAGCAGTCGGTACGTCTCATTGTATTGAGTTGAGTAGTCGGTGCGTCTCATTGTATCGAGTTACGCCTTTGTTAACGGATTAGTTTTCGTCATAGTACGGGCGGCCATGCACTCAAGAGTATTTAAGAGCGAGACCCAGAAATAGTCATCCCTTTCAGATTGCCGTCACCACCGTGTGGACATCACTCACTGTACCATATTGTTGCAGTAGAAGGAACATCTCTACAATTCTTTAAGAGGTTAAGGCAAAGAAATTCCAATGAGTGCATACAAATGCGAAGCTGCAGTAAAGCTAAATGTGAGGGAGAATTGAAAAAAAAAAAGCAAAATGATATGATAAAACCTTTATGTAATTGTTAGACGAAACAAATTTGAACGACGTTTCGGCCCAATAGGCCTTAAGCAGGAAGAAATAACCAACACACATCCACAAATATATAAATAAATATAACTGATTCTTCATAGCCAACAAGTAATGAAGCATCCAAAACAAAATAATCGAAGCAGGTTTGTTCCTACAATTCTTTACTCCCCTTCTGTGCCCCGGCAGCGCACGGGCAGTCCGCATATTCTATCCCTTGAATATTAAGAAATTTTACTTCGTTTTGCACTCGACTTTTGTTTTACCAAGGTGTAAAAAAAGTAAAGTACCCCCATCACGCCGTGGCGTATAGGGAATATGATGTTAGTGACCATACATTTTACAGACCCTCGGCACATGATTTTTGGGGTAATGTGGTCGGTATTACGCCCGTGCCGCTTTACTTTCCCAGAAAAAAATTCGGTACCCATTAAAGGCTGGCAGAATCGGAAGCCGTCGGTTGGGACCGAACCCTACCTCTTGTCCTTTGTAGTCCAGTTCACTAACCACTGAGCTATCGCGGCTACCTTTATCAAAGTGTACTTCATGTAAATTCCCTTGGTGTAAGTTTTGGAAATATATCACAATTGTTTGTATTTGAGGCAGGCTAATAACCATCGGCGCTTGATAAATATTATCTATTGTATTTATTCACTAAAATATCACGGTTTATCTTTTAAATTCTGACGTTTCCTAATAGTATTTATTATGATCCAGAGAGTTTATAAATCTTGACTCTATCGTAATATAGTAAGGAAAGAGTACGCGAAAGAACCCCGTCACGCCCGATGAAGTAATTGGAACGCGGTGTTAAGCTTACATCGTTCGCTACCTACACATATCTTAGGTAATATTGTCAGCACTACATCAATCCCGTCCTCTCCAGAAAAAAAAACCCGGTACACATTTAAGATTGGGTATACCTCGTAGTCGTAGGGAGTCGCGATAGCTCAGTGGTTAGTGAACTGGACTACAAAGGACAAGAGGTAGGGTTCGATCCCAACCGACGGCTTCCGGGTACACCAAGCCTTAAATGGGCACCGCATTTTTTCTGGGAAATTAAAGCGGCATGGGCGTAATACCGACCACATTACCCCAAAAACCATGTCCTGAAGGTCTGTAAAATATATGGTCACTAACACCATATTCCCTATACGACAATTGGCGTAAAGGGGGCTCTTCACTCTCTCTTTACTTTCTATACCTGGTAGTCGTGGGTCTGGTTCTAACCTGACATCTTGTCTTCAGTAGACCGATTCACAAACATTGCTTAAATGTGGTTCACTCAGGAATAGAGAACAAGGATCCCCGTCATGCCACATGGTAACGTATAGGAAATATAGTGTTTGTACTTATATTGATCACAGACCTTCGACACAATAGTTTTTGGCACAATTTGATCGTCATTACACCAGTGCCGTCTTTCCTTCTCAGAAAAAAGAGGTAGCTATTTAAAGTTGGATTACTATTGTTGGTTTGTTTGTTTGCGCTCACCAGCTTTGTATCTCTAGCGAAGTCCTAAAGGACTGAATTTAACATTTTTCCTATTTTCTTTATTTTACATCGGTAGCCGCGTGCTCGGGTGTCCCCCGCTATGCAGGCATATGTACTCTCATATTTTTATCGTCGAGAGTTTTAACGTTTTGGCTACATTTTTCTGATTCATTTTTTGCCAGGGATGCGGCCATTTTTTGGCCTACTCTTTTTTTATTTCCAACTGCCGAGAGTTCTCTAACGTGCGGTAAGGTGCACATGGGACATCCTGTTTTCCGCCATTTTCCTAGAAGGCTAGATTTCCAGTCCCACTAGCCAGAGAAGGGAGTCGCGATAGCTCAGTGGTTAGTGAACTGGACTACAAAGGACAAGGGGTAGGGTTCGATCCCAACCGACGGCTTCCGGGTTCACCCAGCCTTAAATGGGTACCAGATTTTTTTCCTGCATTACCACATTTCTGCATTACCAAAAATCATGTGCTGAAGGTTCGTAAAATATAGGGTCACTAACACCATATTTCCCTATACGCCACTTGGCGTGACGGGGGTACTTTACTTTCTACTTACTAGCCAGAGACCAGGGAAGGGTACAGCCGTGAATTTTATTTTCTATTTTGTTTAATTTTTCATCGCCATGGCGGGATTAGACACGGGGACCTTCTTGTCTAGAGGCCGACATCTTACCAGCCCCCCCCCATCTCCTCCCCATAAGGCTAGTTGAACCTGGAAGTCGTCGATCAGGTTAGGATCTAAAATTCCTGCTTTTTCCTTACTAGTCAGTTGACTAGCCACTAAGCCATCGCGGCTTCCGGTTGACTCAAGGATGACATGAAATATGTAGAAGGCCTAAAGTAAAGTGGGGGGGGGGGGGAGCTGTAATGAAGAAATAAAAAGTGTACTTAAACAGCAAGCTATAAGATTCATCAAAACGTAATCCGCTAAACGTAATCCGCTAAATGTAGAAACTCTATAAGTTATACGGAATTTTTCGATGATATCTAATCTCTGTCAATCAAAACCTATATTTGTTTCCCCTCGTCCCCTCCTTTTCCTCCCATTCTTTCTGTCCTCGTTACCCAGAGATTGTCAGATACCAGCGCCAAAATAGACGAGAAGCATCACCTGATTACGCTCCAAGCGAGGATCGAGCCAGAGAATTCTAGACGAACATTGGAGCATGGGAAGGAAGCAGGTCAATGGTTCTCGTTGTGAGCGGTAGGGGAACACCTTGTGACACCTAATTTTTCAGTTGAAGAGCAGTGCATTTATAAGATGGAATAACTAATGGAGTTCTGAAAGACGAGTAAATAAACACTGCGGTTTTACTTCACTAGTTTGAAAACCTCTTTAAATACACTACTCCAATGGAATCCGGTAGCACTTATCGCATTGTCTAGTTTTAACATTAAAGTGCCACTGACTATCTGTCTTACGTAACGTAGTATGTCTATTGTCTAATCTTACATACACTAGCCTGTCATATTGTCCAGTTTTATATACACTAGAGTGTCATATTTGTCTAGTCTTACATACTTTAGTCTGTCATATTGTCCAATATTATATACACTAGCCTATCATATAGCCTAGTCTTACTTAAAGTAGCCTGTCACATTGTTCAGTTTTATATACACTAGCTTTTCATATTGTCTAGTCTTACATACATTAGTCTGCCATATTGTCAAGTCTAACATACACTACCATTTGGTGAAATACACTACAAATCTGTCATATTGTTTAGCCTTACACTAGACTCTTTCTGAATGTCTAATTTTACACTCTTTGTCTAATTGTCTAGATTTATACATTTTGTCTCTGACTGCTGATACCATTATTCTGTTTCTGATTGTATAATTTATTATTGTTTTTTTTTTTTTAAATTGTCAATTCCTACACTAATCTGACTATGATTGTCTAGCCTTACGCTAATATGTCTTTAAATATCTAGACTTAACACTAATCTGTTTTGATTATCCAATCTTACAAACGTATATTTGTAATAGTTGTAGTTAGTCGAAGGCTTCTGTATCACTATAAACGATTTAAAATCCATAATTGCTCAACCGCCCGAGCCAGTGGAATCATCCGAATTAACATCTCAACGCATTGAAGGATCCAAACAAAGAAGGGCAGCTGTAGTCGCCATCATAGCAGCTACAGCACACGCCAAAAGACAGATGGCATAACCGCACCGAAAGTGAACGTAGCTAAGCTGCCCTTTGTCATACGACATCATCATTTATCGTAAACAATCGGAATATCTAAACACCGATCCGGATGAAATACACAGCTCACAGTGTGCACAGAGCACTAAACTCAGTAGCTGATTACGAACTAAAGTCAGTAGCTCTGGCAGCAAGCCGTACTTGAAATATGCAACAAGGAACACTTTTCAAACAGAATCTCAATGGTTCCTACCGCCTATCCTCCATATTGTGACCGGAAGTCAAGTATGTTTGTGATCGTACACATCCCTGACTTGTCCAGCCTTCAGTCATTTATTTTTCTCTAGCAACCTGCCATTGTGTACGACAACAAAAACCCTAGAGAAACTAGATGTCAATTGATAGCAAGATGAAACTGTTAACGATAAATAAATGTTTGTAATACAAATTGGGAAGCCGCGATAGCTCAGTGGTTAGTGAACTGGACTACAAAGGACAAGAGGTAAGGTTCTATCCCAATCGATGGCTTCCGGGTTCACCCAGCCTTAAATGGGTACCGGATTTTTCCTGGGAAAATAAAACGGCACGGGCGTAGTACCGACCACATTACCCCAACAATCATATGCTGAAGGTCTGTAAAATCTATGGTCACTAACACCATATTCCCTATACGCCACTTGGCGTGAAAGGGGCTCAAAAAAATAAAAACATAAATAAAAATTGCGTACAGCGTCGGGTCAGTACATGTGACGAGAGTTCCCCAATTTATAAAAATATGTTTATTGGAAATAGTCTCCGTTAATTCAGGATTGAGTTTAGTAAACCAGTAGTGATGACGACTTTGTAGAACCATAATCAATGATGGCTCCAACCGGATTAGGTATCTTTTGTGTGAGACAAGTGAGAGCAAGAGATCTGTACCATAATGATGAAAATTAAGTTAAATAAAAATTAGTTATTTCATAAAATAATAGCTTCCCTCATGTCGATTATTTGACACCAAATATATGGAATTAGGTGGCAGCTGATGTTGAGGGTGTGTGCATGGTCTTATTTACTTGAAATATGAATTGCTGGTGCTATACTCATTTGGGATACCGGTGTCTTTACTGATAGTTCAACTGTTCATAATAGATTTTCCAAAATAGATTTAACACGAGTTTAACGATAGAGGTTATCAATAACACAGAAATAGAACGTTATCTAACCAAGAACAATAGCCGAATGATATACATAATTGTTGTCAACAGGAGCAAATCTATATGTATTTCCTACCAAAGAAAAAAAAAAGAAAAAAGAGAGGACAGAAAAAGTGAAAGAAATTACAAGAGAGAAATTACAAGAAAGGAAAAAAACGAATGAGCGGAAAAATAAATAAAGAATTAAAGAAAGAAGGAAAGAAAAAAGAGAGACATAAAGGAAGAAGTGGGTAGAAGAGAGGGAACGAACGGATGAATGAAGGGGAAGAAAAAAAGGATAGAAATGGACGAAATGAATAAAAAAAAAGAAAGAAAGAAAAGAAGGAGCGAGAGAGGTAAATAAAGGATAAAGAAAAAAGAAGTAACTCACTTGCCAAGCTTCAAGTTTTACGTGCAATGAATATTGTATTAGTGCCTACTTTGTTCGACCATTGAAACGTTTATCTGGGGTAACGTGATCAGCGCTACCAGTATAGTCTAGAATGTGTCGGTACTTATTCTGGTCTTGTGACTCGACAAAATGGAGACATTATTTGAAGAAAGTGCGGAGTTCTCATTAATTCATATTCTTTCTTATCTGCAGGAATATCAACAATCCCCTAGGGCAGTATCCATTAACAATTTTACTTTTAGCTTGAACACAAACTACACAGCATCACTGAATACCCCAAACGGAAATATTAAGAATGGGATATATCATTTCACGACCCATATAAGTATGTTTTATATTTTTTATAGCATCTATCTCCATATAGGAAGAGAACAATAACAAAAACATCACCTCCTTTTCTTTCCTTCCTCACCTGTCAGAAGTGAGAAGAGATGATAGATAGAGCTTGCGGTCTTTCTTCTTCTGTTAGGTTTCTAGTTTTTTTTTTTCAATTCCATCGATCGATCCTTTTCGTGCTATGCCCATACATGTGAAGTTCTAGTAGCGTTTCGTTAAAAATTCGTTGTGTTATATTTTGTTTTTCTGTCTTATTACACAGCAAAGTCGTTTTATCTATTGCTTCTTTATGAATTTAATGGTGAGCAATATTTCTAGATTTTTTCCCCTAAATTATTTACTGATATTATCTTTCATTATGTTTCAATCCAACATAGAATAGTTGAGTCTTGATTTAGTGCCTCTAAGGTTATTGGTGTCTCCTTGTTAGACATTAGTAGATAAGTGGCATCTGATCGACTACAGTAGAAGCTTTGTTACATTTTGAATCTGTTTCTGCTGCCTGTGAGTTATCATATATACTTCTTTTGCATTTACGATGTTTGTTATGTCTGTTTTGTTGATGCCCAATTTCATAATTACATCTCCAAAAGTGGAAAATGAGAAGAAAGTGCAAGACTCTGGAAAAAAATTTCTAAAATACAAGTTTCATAACAATCATTGTTTGGAAGACGTTAGCCGTGCAGATATTACCGCTGAGCTTTCTTCAACTTCTGCGACTAAGTCTCATTCAGGCTAGGACTCCGGACATAGTTCTATTAATGTCAAGTATGGACATTAACAACAAAGGACAGAAGCTGAACCATAAATGTTGAAACAAGACGGCTTAGGAAAATACTTACTATAAAGAGAAAAGCCAAAATCAGGAACGACTATATACGAAAATTAGTATACGTAACATATAATTCTCAGATTACATACAGCCATAGATGTACATTAGGTAGTTTCAGAACACTACTAGCAAATAACGAATAGCAACAATTGGCACCAATAACAAAGGATGGGAAATAATTCCCTTCAACCAACGATTGATCAAAAGAAGAGGCCAGACAAACACGTATAATTTTTTTAAATCGCTGCACTCTGTAAATTAGTACAGTCAATTGTTTCCCTTCGACGCCGAGAGGCACGAGTACAGTGTTCATGAAATAAAAGAGTTGTGATTAAATAAAATATAAAATATAAATAACGAGCACGTCATCTCGCTAATACTGGCATTAAATAGTTGTGTGAACTGTTAATGTTCTTGTACTCAACATGGTGAGAGCGCTCGTTGATGGTAACGTTGGTTTTAAAGTTCATTTCGTTGAAGTTGTTCACAAATTGATTATGGTCAACTCTTTCGTGTTTTAACTATCTAACTTTGGAATTATTTTGCTGGTCCTACGATGCTGAGCAGCATCAGGGCTGAAATTAGTCATTATAATTATTAAATTAAATAAATCAACAAAATCAAAAACAATTAATTAAAAAGAAGACTGAACAACTTTGTATTGAAAAATTCAATCGCTGGCTGCTTCATACCGGGCCTATTTAAAAAAAAAACGGTGCCTCTTTGGGTTGGATTTAGAAACGCTTTGGCTCAGGACTGGAACTTCTAGGTAGTGAAGATCTTGATTTACGAACTTACATGATTGATTCCAAAAGTGACATAGCTTCTTTGGCTGACGTTAACAATAAATTGAATGAAGTCAATCTAGAACCTGAAGTCAACGAGATAATTTTAATCCAAACAAAACCGATTATATCCACGTTTGTGGCAAAACTATTTGTACAAATCTGATGGCGGCGATTCTGTTGCATTAATTTTGAAGCGCAGACAGAACAATCTAAAATTATAAGGAGAACTGATTGGAGTAACAACAAATGAGAAGTTAACGATTTTTCCACCAACAAGACTACAAAAACAAGTAGCAACATATTATTCTGGATTATTGACTATAGCACAAAAGTTGTTGGTTGCGTTTTCTTCATCATATTTAGCACAATCTATATTCGGAGCATCAAGGACAGTAGACAAACAAATTAAAAGACGATTAGAGGCCACAGAGATGGGATTTCTCAGAAGAATGTTGAAAGTTCCCTGGACAGCTAAAAAGACCAATGAAGAAGTTCACAGAGGCCAACTCAAAAAGACAGCTCCTAAAAAACATCAGAAAGAAACAATCAACATTTTTCGGGCACATCATGAGAAGAGGAAAGTTGGAATACTTGGTTACAACTGGCAAAATAAAGGGAAAGAGAGACCGCTTCTCTCTTTACTCTTTACTTACTTAGATAGAACCAATTCTGACATATGGAAGCGAACATCACGGGCAGTAGACAAACAAATGAAAAGACTATTAGAGGCCATAGAGATGGTATTTCTCAGAAAAATGTTGACAGTTCCTGGAAAGCTTAAAAAAAAAAAAATGAGGACATTGTCAAAGATGCCAATACAAAAAGGGAGCTCCTAAAAAAACAGCAAAAAGAAACAATCAACATTTTTTGGGAAGAGGCAAGTTGGAATACTTGGTTACAAGTGACAAAATACAGGGAAAGACAGATCGCGGACGACAAAGAAAGAAGATCCTAGATAGCTCAGTGTCATGGCATGGAAAACAGTAAACAACAGAATTGATACGATGCACTGTGGATAGAAAATTATGGGAGGACATTATCGACTACGCCAACCAGTATGTCACTTGATGATGATGTTGCTCACATTTATTCAGGTAATGTTGTTTAGTATTCTAAGGAGATGACACCTCATCATCGTACCGGTCGGGTTTGTTCTCTTCTGAGTTCTTTTCTGTTATCCAGCGTTGGGTGGAAATAAGTGTACGATTTACATACGATTTGAAACCTGTGGAGTTAAAGGTAAAATACTAGACTTGAATCTGCGTCTTAGCACGTCAGTTTTCACCCATATGTGCTCGGCCGCAAATCCAGAAGTGTTCGGAGACTTCTGCGAGGTGGCATTCCTCACCTTCACAGAGTACTACACTGAGTACATTTCTGCCAGCGGCTGGGTCGACCGAGGGGGTATTTTTTCAACCATGAGTACAATTCATACTTTTTCCCGCGGGAATCTAACACGGTTTGTTCGAACTTTAGTAGCCAGTCGGTTGGTTGTCTCAACGAGGCCCCCCTCCTGCATTATTTGTTAGTAGCCCAGTCGGTTGGTTGTCTCAACGAGGCCTCCCTCCTGTATTGTTTGTTAGTAGCCCAGTCGGTTGGTTGTCTCAACGAGGCCTCCCTCCTGTATTGTTTGTTAGTAGCCCAGTCGGTTGGTTGTCTCAACGAGGTCCCCCTCCTGCATTGTTTGTTAGTAGCCCAGTCGGTTGGTTGTCTCAACGAGGTCCCCCTCCTGCATTGTTTGTTAGTAGCCCAGTCGGTTGGTTGTCTCAACGAGGTCCCCCCTCCTGCATTGTTTGTTAGTAGCCCAGTCCGTTGGTTGTCTCAACGAGGTCCCCCCTCCTGCATTGTTTGTTAGTAGCCCAGTCGGTTGGTTTTCCCAACGAGGCCCACCTCCTGTATTGTTTGTTAGTAGCCCAGTCGGTTGGTTGTCCCAACGAGGCCCACCTCCTGTATTGTTTGTTAGTAGCCCAGTCGGTTGGTTGTCCCAACGAGGCCCCCCTCCTGCATTGTTTGTCAGTAGCCCAGTTGGGTGGTTGTCCCAACGAGGCCCACCTCCTGTATTGTTTGATAGTAGCCCAGTCGGGTGGTTGTCCCAACGAGGCTACCAAGGCCCCCCCTCCTGTATTGTTTGTCAGTAGCCAGTCGGGTGGTTGTCCGAACGAGGCTACCAAGGCCCCCCTCCTGTATTGTTTTTCAGTAGCCCAGTCGGTTGGTTGTCCCAACGAGGCTACCAAGGCCCCCCCTCCTGTATTGTTTGTTAGTAGCCCAGTCGGGTGGTTGTCTCAACGAGGCCCCCCTCCTGTATTGTTTGTTAGTAGCCCAGTCGGGTGGTTGTCCCAACGAGGCCCCCCTCCTGTATTGTTTGTTAGTAGCCCAGTCGGTTGGTTGTCCCAACGAGGTCCCCCTCCTGTATTGTTTGTTAGTAGCGCAGTCGGTTGGTTGTCTCAACGAGGCCCCCCTCCTGTATTGTTTGTTAGTAGCCCAGTCGGTTGGTTGTCCCAACGAGGCCCCCGTCCTGTATTGTTTGTTAGTAGCCCAGTCGGTTGGTTGTCCCAACGAGGCCCCCCTCCTGTATTGTTTGTCAGTAGCCCAGTCGGTTGGTTGTCCCAACGAGGCCCCCCTCCTGTATTGTTTGTTAGTAGCCCAGTCGGTTGGTTGTCCCAACGAGGCCCCCCTCCTGTATTGTTTGTTAGTAGCCCAGTCGGTTGGTTGTCCCAACGAGGCCCTTCTCCTGTATTGTTTGTCAGTAGCCCAGTTGGGTGGTTGTCCCAACGAGGCCCCCCTCCTGTATTGTTTGTTAGTAGCCCAGTCGGTTGGTTGTCCCAACGAGGCCCTTCTCCTGTATTGTTTGTCAGTAGCCCAGTTGGGTGGTTGTCCCAACGAGGCCCCCCTCCTGTATTGTTTGTTAGTAGCCAGTCGGTTGGTTGTCCCAACGAAGCCCCCTCCTGTATTGTTTGTTAGTAGCCCAGTCGGGTGGTTGTCCCAACGAAGCCCCCCTCCTGTATTGTTTGTTAGTAGCCAGTCGGGTGGTTGTCTCAACGAAGCCCCCTCCTGTATTATTTGTTAGTAGCCCAGTCGGTTGGTTGTCCCAACGAGGCCCCCCTCCTGTATTGTTTGTTAGTAGCCCAGTCGGTTGTTGTCTCAACGAGGCCCCCCTCCTGTATTGTTTGTTAGTAGCCCAGTCGGTTGGTTGTCCCAACGAGGCCCCCCTCCTGTATTGTTTGTTAGTAGCCCAGTCGGTTTGTTGTCTCAACGAGGCCCCCCTCCTGTATTGTTTGTTAGTAGCCCAGTCGGTTGGTTGTCCCAACGAGGCCCCCCTCCTGTATTGTTTGTTAGTAGCCCAGTCGGTTTGTTGTCTCAACGAGGCCCCCTCCTGTATTGTTTGTTAGTAGCCCAGTCGGTTGGTTGTCCCAACGAGGCCCCCCTCCTGTATTGTTTGTTAGTAGCCAGTCGGTTGGTTGTCCCAACGAGGCCCCCCTCCTGTATTGTTTGTTAGTAGCCCAGTCGGTTGGTTGTCCCAACGAGGCCCCCCTCCTGTATTGTTTGTTAGTAGCCCAGTCGGTTGGTTGTCCCAACGAGGCCCCCCCTCCTGTATTGTTTGTTAGTAGCCCAGTCGGTTTGTTGTCTCAACGAAGCCCCCCTCCTGTATTATTTGTTAGTAGCCCAGTCGGTTGGTTGTCCCAACGAGGCCCCCCCCCCCTCCTGTATTGTTTGTTAGTAGCCCAGTCGGTTTGTTGTCTCAACGAGGCCCCCCTCCTGTATTGTTTGTCAGTAGCCCAGTCGGTTGGTTGTCCCAACGAGGCCCTCCTCCTGTATTGTTTGTTAGTAGCCCAGTCGGTTGGTTGTCCCAACGAGGCCCCCCTCCTGTATTGTTTGTCAGTAGCCCAGTCGGGTGGTTGTCCCAACGAGGCTACCAAGGCCCACCTCCTGTATTGTTTGTTAGTAGTGCCAGTTGTAATGAACAAACGATGAAGTGAGTGTTCGTTCCAGCTCGACACTCTCCTTTCGAACCAGATGAAGAATAAATGGGTACCTTGCTCTCTAAGTTGGAGAAGGTAATGATAGCGAATAAGAGCACCGACCCCATCAACCTAAAAGCCGTAGCCTAAAGTGATGAAATAATGTGCCAATATCGTAATGTTGTATCCATGCGCAGTGCACGTTTTTTGTTGTTCATATTTTCACTATGTCGCCAGTGCGGACTTCTATTTCCTGACAAATCCGGTAACAATTAAATCCAGACATTAAACGAGCATCAGTTAACATCAAGTTAAATTTAGATTTACTCAAATCAGACAAGAAGTTGCAAGATAAATATAACATCACAATTCAGAATCGGAACAATGCAATAGAGAAATTACAAAGCATTGATGGAGAGTGGGAAATGCTAAAAGAATTAATGCAGCAAACATCAAAAGAGTTCATACCACCAGTGAGGACAAATTCAAGAAAGAAATGGACGACAGATTTCATTTTGCAGCTAATGGATACAAGAAGAACTTAAGAAAATAAAGATGAGTATAATAGGTTAAATAAAGAAATTGTAATAAAATGCAATGAAGCAAAAGAAGCATGGCTAAAAGAGAGATGCAAAGAGATTAAAATGCTACAAAAAGTAGATGCCAAAGCTATATACAAACAAACTGAAGAATTAACAGGAAGAAAAACGCAATCAAAAACTAGTTGTTTAAGATCAAAGGAAGGAGAACTGTTGATTGAACATGAAAGCATACGGAAATGATGGACAGAATACATTAAAGATCTTTACAATGATTAGTGAACAGAAGTAAATATTAAAGATAATGGAGAAGGACCAGAAATACTCAGAGAAGAAGTGGAAGACGCCTTGCGCAATATGAAAGCAGGCAAAGCCCCTGGACCAGATAATATAACTAAAGAAGAGATTGAAGCCATGGGTGATTTTGGAATAGAAATAATAACAAAAATATTGAATGATATCTACAACAGCGGATATATACCAGGCGACATGCTCAAATCAATATTCATAGCCCTACCAAAGAAATCGGGTGCGATTGAATGCGATGATCATCGCACAATAAGCCTTATGAGTCATATGACTAAGATATTACTAAGAATCATCATGCGAAGAGTGCGAAACAAAATCAGTCCAGAAGTTAGTGATGAACAGTGTGGTTTTGTTGGAGGTAAAGAAACGAGCAATGTCATATACATCATAAGATCTTTAGTAGAAAGAGCCGCAGATGTGAAAACAGATCTATACCTGTTTTATAGATTATACCAAAGCATTTGACAAAGTAAAGCACCAAGAAATAATCAAAGTTTTAGATGGCATAAACGTAGACAGCACAGATCTATAGAATAATAAAGAACAAGTACTGGCAACAAACAGCGGCCATAAGAACTGGAAACCAATTCGGAATGTTTGAACAAATAAAACAGGGTGTTAGGCAAGGTTGTGTGCTGTCATAAGATTTGTTTAATATTTATAGTGAGATTATTTTAAGATCCATAAGGGGCACACGTGGAATAACAATTGGAGGTCATAATATAAATAATCTAAGGTATGCTGATGATACAGTCTTAATCGCTAAGAGTGAAAATGAATTACAAGAAATGTTAGACATTATAGTGATTATACAATCCGTTGTTACTTAATGTTGCCACAAATACAGGCCATGACGTGCTTCTTTCATTTGGATAGTGTGACAGGGTTGGAAGTCTAGGTTGAGAAATTAACTGTTCGACTCTGGACAAAAGATCGAGCCCATTGTTATTGAGTTGTTAAGTTATGTTCGTGTCATTATCATTGCACTCCAAACATGTCCTTAGGTGCTTAGATCCCATTCCTCAGCAAGTCCCGCAGTATCCAGCGACCGACGACTCGAGTTTTGTATTGGTTGATAAGTCTTCTTACACGCCCACTAAGTTTCTCACTTCTGGCTATGCACATCTTAAATCCCATTACTTTCATCCGAAGGAGTGACGTGAGTTCATGGTTGTCGAAGTCCAGTTGCAAAAGCAAAAAGACAGCTAATTTCTAATGTTAGGAAAAAAAAACAATCATAATTTTTTTCCATGTAATGAAATGAGAACACCAGGAATATATTGTAACAACTGGGAAAATTGAGGGACGAAAAGATAGAGAGAAGCAAAGAGAAAAAAATATCAGACAGCTTAAAAGAATGGTTTGGCAGAAAATCAACAGAAATGATAAATAATTGTCGAGATCGAAAGTTGTGGAGAGACATGATCACCTACGCCAGCAGACCCGATACTTGATGATGATGATTAAAGACAGGGTGAACTTAGGAGTCTTTGAGCTCGCGACTGTTGTGCTTAGAGTATAATTCAGAAACCATTACTCTTCTAGTTCTTGTCCTAGAGTAAAGTTCAGAAACCATTACTCTTCTAGTTCTTGTCTTAGAGTAAAGTTCAGAAACCATTACTCTTCTAGTTCTTGTCTTAGAGTAAAGTTCAGAAACCATTACTCTTCTACTTCTTGTCCTAGAGTAAAGTTCAAAAACCATTACTCTTCTACTTCTTGTCTTAGAGTAAAGTTCAGAAACCATTACTCTTCTAGTTCTTGTCTTAGAGTAAAATTCAGAAACTATTACTCTTCTAGTTCTTGTCTTAGAGTAAAGTTCAGAAACCATTACTCTTCTACTTCTTGTCTTAGAGTAAAGTTTAGAAACCATTACTCTTCTAGTTCTTGTCCTAGAGTAAAGTTCAGAAACCATTACTCTTCTAGTTCTTGTCTTAGAGTAAAGTTCAGAAACCATTACTCTTCTAGTTCTTGTCTTAGAGTAAAGTTCAGAAACCATTACTCTTCTAGTTCTTGTCTTAGAGTAAAGTTCAGAAACCATTACTCTTCTAGTTCTTGTGTTAGAGTAAAGTTCAAAAACCTTTACTCTTCTACTTCTTGTCTTAGAGTAAAGTTCAGAAACCATTACTCTTCTAGTTCTTGTCTCAGAGTAAAGTTCAGAAACCATTACTCTTCTACTTCTTGTCCTAGAGTAAAGTTCAAAAACCATTACTCTTCTACTTCTTGTCCTAGAGTAAAGTTCAGAAACCATTACTCTTCTACTTCTTGTCCTAGAGTAAAGTTCAGAAACCATTACTCTTCTAGTTCTTGTCTTAAAGTAAAGTTCAGAAACCATTACTCTTCTACTTCTTGTCCTAGAGTAAAGTTCAGAAACCATTACTCTTCTAGTTCTTGTCTTAGAGTAAAGTTCAGAAACCATTACTCTTCTACTTCTTGTCCTAGAGTAAAGTTCAGAAACCATTACTCTTCTAGTTCTTGTCTTAGAGTAAAGTTCAGAAACTATTACTCTTCTAGTTCTTGTCCTAGAGTAAAGTTCAGAAACCATTACTCTTCTACTTCTTGTCCTAGAGTAAAGTTCAGAAACCATTACTCTTCTAGTTCTTGTCTTAGAGTAAAGTTCAGAAACCATTACTCTTCTAGTTCTTGTCTTAGAGTAAAGTTCAGAAACCATTACTCTTCTACTTCTTGTCCTAGAGTAAAGTTCAAAAACCATTACTCTTCTAGTTCTTGTCTTAGAGTAAAGTTCAGAAACCATTACTCTTCTAGTTCTTGTCCTAGAGTAAAGTTCAGAAACCATTACTCTTCTAGTTCTTGTCCTAGAGTAAAGTTCAGAAACCATTACTCTTCTAGTTCTTGTCTTAGAGTAAAGTTCAGAAACCATTACTCTTCTACTTCTTGTCTTAGAGTAAAGTTCAGAAACCATTACTCTTCTAGTTCTTGTCTTAAGGTAAAGTTCAGAAACCATTACTCTTCTAGTTCTTGTCTTAGAGTAAAGTTCAGAAACCATTACTCTTCTATTTCTTGTCCTAGAGTAAAGTTCAAAAACCATTACTCTTCTAGTTCTTGTCTTAGAGTAAAGTTCAGAAACCATTACTCTTCTAGTTCTTGTCCTAGAGTAAAGTTCAGAAACCATTACTCTTCTAGTTCTTGTCCTAGAGTAAAGTTCAGAAACCATTACTCTTCTAGTTCTTGTCTTAGAGTAAAGTTCAGAAACCATTACTCTTCTACTTCTTGTCTTAGAGTAAAGTTCAGAAACCATTACTCTTCTACTTCTTGCCTTAGAGTAAAGTTCAGAAACCATTACTCTTCTAGTTCTTGTCTTAGAGTAAAGTTCAGAACCATTACTCTTCTACTTCGTGTCTTAGAGTAAAGTTCAGAAACCATTACTCTTCTAGTTCTTGTCTTAGAGTAAAGTTCAGAAACCATTACTCTTCTACTTCTTGCCTTAGAGTAAAGTTCAGAAACCATTACTCTTCTAGTTCTTGTCTTAGAGTAAAGTTCAGAAACCATTACTCTTCTACTTCGTGTCTTAGAGTAAAGTTCAGAAACCATTACTCTTCTAGTTCTTGTCTTAGAGTAAAGTTCAGAAACCATTACTCTTCTACTTCTTGCCTTAGAGTAAAGTTCAGAAACCATTACTCTTCTACTTCTTGTCTTAGAGTAAAGTTCAGAAACCATTACTTTTCTAGTTCTTGTCTTAGAGTAAAGTTCAGAAACCATTACTCTTCTAGTTCTTGTCTTAGAGTAAAGTTCAGAAACCATTACTCTTCTAGTTCTTGTCTTAGAGTAAAGTTCAGAAACCATTACTCTTCTACTTCATGTCCTAGAGTAAAGTTCAGAAACCATTACTCTTCTAGTTCTTGTCTTAGAGTAAAGTTCAGAAACCATTACTCTTCTACTTCTTGTCTTAGAGTAAAGTTCAGAAACCATTACTCTTCTAGTTCTTGTCTTAGAGTAAAGTTCAGAAACCATTACTCTTCTAGTTCTTGTCCTAGAGTAAAATTAAAAACCATTACTCTTCTACTTCTTGTCCTAGAGTAAAGTTCAGAAACCATTACTCTTCTAGTTCTTGTCCTGGAGTAAAGTTCAGAAACCATTACTCTTCTAGTTCTTGTCTTAGAGTAAAGTTCAGAAACCATTACTCTTCTAGTTCTTGTCTTAGAGTAAAGTTCAGAAACCATTACTCTTCTACTTCTTGTCCTAGAGTAAAGTCAGAAACCATTACTCTTCTACTTCTTGTCCTAGAGTAAAGTTCAGAAACCATTACTCTTCTAGTTCTTGTCTTAGAGTAAAGTTCAGAAACCATTACTCTTCTAGTTCTTGCCCTAGAGTAAAGTTCAGAAACCATTACTCTTCTACTTCTTGTCTTAGAGTAAAGTTCAGAAACCATTACTCTTCTAGTTCTTGTCCTAGAGTAAAGTTCAGAAACCATTACTCTTTTACTTCTTGTCCTAGAGTAAAGTTCAGAAACCATTACTCTTCTACTTCTTGTCCTAGAGTAAAGTTCAGAAACCATTACTTTTCTACTTCTTGTCCTAGAGTAAAGTTAAGAAACCATTACTCTTCTAGTTCTTGTCTTAGAGTAAAGTTCAGAAACCATTACTCTTCTAGTTCTTGTCCTAGAGTAAAGTTCAAAAACCATTACTCTTCTACTTCTTGTCCTAGAGTAAAGTTCAGAAACCATTACTCTTCTAGTTCTTGTCCTAGAGTAAAGTTAAAAACCATTACTCTTCTACTTCTTGTCCTAGAGTAAAGTTCAGAAACCATTACTCTTCTAGTTCTTGTCCTAGAGTAAAGTTCAGAAACCATTACTCTTCTAGTTCTTGTCTTAGAGTAAAGTTCAGAAACCATTACTCTTCTACTTCTTGTCCTAGAGTAAAGTTCAAAAACCATTACTCTTCTAGTTCTTGTCCTAGAGTAAAGTTCAGAAACCATTACTCTTCTACTTCTTGTCCTAGAGTAAAGTTCAAAAACCATTACTCTTCTAGTTCTTGTCCTAGAGTAAAGTTCAAAAACCATTACTCTTCTAGTTCTTGTCCTAGAGTAAAGTTCAAAAACCATTACTCTTCTAGTTCTTGTCCTAGAGTAAAGTTCAGAAACCATTACTCTTCTACTTCTTGTCCTAGAGTAAAGTTCAGAAACCATTACTCTTCTAGTTCTTGTCCTAGAGTAAAGTTCAAAAACCATTACTCTTCTACTTCTTGTCCTAGAGTAAAGTTCAAAAACCATTACTCTTCTACTTCTTGTCCTAGAGTAAAGTTCAGAAACCATTACTCTTCTAGTTCTTGTCCTAGAGTAAAGTTCAGAAACCATTACTCTTCTACTTCTTGTCCTAGAGTAAAGTTCAGAAACCATTACTTTTCTAGTTCTTGTCCTAGAGTAAAGTTAAGAAACCATTACTCTTCTACTTCTTGTCCTAGGGTGTAATTTAGAAACCATCTTTCTTCTACTACGCTCTCACAACATTATATAATTATAATATTACCTGTGTGCATAAACGATACAAAGCAGTAAAGATAAAGGTTTCCTGGTTCTGTTGATAAAAAGCAATCTACGCGTTCGATCAGTAGTTTTGTTCATCATCATCATCATGTGCCATACCGGTTGGCGTAGGCGATCATGTCCTTCCACAATCTTCTATCTACAGTGCATCGTATCAGTTCTGTTGTTGACTGTTTTCCACGTCATGACACCAAGCTAACCAGTATTATCTTTCTTTGTCGTCTGCGATCTCTGTTTCCTTCTATTTTGCCAGTTGTAAACAAGTATTCCAATTTTCCTCTTCTCATGATGTGCCCGAAAAAATGTTGATTGTTTCTTTCAGGTGTTTTTAGGAGCTCCATTTTTGTGTTGGCGTCTGAGAATTTTCTCATTGGTCTTCTTAGCTATCCAGGAAACTTTCAATATTCTTCTGCGAAATCCCATCGCTGTGGCCTCTAATCGTCTTTTCATTTGTTTGTCTACTGTTCATGATTCACTTCCATAGGTCACAATTGGTTCTATATAGTACCTATGAACTCTATTTCTAACTTCTATTGACATAGATTTGTTGCATAATATTTTTTTTCATTTTCTGAAATGCTTTCTAGTCTTGAGCTATTCTGATTTTTATTCCTGTGGTGCATCTTCCATCTGATGTTATTATTGTGCTCAAGTATTTGACGCGTTGCACTTGTTCTTTGCTGTTGATTTGTCCTGTTTTTTTTTTTTTTTTTTTTTTTTTTTTTTTTTATTTTAATGCTGCATGACGGCGATGATTGTTTCTTTGATATGACCATTACTTCTGTTTTCTTACTATTCAGACTGAGACCTTTCTTGTTGCTTTCCTTTATTCTTATGTCTATCATTTCTTGTAGTTCATTCTCTGTCTCTGTTTTAAAAAAAAGAGTCTTATTTACAATAGCGAATAAAACAATCAGCTTTGACAGACCTCGATGGCTGTTGAAAGCGACTGTGAGCTACTGTATTTGTTTAGTGTGCTATGCCTTAAAATCTTTCAGTCAACAATGAACAATAGTCACAATTAAACTGTCCACCGAAATGTGAAACAGAAGCCACATTCAACTTAAAAGTTCCTTAAATAAGAGACAGAAGTAACAATTTAACAACAAATTGTTCAAAAAGTTTTTTTTTTATTTTTTCTACGTCAGATCTTTGACTAGCGTTTATCAATGAATTATGGAAAAGTACCAGTCAAATGCCAGTGGATAAAGAGATAAGTCGAAGTCGATTTCGCTGGATAGGACATATATTCCGGATACCATATGCGAAAGCCTGAAAGTATTACACAACAGGCCATTTTTTTTTAAATCCCCAATGAAAAGGAGAAAGAGGAAGAACAAAATATTCATAGAGGAAAGAGAGATGGAAGCAGATATGAATATGATGAGGATTACATGAAATGGTCTTAAAAGAATTGTAAGAAACAGAACGGCTTCGACAGTGTTTGTTGAAGACCTATGCTCCAAAGGGAGCTGAAAGGTTGAAGAAGAAAAAGAAGAACTTTGAAATATGGCTTCAATAAAAAGAAAACAACATAAAAATCCGAAAAAAGCATCACGAAATTATGAGAAATAATTAATATAAAGTGAAGAGACTTCGTGGAATTATAAAATAGATCGTTCCAGGAAATCATATGCAATCTGGTAATTGAAGAATAATTAACGTGATGACAATTAAATGAATGTCTCGTGGTGGGTTTCTCATGACCTGTAAAGAGACAATAGATGAATGCGCCGGGGCATTGTAGTGTGCATATTGGAATAAATGGTACAACAGAAGATGTTGTATTAGCGATAGTATCAGCAAGTACAATCCGTTGTTACTTAATGTTGCCACAAATACAGGCCATGACGTGCTTCTTTCATTTGGATAGTGTGACAGGGTTGGAAGTCTAGGTTGAGAGATTAACTGTTCGACTCTGGACAAAAGATCGAGCCCATTGTTATTGAGTTGTTAAGTTATGTTCGTGTCATTATCATTGCACTCCAAACATGTCCTTAGGTGCTTAGATCCCCTCCTCAGCAAGTCCCGCAGTATCCAGCGACCGACGACTCGAGTTTTGTATTGGTTGATAAGTCTTCTTACACGCCCACTAAGTTTCTCATTTCTGGCTATGCACATCTTAAATCCCATTACTTTCATCCGAAGGAGTGACGTGAGTTCATGGTTGTCGAAGTCCAGTGCCCTTCCCACATCTCGCGACAGCGCAGCTAGCCAACTTATCCGCTCTATCATATCCCCGTTCTCTCTCATATCCAGGAACGTAGACAGAGGTGATCTTACGTATTTTTGACTTCTGCAATTGATTTATTGAGTTATGTGCATGTCATCACCAATGCACTCCGAACATGTCCATAGGTGTTCAGATCCCTTCATCAGCAAGCCCCGCAGCGACCTCGATTCGTGCGAGGACTAGTCCCTGGAAAAGAAGGTCAAGTAGCCTCTGCTCGATGTTGGCAGCTACCTCTACCTTCAAGGCGGCTAATCCTTTGCGGAATTTTGTTATCACATGGTCGACGAGGATCCAAAAACACAGGCTGCGATCAAACTTAACTCCGAGGTATGTCATCAACTTGTCCCTGGTCACCTCTTCAGCTCCCATTCGTACCACCGGTGTTTCCGTGTTAAAGGTATGCTTGTTAAGGGAGAACCATGCAACTGATGCTTTATTAGGATTAACCAACGTATGTGTAACTCCACATCAGGAAGAGATGCGATCGAGTTCGTTTTGCAGTGTGGAAACGGTTTCCCCTTTTGTCTCTTCCCTGTCAATATACCAGAATGTCATCAGCAAAAGTCATAGTTCTTCCCCTTCAATCCACCTGTTGTTCCGTGATCGCTATAGTGTACACGTTAAATAGAACTGGTGACAATGGTGAGCCTTGTGGCAGCCAGAACAAATGGATGTTAGCTCGGATGACTAACTTCCACATCTGAGTATCACCTTCCTCTGAAAGAGTGCTGAAGTGATCTATCTAATGAGAAAAGGGTGCACTGCCAGGTTGAGGAGCATGTTCATGAAGTATTCAAATGGTACCCTGTTGTATGCATCCTCGAGATATATAGCAGCAGCACATGTCTACTCTCGTCTGTGGAAGCCTTCGAAGGCTACCGTAGGCGAAGACTACCGCATTGAGCCATGTCTCTTTGTTATATCTATAACCTCTGAGCGTGGACGGAATTGCACGTATCTGTTCAAGGTGACAGGTGAGGACACGGGCAACTATTTTCTCCAGTTGCTTGCCCGCAGTGATCTGCATCGTGATGATTCTGTAGTGACTTCTGCAATGACTCTACCCATGGCATGGGTACAGAGCCCACCTCCACTTTTTTTTTTTATTATGCTCACCGAATCACTCAGACTTATGAGAATGTCGAGTCCATTCTTCTGAGCAATCGGCTTCGACGTACACCCAGCCTCAAATAGGTTAAGATTTTTTTTTTTCTGGGAAAAGAAGGACGGCCTGTCGTGATCGTGACAACATTGTCAAAAAAAAACAACTGAGCCAACAGTTAGGAAAACTATGTGAAACTAACATTGCTTTCCTTGCATATACTTTGGAAGATTGACTGTGTTCTTGTGCTCTTTTTGTTTCGTCCATCTTTCATTGTTGGTTGGGGTATTTTTTGCAAGATGGCAACAGAACAACACTGATACTATGGGGGCCTCGGTAGCCTTGTTGGGAAAACCACCAGACTGGGCTACCGACGTTCGGACAACCCGTGTTCGATTCCCGTTGGAAGCAGTGTGGGCTGTACTCCTGGTTGGAAAAAAAAAATACCCCCACGGTCGACCCAGCCGTTGGCAGAAATGGGTACCAGGGTACTACGCTGGGAAGGTGAGGAATGTCGCCTCGCGTCTGAGTTTCGATGCTTGAGACGACACTATACAGAAATCTCCGAACATTACTGGATAGGCGGCCGAGCACATATGGGTGGAAACTCGCGTGCTAAGACGCCGGTTCAAGTCTCGTACTTGACCTTTACTGATACTATACGCAATATAGACACAATAATGATTGTCAGAGTGATAATTAATTATGATAATAATTGTTCACTTCAACGTTAACGTTTGGCGAGGAGGCGGAGGGATTAATTAAATAAATTGAAAGATTTAGAAGAAATAGTAAAAAAAAGAGTACAAAAAAAGAAATAATGACAACTATACCTTAATACCAGTATGATGAGACATTACAAAATTACAATAAATAAAGCAAGGAGCGAAGGAAGGAAGGAGTAAGGAGAGAGTGAAGGAAGTAATGAGTTGTATGGACGTGGAAGGAAAGGAAGGAAGGAAGTGAAGAGTGGAAGGAAGGACAATGAGAGGTAAACGGAGAGGGTGTGAAGGATGTAGAATGTGGACAAGATAGGAATCATAGAGTAATGACTTAAAGAAAAACAATGGAAAGAAAATGTTGTAGATGCTGATTGTGTACATAAAAACCACTGAAAAAACAAGCGTCATTTTTATTCTCCTATTTGTGAGCTCCACCGGGGGGAGGGGGGGAGTGGAGGATGTGAACAGAGGGACAGGAAATAACAGCCGCACGCCCTTTAGGAACACTCCGCGTTATGGTTAGTGACAATTTATTTACTTCCTTTCCTGCAAAACAAAAAATAATTGTGAACCCACAAGGTAATCGAACATAACCGCCCTCATCTTTTCGAAACTTCTCGAACACGCTCGTTTAACAGCGTCCCTTATGTCTGCTAACATGAGATTTCCCCGTTCTATATTATCTTAATGACTACATAATCACATTGACTTTTGTCCAAGTTATGTTATAACAAATCAGTTAAGTTAATAATGAAAATAATAACGATTGTGATTACAAAATATTTGATGATATCTTATTTGGATTTTTTTTTTATTTGGGTTTGAAAAGTAAAGTAATTGTGATCCAGCATATCGATCCAGCGAATTTAATTACTTGGTTGTTCAATATTCACACAGACTACACATAACATTATTATTAGTTCAATTTGATGACGCATATAATAGATGACTCTTTCAAAGTAAGACTCCTGCGTATAATGACTCCACAAATCGACCTCTGTGCATCGCATCCCTTGCACTTCATGTCCTATCAAAATAATAATGAAATGTATAACATGAAGTTCAGTGCACACTTCTTGAACACCATGACACCTGTGCAACTTACTTCTTGTACACCATGACACCTGTGCAACTTACTTCTTGTACATCATGACACCTGTGGAACTTACTTCTTGTACACCATGACACCTGTGCAACTTACTTCTTGTACACCATGACACCTGTGCAACTTACTTCTTGTACACCATGACACCTGTGCAACTTACTTCTTGTACACCATGACACCTGTGCAACTCACTTCTTGTACACTATGATACCTGTGCAACTCACTTCTTGTACAAAATGATACCTGTGCAACTTACTTCTTGTACACCATGACACCTGTGCAACTCACTTCCTGTACGAGAAACTTAGTGGGCGTAAAAGGAGACCTATCAACCAACACAGAACTGTAGTCGTTAGTCGCTGGACACTGTGGGAATTGCTGAGGAGGGGATCTGAGCACCTATGGGCATGTTTGGAGAGTAATGATGATGACCCGCAAATAACTCAATAACTCAACTCACTTCAAGCACATGGCAAGTCCAGCACATCGCAAGTCGGGTACATCGAAAGTCCAGAACATCGCAAATCCAGGACATCACAAGTCCAGGACATCACAAGTCCAGGACATGGCAAGTCCAGCACATGACAAGTCCAGCACATGACAAGTCCAGCACATGGCAAGTCCAACACATCGCATGTCCAGCACATGACAAGTCCAGCACATGACAAGTCCAGCACATGACAAGTCCAGCACATCGCATGTCCAGCACATGACAAGTCCAGCACATGACAAGTCCAACACATCGCATGTCCAGCACATGACAAGTCCAGCACATGACAAGTCCAGCACATGACAAGTCCAACACATGACAAGTCCAACACATGACAAGTCCAGCACATGACAAGTCCAGCACATGACAAGTGCAGCACATGACAAGTCCAGTACATGACAATTCCAGCACATGACAAGTCCAGCACATGACAAGTCCAGCACATGACAAGTCCAACACATGACAAGTAAAGCACATGACAAGTCCAACACATGACAAGTCCAACACATGACAAGTCCAGCACATGACAAGTCCAACACATGACAAGTCCAGCACATGACAAGTCCAGCACATGACAAGTCCAGCACATGACAAGACCAGCACATGACAAGTCCAGCACATGACAAGTCCAACACATGACAAGTCCAGCACATGACAAGTCCAGCACATGACAAGTCCAGCACATGACAATTCCAGCACATGACAAGTCCAACACATGACAAGTCCAGCACATGACAAGTCCAACACATGACAATTCCAGCACATCACAAGTCCAGCACATCACAAGTCCAGCACATGACAAGTCCAGCACATGACAAGTCCATCACATGACAAGTCCAACACATGACAAGTCCAACACATCACAAGTCCAACACATCACAAGTCCAGCACATGACATGTCCAGCAAATGACAAGTCCAAAACATGACAAGTCCAACACATGACAAGTCCAACACATTGCAAGTCCAGCACATCGCAAGTCCAGCACATCACAAGTCCAGCACATCCAAGACACAAACGGAGCACTACTCAAATACTGGTCTTTGCTCGAAGACAGTGGCTGGAGTTTCTGAAGAGCTTAAGATTACAATGTGCTTCATTTTTATAGCTATAGTTAGTCGAAGGTCCCCGTATAACTGCAAACGAATGAAAATCCATAATTGCTCAACCGCGCGTGCCAGTGGAATCATCCGAATCAATATCTCATCGAATATCTAAACAAAGAAAGACAGCTGCAGTCCTCATCATAACAAACACAGCAAACGTTAAAAGACACAAGGCGTGTTAGCACCGAAAGTGCGTGCAGCTGAACTGTCCTTCTTCATACGATATTATCATTTATCGTAGGAAATCTGAAAATAGAAACACGATCCGGATAAAAAAGCACAGCTAACAGTGTGCACTGAACACTAAACTCAGCAAATTCTGCATCAAGCCGGACTTGGAATACGAGGAAACTGCAGCAAGAAACACTTTTTAGACAGTGTCTGAACGGTTCCTGTCGCCTATCCATCGTATTGACCGGAAGTCCCTGATAGGTAGTGCCAATGTATTGGGGTATTTAGAGAAATATAAAGAGAGGGATAATGTGTGAGTAATGATTTTTGTGCCACGACGTTCGGATGTAAGAGGGAATGAACGAACTGTCTCGCTGGGTTTAGCTGTTGTAGAGAAAAGACAAGCAATAGACCAGGGTGACATTCTCAATGCTCTCAAAGAGGCAGGACGAGTAGGTGATTCGGTCAATGAATGTCGATGTAACCCTTGTATAGAGTGCGGGAAGATCACATCAAAAAGAGTGATGCTAGACTAGAACATGCTAGACTAGAACATGCTAGACTAGAACATGATAGACTAGAACATGCTAGACTAGAACATGCTAGACTAGAACATGCTAGACTAGAACAAGCTAGACTAGAACATGCTAGACTAGAACATGCTAGACTAGAACATGCTAGACTAGAACATGCTAGACTAGAACATGCTAGACTAGAACATGCTAGACTAGAACATGCTAGACTAGAACATGCTAGACTAGAATGCCACGCAAGGAGCCAGAGAAGAACAGTAAATCAATACCAAAGTGGGGTTTGTTAGTCGTTGCACATTGAGGGATATACTAAGAATTGTGCAGTGAGGATGATCAGTCAACTGACCAACCAACGATCCAACCATCCAACCAACCAACCTTAAAATTAAACTTTAACTTCTAACTTTTAACTTGAACTTTAACCTCAACTTTAACTTAACTTAAACTCAAAACTTAAACTTGAGACTATAAACTCTAAACTTAAAACTGTAAACTCTAAACTTAAAACTAAACTCTAAACTTAAAACTGTAAACTGTGTTTACATTGTCCTTCAATTTTCTCGGAAACTGATGAATCGCAGTGGATCTTTCCATACATACTTAGATTTTTCACCAACCGTTAATATTTCTTTTATATTTAAGTCCAAGGACGACTTAGATTTTTCACCAACCGTTAATATTTCTTTTATATTTAAGTCCAAGGACGACTTAGATTTTTCACCAACCGTTAATATTTCTTTTATATTTAAGTCCAAGGACGACTTAGATTTTTCACCAACCGTTAATATTTCTTTTATATTTAAGTCCAAGGACGACTTAGATTTTGTACAAGTCGTTTCTTGTTACCTAATTTCAGGAAAATTGCAAAAAGTGTACCGTAAACATTAGATTTTAGCAGTAACTCACAGTATTTATTTTACGGCGAATTATTTCAAAACGATCAAAATACGTCATTGGTGACACAGTAAATACAATATAGATGAAACGATGCAGATTGGTTCAAAATAATATTTCATCTCACCCGTTTACGTTATACATTGAAGGTGGTGTGCATTCGTTGAACGGAAGCGTTGGACGAACTGTTTTCTTCCTCTTCTATTCTCTTTGCACTGATACCTAAAAGGTGTCGTTGTTTATTTCATTTGTCGTTCTTGTGCTGCTCGAACTGTCTGAATTAGTGACTTTCCTTTATTGTTACAAGCCTCTGTCACTGCATCTATCCATCTTCTTCTGGTCTTCCTCTTGGTCTTTTCCCATGCATTCTCGAGAAGAACGCCCTTGATGGTAAGGCGTTCGACGACTATAATTCCTCTAACTTCACGTGTTTGTTATAGATTCCACGACTACAAATCCTCTCTAACTTCACGTGTTTGTTAAAGATTCCACGACTACAATTCCTCTAACTTCACGTGTTTGTTATAGATTCCACGAATACAATTCCTCTAACTTCACGTGTTTGTTAAAGATTCCACGACTACAATTCCTCTAACTTCACGTGTTTGTTATAGATTCCACGACTACAAATCCTCTAACTTCACATGTTTGTTATAGATTCCACGACTACAATTCCTCTAACTTCACATGTTTGTTATAGATTCCACGACTACACTTCCTCTAACTTCACGTGTTTGTTATAGATTCAACGACTACAATTCCTCTAACTTCACATGGTTGTTATAGATTCCACGACTACAATTCCTCTAACTTCACATTTTGTTATAGATTCCACGACTACAATTCCTCTAACTTCACATGTTTGTTAAAGATTCCACGTCTACAATTCCTCTAACTTCACATGTTTGTTAAAGATTCCACGACTACAATTCCTCTAACTTCACATGTTTGTTAAAGATTCCACGTCTACAATTCCTCTAACTTCACGTGTTTGTTAAAGATTCCACGTCTACAATTCCTCTAACTTCACGTGTTTGTTATAGATTCCACGACTACAATTCCTCTAACTTCACGTGTTTGTTATAGATTCCACGACTACAATTCCTCTGTTTTTGTTGTTGACTAAATTGTAACTAATTCTATGACTGTTTCTGTTTTGCACTAACACAAATAATAAAATAATTGTTGTGACATTTAAACATATCTGAATGCTGGAGTGATATTAAATATAACAAGACACCGTGTGCGAAAGATAATTGCTTTCACTGTAGTTAGCCGATATAACTCGTGGCACTCTTATAACCATAGAGCAACTGGAGGCCCGCAAACTTCCCCAATATAACAATCAGAGAGTGGCTGTTGACTGACTTATCCTTTTATGTGGTGTGTTCAACCCGAACTGTAATTATGTCTATTCCTTTGTCATGATATATGTTTAAATATTTTGTTTCTTTCTCAAATAAAAATATGTGGAAAGAAATGGCATTCAGTGCAGGAGAAAAAAAGAAATCTTGCAGCTTTTGACAAGCAAATTTGTTTATTTTAGTTTAAATATCATCTTCTTTGCGCAACAGACACTCCATAGTGCTTATATTCCTTGCGCTGCACGATGATCCCCAGTATGAGACACACCCGACACATACTAGCGAAAGCACTGAAGATGGTTTTATCTCAGATGCACGAACTCATAGTGCCGGCGAAGACGTTGCGCATTAACCTCCTTAGCCGCCTCTTGCGATTTGCATGGCAGGTGACGGAGACTAATATTTCTCCCTCCTCTCACATTGGTCAGGGCCCCGGCCGTCACACAAGCATATAGAGCAAACACTGTTGCAGCTTAACGTCGCGGGATTGTAGCAGAATCTTAGCGGAAATGTGTCTGTTCTGTTTGCCAAAAATTGTCAGAAAAAATATTTCTATAACCAACGATAGAACAGCAGTTTTACTGCTGTCTAGGAGAACTTATGGCTGAAAAGCACAATGTGTAACATTTGTTTTGTTTATGTCGGCATCCCGTCTGTTATGTCAGCTATTAATAAGTACATCGGCACATTCTATGAAAAATGAGTTTTGAATGAGAGTAAAGGTAAGGTACAAGACTTGAACCGGAGTCTTAGCATGCGAATTTCCACACATATGTGCTCGGCCGCCTATCCAGAAATGTTCGGAGATTTCTGTATAGTGTCGCCTCAAGCATCGCAACTCAGATGCGAGGCGACAGTACTCACCTTCCCAGGGTAATACCCTGGTACCCATTTTTGCCAACGGCTGGGTCGACCGTGGGAGTATTTTTTTTTTTTCCAACCACAAGTACAATTCCCACTGCCCCCAGCGGGAATCGAACACGGGTTGTCCGAATGTCGGTAGCCCAGTCGGGTGAATGAGAGTGATCATAAACAAGAGCTGTAACGATAGGTTTTTCTAGTTTTTGAAATGAAAGACGTTTGTAACAAATCCACAAAAACACAGGATTGCTATCAGTTTTATCGTTCTTCTTCTGCTTCTCTTTCAACGTTCACCAGTTATGTGGACGTAAGTGCGTTGTGTCACAAGTTATGTGGACGTAAGTGCATTGTGTCACTAGCTATGTGGACGTAGTGGCATTGTGTTACCAGTTATGTGGACGTAAGTGTGTCGTGTCACCAGTAATGTGGACGTAGCTGCGTTGTGTTACCAGTTATGTGGACGTAGGTGCGTTGTGTTATCAGTTATGTGGACGTAAGTGCGTTGTGTCATCTGTTAAGTGGACGTAGGTGCGTTGTGTTACCAGTTATGTGGATGTAAGTGCGGTGTGTCACCATTTATATGGACGTAAGTGCGTTGTGTCACTAGTTATGTGGACGTAATTGCGTTGTGTCACCAGTTATGTGAACGTAATTGCGTTGTGTCACCAGTTATGTGGACGTAATTGCGTTGTTTCACCAGTTATGTGGACGTAAGTGCGTTGTGTCCCCAGTTATGTGGACGTAAGTGGGTTGTGTCACCAGTTATATGGACGTAAGTGCGTTGTGTTCCCAGTTATGTGGACGTAAGTGCATTGTGTCACAAGTTATATGGGCGTAAGTGCCTTGTTTCATCAGTTATGTGGACGTAAGTGCATTGTGTCACTAGTTATGTGGACGTAAGTGCATTGTCTCACCAGTTATGTGGGCGTAGGTGCCTTGTATGTCCAGTTTTTCCGGAAGCCTTTATACCTGTACCTTTTGTCCCGATAAATCTGTCTTCGGCATAGAACGATTTTTAACAATATTTTTGCCAGTCAGCGTTTTATTTGGCGTATACATTTAAATGTCAAATGCTGTTTAAACAAAATGCGAACGAGACCTTCTGTTTTTCGCCATTATCCGAGACAGCTAGACATCGGATGGGATCTCATTGGATGTCTCGGAAATTGGTATTCTCAATCTTGAATAAGCAGTACTATGATCTTGCAGCTGTCATTCGAACACCAGCTGCCGTCATCTGCCCTTAAACCAGACACAATTTAATCGCCATGTTTGGAAAACACGAGAGATCCACAAACCAGTGATATTTGACAGTCTGCAGCCATAGCTTTAAAAAGCACAACCGATTCGCCAAAAAAAGACATATATTTTTATTTGCCATATTGCTCAGCTCGGGGGCTGCGATAGCTCAGTCGTTAGTGAACTGGATTAGAAAGGACAAGAGATCGAGTTCGATCCTGATCGACGGCTTCGTGGTTCACCCAGCCTTAAATGGGTGCAGGATTTTTTTTCTGGCAAAGTAAAGCGGCACGTGCGTAAAACCGACCACATGACCACAAAAATCATGTGCCGAAGGTCTATACAAATTATGGTCACTAACACCATAATCACTATATGCCACTTGGCGTGACGGGGCTCTAGTTTTTTTTTTATTTTTTTTTTTATGTTGTTCAGCTCAGCTTGTCCATAATATTAAAAGTGTATTTGGATACAAACGCAACTACATAATTTATGTCTGTTTTTTTTCGACTTTTTCCGTATAAAAATAATCCCTTGACTTTTTTGACTTTCTTTTCTTGCTAGCGGAAATCTTATTGATCTGTTCCTATGCCTACCTCCCTGCTCCTCTTCATTTACGGCCCGTTTCTTTTAAACAAATTTATTGGGCTTCACGGGGTAAAAATGTCATTTTAAATGTAGAGAGCTATAGCTAATATCCGCGATTAAGTTTGACGAATCCCGGGGTCAAGATTGTCTGGTTCATTGATGTAACAAAATTGGAATAACATTTTTTTGTTCTGAAGTTAAGTGACAGAAGCGGAACATAAAGTGACATCACAGGACGTGTTTGTGGAAATGAGATCAATTGTGACTAGATGTACAAAGCTGATGATAAGACATACTGTGGTAAAAACGTATTTATACAAGTAAAGGTGCATGAAAACCAGTCTGTATCTTAATTATTACAATGCTCCGTAGGTTCTCTTCATAATATTAAAAGGAACTGACCCCAAAAAAAATTTGAAATGGGAGATAATATTGTCTCTTTTATTGACTCAGTCAATATGGCAGATAGGCGACAGGAACCGTTAAAGGCTGTGTCTGAAAAGTGTTCCTTGTTGCAGTTTCCTCATATTCCAAGTCTGCCTTGCTGCCGGAGCTATTGATTTAAGTGCTGTGTGTACACCGTGAGCTGTGCATTTCATCCGTTTGTATCGTGTTTCGATATTCATATTGCTTACATTGAATGATGATATCATATGAAGGGGAACAGATGGCTGTGTTCACTTTCTGTGCAGTTTCGCCTTATGTCGTTTGGTGCGTGCTGGGACTGCAAACTACCTCTCTTTGTTTGGGAGATGAGATATTAATTCTGATGATACCACTGACACGGGCGGTTGAGCAATTATGGATTTTAATCCGTTTGTAGTGATACCGGGGCCATCCATAACTATAACTATTGTCTCATGGATTGAAATAGATCAGCACTTTGTTTACAATTATTCTAAAAGGTCAATAAAATAGAGATAATTGAAAAACTGGCAGCTGATAGAAGTACTTAAACTCAAGCAAGTTGCGGAAAATCAAAATAGGGAAAGTGCATGGCATTTATAAATGCGCATATTTTACACAGTGCATATAATTAAATATATGGAAATGTGATAGTCAAAGTATTTTAATTTAAATAAAATAGAATATTTAGTATTAATCATTATCAAGTAATCTTACTGCTGGTATAAATGACGTATGTCCAAAACCTTTCCTCTCTTAAATTGTTTACGAAATTTGTTGTTGACTCTATACCTGCGGCGGAAGGTTGGGTTTAAAACTTGAGGAGGCCAGGACTTTTAGGTTGAACTTTAACCTGATAATTTGCGACACAAACATTGCATAAATTTAAGTTATGTAAAATAGTTCCTTCAATTATTGCCATAAATTAACATAATCATGATTGCATAATGACATCTTAGTTATTTACACTATAAGTTATACGATAAAAAAATTGGTTTTGGCATGAATTAACATCTCTCACGGGTTTATTACATTTTTTTTTAAATGTAAAAATTCAATGCAGTTATTCAAAGTCGACCCTCTATAAGACTGCTTCCTATTGGCTGTACTTCTGCATGTTGTGTTGGAGAGATAGAACGCCATCGTATTAGTACGTTCTTCGATTTTCATGGCAACGAGGTGCTGATTACAGAAATGGCCTACCGAGTTCTCACACATATTGGGCCTCTGTTGCTTCCTCTGAAAATCTGCCACTGCTTCCTACAACATCTTTCTCTTCATTTGAATTATATTTTTTTTCTCAATCTTTTTTTTCTTTCTATCCATTCCCCCCTCAGTTTTTTTTTTCTACGTGTCATAATTAATATGATTAAAATAAGAATTGGAAGATACCCGAAGGACGGTTGCTGTAAAGCAAGGCACACACGTTCGTCCAGAATGTGGAATACTACACGATTGGTTATAGCAGAAACAAGAATGTGAAGTGAAATTAGTTTTGATGACATTAAATGTGAAGTACCCCCGTCACGCCAAGTAGCATATAGGGAATATGGTGTTTGTGACTATACATTTTACAGACATTTGGCACGTGATTTTGGGGGTAATGTGGTCGGTATTACGCTCGTGCGACTTCACTTTCCCAGAAAAATATCCGGCACCAATTAAAGGCTGAGTGAACCGGAAGCCGTCGGTTGGGATCGAACCCTACCTCTTGTCCTTTGTAGTCCAGTTCACTAACTACTGAGCTATCGCGGCTCCCTTTTAATGACATTGCGATCATGTAATCAATTCTATGACCAATTAAAAAGGTCACTGTCCCTTAGAAGGTCGATGGAGGTTTGAAACTTCTTGTTCCGCTGATTTAACGATATATCATTGCTCTATGGTTCAAGTATGAATTACTCATTAGTCTTGTTACTTCTGTTTTAAAAATTGTTTATTCGTGACATATAATTAATATTTAGTTCTGCTCTATGAAGCGATCTAGTGAGAAACAAAAAGGTAAAAATCGTTCACGTTGACATGTATGTCAATTCTTTCATTAGATCTCACGTTTGCAGTGTAATTGAAGGGTTTCAGAAGTATTATTGAATTTCGTGCGTTTTTTATTTGAAAAGGAAATAATTATCAGTGAAATAATGAACGCCCACACATAAAGACAGCAGTTTTGAGACGATAAACAAAAACATTGACAACATTTCAGCTTTATAAAAGAAATAGGCGAGGTTTTGCAAGGGCAAAAGAAATTGAAAAGACTGTTTCACACACCCACATTTACACACTCACATACAAAGATTGATATCAAGTGCTATGACAGGTGAAGATTGATATCAAGTGCTATGACAGGTGAATATTGATATCAAGTGCTATGACAGGTGAAGATTGATATCAAGTGCTATGACAGGTGAAGATTGATATAAAGTGCTATGACATGTGAAGATTGATATCAAGTGCTATGACATGTGAAGATTGATATCAAGTGTTATGACAGGTGAAGATTGATATCAAGTGCTATGACAGGTGAAGATTGATATCAAGTGCTATGACAGGTGAAGCAGTCGAATATCCCTGGTGGAAGAACAAGTCAAGTGAGAGTAGGAAAACTTGATACGATCTGGGATAGATAGAAAACATGTTGTGAGTCCTGTTAGGTTGATTTCCTAAAGGAGACATCTATAACTACAACCGAATGATGCCTTGCGGGAAGGTGAAGCAAAGAAAAGAGAAACAAAAATAGTTGGGGAAACTCTCAAACAAAATGTGTGAAATAGATTAATTTACAGAGCTACTAGGTGGAGGTGGAGGAGAAGGGAGGGGAGATGATGGTAGATGAGAAGGTGGAGTGCAAGGTTGGGGGGGGTGAGAAGTGGAGGGCAGGGTGGTGGAGGTGAAGGTGGAGAGGTGGTGGATGTGAGAAGGTGAAAGAGAAGATGTGGAGGAAAGGTGTGAGAGGAGGTGGATGTGAGAAAGTGAGGGAGAAGGTGGTGGAGGATAGGTGTGAGAGGAGGTGGATGTGAGAAAGTGAGGGAGAAGGTGGTGGAGGCAAGGTGTGAGAGTAGGTGGATGTGAGAAAGTGAGGGGGAAGGTGGTCGAGGATAGGTGTGAGAGGAGGTGGATGTGAGAAAGTGAGGGGAAGGTGGTGGAGGCTAGGTGTGAGAGAAGGTGGATGTGAGAAAGTGAGGGGGAAGGTGGTGAAGGATAGGTGTGAGAGGAGGTGGATGTGATAAAGTGAGGGGGAAGGTGGTCTAGGATAGGTGTGAGAGGAGGTGGATGTGAGAAAGTGAGGGGGAAGGTGGTCGAGGATAGGTGTGAGAGGAGGTGGATGTAAGAAAGTGAGGGGGAAGGTGGTCGAGGATAGGTGTGAGAGGAGCTGGATGTGAGAAAGTGAGGGGGAAGGTGGTCGAGGATA
The DNA here is from genome assembly GCA_032433765.1 of Megaustenia siamemsis. Classification (NCBI taxonomy): domain Eukaryota; kingdom Metazoa; phylum Mollusca; class Gastropoda; order Stylommatophora; family Ariophantidae; genus Megaustenia; species Megaustenia siamemsis. Next base: position 32,726,154 of record JAVIAB010000160.1, on the reverse strand, counting down.
GGTGTGAGAGGAGGTGGATGTGATAAAGTGAGGGGGAAGGTGGTCGAGGATAGGTGTGAGAGGAGCTGGATGTGAGAAAGTGAGGGGGGAGGTGGATGTGATAAAGTGAGGCGGAAGGTGGTGGATAGGTGTGAGAGGAGGTGGATGTGATAAAGTGAGGGGAAGGTGGTGGATAGGTGTGAGAGGAGGTGTATGTGACAAAGTGAGGGAGAAGGTGGTGGATAGGTGTGAGAGGAGGTGGATGTGAGAAAGTGAGGGAGAAGGTGGTGGATAGGTGTGAGAGGCGGTGGAAGTGAGAAAGTGAGGGAGAAGGTGGTGGATAGGTGTGAGAGGAGGTGGATGTGAGAAAGTGAGGGAGAAGTTGGTAGAGGATAGGTGGGAGAGGAGGTGGATGTGAGAAAGTGAGGGAGAAGGTGGTGGAGGATAGGTGTGAGAGGAGGTGGATGTGAGAAAGTGAGGGAGAAGTTGGTAGAGGATAGGTGGGAGAGGAGGTGGATGTAAGAAAGTGGGGGAAGGTGGTGGAGGATAGGTGTGAGAGGAGGTGGATGTGAGAAAGTGAGGTAGAAGGAGGTGAAGGATAGGTGTGAGAGGAGGTGGATGTGAGAAGGTAAAAGAGAAGATGTGGAGGATAGGTGTGAGAGGAGGTGGATGTGAGAAAGTGAGGGGGAAGGTGATGTATAGGTGTGAGAGGCGGTGGATGTGAGAAAGTGAGGGGGAAGGTGATGTATAGGTGTGAGAGGAGGTGGATGTGAGAAAGTGAGGGAGAAGGTGGTGAAGGATAGGTGTGAGAGGAGCTGGATGTGAGAAAGTGAGGGGGAAGGTGATGTATAGGTGTGAGAGGAGGTGGATGTGAGAAAGTGAGGGAGAAGGTGGTGAAGGATAGGTGTGAGAGGAGGTGGATGTGAGAATGTGAGGGGGAAGGTGATGTATAGGTGTGAGAGGAGGTGGATGTGAGAAAGTGAGGGAGAAGGTGGTGGATAGGTGTGAGAGGAGGTGGATGTGAGAAAGTGAGGGAGAAGGTGGTGAAGGATAGGTGTGAGAGGAGGTGGATGTGAGAAAGTGAGGGAGAAGGTGGTGAAGGATAGGTGTGAGAGGAGGTGGATGTGAGAAAGTGAGGGAGAAGGTGGTGAAGGATAGGTGTGAGAGGAGGTGGATGTGAGAAAGTGAGGGAGAAGGTGGTGGATCGGTGTGAGAGGAGGTGGATGTGAGAAAGTGAGGGAGAAGGTGGTGGATAGGTGTGAGAGGAGGTGGATGTGAGAAAGTGAGGGAGAAGGTGGTGAAGGATAGGTGTGAAAGGAGGTGGATGTGAGAAAGTAGGGGGGAGGTGATGTATAGGTGTGAGAGGAGGTGGATGTGAGAAAGTGAGGGAGAAGGTGGTGGATAGGTGTGAGAGGAGGTGGATGTGAGAAAGTGAGGGAGAAGGTGGTGGATAGGTGTGAGAGGAGGTGGATGTGAGAAAATGAGGTAGAAGGTGCTGGATAGGTTTGAGAGGAGGTGGATGTGAGAATGTGAGGGAGAAGGTGGTGGATAGGTGTGAGAGGAGGTGGATGTGAGAAAGTGAGGGAGAAGTTGGTGGATAGGTGTGAAAGGAGGTGGATGTGAGAAAGTGAGGGAGAAGGTGGTGGAGGATAGGTGTGAGAGGAGGTGGATGTGAGAAAGTGAGGGAGAAGTTGGTAGAGGATAGGTGGGAGAGGAGGTGGATGTAAGAAAGTGGGGGAAGGTGGTGGAAGATAGGTGTGAGAGGAGGTGGATGTGAGAAAGTGAGGGGGAAGGTGGTGAAGGATAGGTGTGAGAGGAGGTGGATGTGATAAAGTGAGGGGGAAGGTGGTCGAGGATAGGTGTGAGAGGAGCTGGATGTGAGAAAGTGAGGGGGAAGGTGGTCGAGGATAGGTGTGAGAGGAGGTGGATGTAAGAAAGTGAGGGGGGGAGGTGGTCGAGGATAGGTGTGAGAGGAGCTGGATGTGAGAAAGTGAGGGGGAAGGTGGTCGAGGATAGGTATGAGAGGAGGTGGATGTGATAAAGTGAGGGGGAAGGTGGTCGAGGATAGGTGTGAGAGGAGCTGGATGTGAGAAAGTGAGAGGGGAGGTGGTCGAGGATAGGTGTGAGAGGAGTTGGATGTGATAAAGTGAGGCGGAAGGTGGTGGATAGGTGTGAGAGGAGGTGGATGTGATAAAGTGAGGGGAAGGTGGTGGATAGGTGTGAGAGGAGGTGTATGTGAGAAAGTGAGGGAGAAGGTGGTGGATAGGTGTGAGAGGAGGTGGATGTGAGAAAGTGAGGGAGAAGGTGGTGGATAGGTGTGAGAGGCGGTGGAAGTGAGAAAGTGAGGGAGAAGGTGGTGGATAGGGTGTGAGAGGAGGTGGATGTGAGAAAGTGAGGAGAAGGTGGTGGAGGATAGGTGTGAGAGGAGGTGGATGTGAGAAAGTGAGGGAGAAGTTGGTAGAGGATAGGTGTGAGAGGAGGTGGATGTGAGAAAGTGAGGGAGAAGTTGGTAGAGGATAGGTGGGAGAGGAGGTGGATGTAAGAAAGTGGGGGAAGGTGGTGGAGGATAGGTGTGAGAGGAGGTGGATGTGAGAAAGTGAGGTAGAAGGTGGTGAAGGATAGGTGTGAGAGGAGGTGGATGTGAGAAGGTGAAAGAGAAGATGTGGAGGATAGTTGTGAGAGGAGGTGAATGTGAGAAAGTGAGCGGGAAGGTAATGGATAGGTGTGAGAGGAGGTGGATGTGAGAAAGTGAGGGAGAAGTGGTGGATAGGTGTGAGAGGAGGTGGATGTGAGAATGTGAGGGAGAAGGTGATGTATAGGTGTGAGAGGAGGTGGATGTGAGAAAATGAGGTAGAAGGTGCTGGATAGGTGTGAGAGGAGGTGGATGTTAGAATGTGAGGGAGAAGGTGGTGGATAGGTGTGAGAGGAGGTGGATGTGAGAAAGTGAGGGAGAAGTTGGTGGATAGGGTGAAGGATGTGGATGTGAGAAAGTGAGGGAGAAGGTGGTGAAGGATAGGTGTGGAGGAGGTGGATGTGAGAAAGTGAGGGAGAAGGTGTTGGATTGGTGTGAGAGGAGGTGGATGTGAAAAGTGAGGGAGATGATAGGTGTTAGAGGAGGTAATGTGAGAAAGTGAGGGAGAAGACGATGGAGGATAGGTGGGAGAGGAGGTGGATGTAAGAAAGTGGGGGGAAGGTGGTGATCACCTACGCCAGTAGCCCGGTACTTGATGATGATGATGAAGGATAATTTGTGTAATGAAATAGCGATTTTGAAATAGGAAAATTTGTAGAAATGAATAATTTGTCACTAAATTAAAAAAAAAAACATGTTGCATACTTTAGCATCAAAGAAAATATGGAGAAAAGAAAGACATAAAAATGATAGACATATGCAACCGCCATGACATGCGTCATACGGTGAATCGTCCGTTCAGAAATTCATAATCATACCTGAATTAGCTTTGCGTGATAACCGTTTGTTATTTCTCTTTCAAAATTTGCATGCAATCTTAGAATATTGATGACGTTATAGAAATATGTTTTGCTCTGAGACATTTGATCTAGTTAAAAAGTTTTCTTCTTTATGCTATATTAAATTCACCCTGTTCGAATTTGACACCATTTTAGGATATACACATTTATTTGGTGCGGTCGTTGAATTAAAATAGTTTGGCTATTGCAGAAACACTAACTTCAGGAAAATCCTGTGCACAAAACTGAATATTGAACGACATGACGCACCACGGCCTTGGCTTTAATTACCGAAGGGAAGGCGTATCTTTATTAATTTTGTGAAGACTCAGTAGACAATTTGTCGACTTTAAATATCAACATTTATATCTAGATTACAATGAGTTTGAAATGCAAATTTATAACTATGCAAAAGGTTACTTTTTTACTATATAATATATATTTTTTCAATCAAAAAGTACCGACGGTAGGGACTACCATACTGAAATGAATGGAAACATTTTCAGGCACTGGTTGGAAAACGATCTTTTACCAATCCTGGGGAGACCTTCATGCATAGTCATGGATAATGCATCATACCACAATGTCGTATCAGAGGAAGACAAAGTGCGTACTGCATCAAATACAAAAGAGCAAATTAGGACATGGCTTGCGAATGAAAATGTCAAATTTGACGACACAAATTAAAAACCCGAATTGTTACAACTTGTGAAGAATACGAATAAGAAAAAAAGGTGTACCATGTTGACAAAATCATTGATAAATACGGCCATCTCTCTTCGACTCCCTGCATATCATGCGCACCTTAATCCAATCGAACTTGTCTGGGCTCACATCAAAGGACAAGTTGCAGAACAGAACAGGACGTTTAAAATGTGTGATGTTGAAGTTCTGACACGCGAGTCTCTCTCAAAAATAGACATTCCGTTCTGGAAGAAGTGTGTTGAACATGTGCTGCGGGTGGAAGATGAGTACTGGAAACGAGATGGATTACTATTTGTCCAGCCAGAAATGATTATCAACCTCTTGGAATCTTCAGATTCGGAATGATTAAAATTAAGATGAATTCAATTCCAGCTGCAGTTAGGACGTCCTGGGTCTAATGGTGACCGAAGTACAAGACTAATTGTAACCATTGAATTCATGTTTGCAAATACACATAACGAAACACCACCACAATTAAGCACTATGTAGATACGCCTCTGACAAGAATTGCAGTAACCTGGAAAATTTTACACGATTAATGTAAACTCTAAAATTTGAATCAACTTGTGTGATATCGTCATAAAAGATCAAAGGAATTCGCTGATGTGCAAAATCTGTTGTGTTTGTGGAATAAAAAATATCAAAATCTTTGCGTCATTAATATTCTAAGATTGCATGCAAATTTTGAAACCAAATTAACAAGCGGTTATCACGCAAAACTAATTCAGGTGTGATTATGAATTTCTGAACGGACTATAGTAGTATTTGTTTTCATTCATGACTCTTAACATAATTACTGTGAGGTCAGAGTGCTTACTTTTATAAGGTTGTGTTACTAATGTATAACCTGGACCAGGAATCAGTTAGGACGGGAGCCGGAAGTGGGTGAGATTTGACCAAATGTGGTAATGAAGCATGACTGCTTGGCGTACACTCTGAAGCACATCACTCCGCGAAGTATGGGAGAAAAATAAAGAGATTAATTTGTGTAGAGACCCTACTGCGTTAACTGTGAGTACAGCCAGATCATCACCAAGCACCGGGCCTGCTGACGTAGGTGATCATGTCTCTCCACAACTTTCGATCTCGACTGTTATTTATCATTTCTGTTGTTTACCTTCTGCCAAGCGATTCTCTTAAGCTGTCTGGTATTTTCTCATTGCTTTACTCTATCTCTTCGTCCCTCAGTTTTCCCAGATGTTACAATATATTCCAGTTGTTCTCTTCTCATTACATGGCCAAAACATTATGATTGTTTCTTCCTAATATTGGAAATTAGCTCTCTTTTTGCTTTGGTCTCTTTCAGAACGTTTTCATTACTCTTCTTAGCTGTCCATGGTATTCTCAACATTCTTCTGTAAAACCACATTTCTTGTTTGTTGTCCTATTGTCCATGTTTCACATCCATATGTTAAGATTGACTCTACATAACATTTAGGAACTCTTTTACTTGTTTCGATTGTCAAAAATGGATTGCACAGTATCTTCCTTCATTTTTTGGAATATATGCCTAAAATACAAGAGAAGAGAGTGAAGGAAAAGACTTATAAGGTGTAATGAGGAAGAGAGAGAGAGAGAGAGAGAGAGAGAGAGAGAGAGATCAATACAACATCGAAATGAGAGTCGAGTTGAGGAAAAGAGAGAGAGAGAGAGAGATCTGGAAGTTGTGTGATAGTAAGCCTAAAATACAAGAGAAGAGAGTGAAGGAAAAGACTTATAAGGTGTAATGAGGAAGAGAGAGAGAGAGAGAGATCAATACAACATCGAAATGAGAGTCGAGTTTAGGAAAAGAGAGAGAGAGAGAGAGAGAGCACTAGACAACAAGGAAATTAGAGTCCTGTTTAGAGAGAGAGAGAAATAGTGAGAGAGAGAACAAGATAACAAAAATTGGAAAGGCGTGATGAGATGAAAAAGGGATAGGATAAGTATAACAAGAAATTGATAGTCGTGCTGAGAGGAAGAGACAGCATAGAGGAGAAGACAAGAGAACAAGAAATTGGGAGTCGTGCTGAGAGAGAGAGAGAAAGAGGAGACGACAGAGAACAAGAAATTGGGAGTCGTTTTGAGGGAGAGACAGAAAAGAGGATATGACAGAGAACAAGAATTGGGAGTCGTTTTGAGAGAGAGAGAAAAGAGGAGACGACAAGAGAACAAGAAATTGAGAGTCGTGCTGAGAGGAGAGACAGCATAGAGGAGAAGACAAGAGAACAAGAATTGGGAGTCGTTTGAGGGAGAGACAGAAAAGAGGAGAAGACAAGAGAACAAGAAATTGGGAGTCGTTTTGAGGGAGAGACAGAAAAGAGGAATGACAAGAGAACAAGAAATTGGGAGTCGTTTTGAGAGAGAGAGAGAAAAGAGGAGACGACAAGAGAACAAGAAATTGGGAGTCGTTTTGAGGAGAGACAGAAAAGAGGAGATGACAAGAGAACAAGAAATTGGGAGTCGTTTTGAGAGGAGAGAGAAAAGAGGAGCGACAAGAGAACAAGAAATTGAGAGTCGTTTTGAGGGAGAGACAGAAAAGAGGAGATGACAAGAGAACAAGAAATTGGGAGTCGTTTTGAGAGAGAGAGAGAAAAGAGGAGACGACAAGAGAACAAGAAATTGGGAGTCGTGCTGAGAGAGAGAGAGAAAAGAGAGACGACAGAGAACAAGAAATTGAGAGTCGTTTGAGGGAGAGACAGAAAAGAGGATATGACAAGAGAACAAGAAATTGGGAGTCGTTTTGAGAGAGAGAGAGAAAAGAGGAGACGACAAGAGAACAAGAAATTGAGAGTCGTGCTGAGAGGAAGAGACAGCATAGAGGAGAAGACAAGAGAACAAGAAATTGGGAGTCGTTTTGAGAGAGAGAGAGAAAAGAGGAGATGACAAGAGAACAAGAAATTGAGAGTCGTGCTGAGAGGAAGAGACAGCATAGAGGAGAAGACAAGAGAACAAGAAATTGGAGTCGTTTTGAGAGGAGAGAGAAAGAGGAGATGACAAGAGAACAAGAAATTGAGAGTCGTTTGAGGGAGAGACAGAAAAGAGGAGATGACAAGAGAACAAGAAATTGAGAGTCGTGCTGAGAGAGAGAGAGAAAAGAGGAGACGACAAGAGAACAAGAAATTGAGAGTCGTGCTGAGAGAGAGAGAGAAAAGAGGGGACGACAGGAAAGCAAGAAATTAGGAGTCGTGTTGAGGGAAAGAGAGAAACGACGGGACGACAGGAGAGCAACAAACTTGGAGTCGTGTTGAGGTGGAGAGAGAATAGAGATGAAGACAAGAGAACAAGAAATTGGGTGTCGTGTTGAAAGAGAGAGAGAGAGAGAGAGAGAGAGAGAGAGAGAGGAAGAGAAGGAGGAAGAGAGGGGCAGACAACACAACTATAAAAAAAGAACTGTGTCCTTACATTCCTTTGTATAGCGTTCTGTGATATCATTCCTAATGGCAGGTCCTGGATTTTTTAGTTTATTTCTTTATCACATAACATGCATTTTGAATGCGGAAGATACTATGCAATCCATTTTTGACAATACAAACAAGATAAAGAGTTCTTAAATGTTATGTATAGCCAGTCTTAACATATGGATGCGAATCATGGACAATAGGACAACAGACAAGAAAATCACTGGAGTCTGTAGAAATGTGGTTTTACAGAAGAATGTTGAGAGTACCATGGACAGCTAAGAAGAGTAATGAAAATGTTCTGAGAGAGGTCAAAGCAAAAGAGAGCTAATTTCCAACATTAAGAAGAAACATCATCATTTTTTGGCCATGTAATGAGAAGAGAACAACTGGAATATATTGTAACAACTGGAAAAATTGAGGGACGAAGAAATAGAGGGAAGCAAAGAGAAAAAATAACAGACAGCTTAAGAGAATGGCTTGGCAGAAGGTCAACAACAGAAATGATAAATAGCTGCCGAGATCGAAAGTTGTGGAGAGACATGATCACCTACGCCACTAGGCCCGGTACTTGATGGTGAAGATGCATTTTGAGTTTATTTCTTTATCACAAAATATGCATTTTGAGTTTATTTCTTAATCACAGAACATGCATTTTGAATGTATTTCTTTATCAGAGAACATGCATTTTGAATGTATTTCTTAATCACAGAACATGCATTTTGAATGTATTTGTTTATCACAGAACATGCATTTTTGAGTTCCACTTCTTTAGTATTCGCAAATTTCTGAAAATTTGCACCAGCGGTGTTCTTTAGAAAAAAATAGCGTGCTAGGGTGATTCAGACCAAATAAACATATGTCAATTTGGCCGTTAACTCAATATTCCCCAGACGTTTGAAACGTGTTACGGAGACTTCATTTTC